>JAQLOM010000003.1:17391620-17408951 GCA_030068315.1 Chrysichthys thysi
AAGGTTGAGGTGCTTCGGTGGTATGCAAACTCCTTTTTGCACAGTTTGCACAAAACCACGCTTTTATCAAGGCTTCCATTGGGTAGTCTTTTGAAATGAAATTTGTCTCTGACCAGTCCTAGCAATGTGCTTTCTTCCAGTTCTTTTGTAGCTCTGATGACGTGTGCGTCACTGAAATCAGTGTACCAGGAAATCGTGCATTGACAAAAGTTCCCTATTGCTTGGAATGCAAAGTGAGATTAAAATGCGTAAAATTTTTTTAACGCATTATTTTTTTCAAATTAATTAATCGTAATTAACGCGTTAAATTCCCACCCCTAGTAAAAATATTTTTTCCTTTTAAAATTTAGTGGGTGCGGCATATATTTCGATGCACTCTGTAGTCCGGAAATTACGGTACTCACTCATGGGGGGATGCTGGAGCCAATCACATCTGACTTTGTGCAAGAGGCAGGGTACACCCTGGGCAGGTCACCAATCCACTGCAGGGCCAACACACAGAGACAGACAACCATTCACACCTACACACAGTTTAGAGTAGCCAATTCTGTGCATGTCTTTGGACCGTGGGAGGAAACCGGAGCACCCGGAGAAAACCCGCATAGACACAGGGAGAACATGCAACTTCCACACAGAAAGGCGCCCAGGTTGACCCCAGGGATCGAACCCAGGACCTTCTTGCTATGAGGCAATAGTGCTAATCACCACACCACCGTGCCGCCCCATGGCAACGTATTAGAACGTGAATTAATATAAACCTCCGATTTGAATTACTGCCAGAGCTGCTGTTATAGAAAATTAATCACCTAAAATTAATACCGTCTAACTGAACAGTTTCCAGAATTCCGCATTCTAATATAACGTGGTATAATAATTGTATAGCATCTGCATGCTTCTCTTTCCTCACAGAAGTGTGAATTGAATGCGGCGTGGATCATATCAGATGCCTTCACACATTTTCACTTCAGTTCATCTGTCTGAATTACTTTTTTTTTTTTTTAGACATTCGCTGCCAGGGCCTTTTGTTTCTCTAACTGAGACACTGAGCTTCTTAGATTGCACTGCTTTTGCATAATTTTATCCAGTCCCAACTGACCAGTGCAGTCCCAGTTCACTGCCTTTGCTCACAAAGTGAATGAAGTACAATCCAGCCTTTGACAAGCTTTAAAGATGGAGGTATCGAGGGGACTAATTTTAAGACCTTGAACGCCCTCTTTGAGAGTTTTATCCTACTTCTGCCTAACCCCACTGCCTAGTTTCATCTTCTCACTGATGCAAAACCTTATTAAAAATATATAAAATACAAATGTTTAGTAATTTTTATGTGCTGGTAACCGAAAAGGTTTATTGACTACAGTTAGGCAGGTTTTGAAGATACAAATGAGGGGCATGTTTGATTTAGAGTAGTTTGTTTACACCAGTTTAGAGCATATGGGGTTTTTCATATTGGAAATTCTTGGGAAATTCAGGTTAGTCCAGTCGAAGCCAAACTGACCTGGAGAATATATGGATGAAGATTTCAACCTGTTTCCTTTTGAGGCAGAAATGAAGAACCTTATACTGGAGGACTAAGGGCAGCTGAACTTTGCCAATAAAGGTTTACGTACTTATGCGTTTCCTAAGGTGGGGTGTTGTCCTTGTGCCAATCGGATTCTCATAAATTCTACCTCCTGGGAAACGGCTTGTGTTTGAACAGAATCGATGGTACAAATTTGCAAATACCACCGACTGAAAAATTCATGAGCAGCTTGTTACTCTAAATTGCTCCTAGGTGAGAATGTGTGAATGGTGTGGTGTCCGGTGAAGGCTGGATTTCCACTTAGCGTCGTGTTGGTCTGGATCCACCGCAATGCTTAGCAATAGGCCTGGGCGAAACGGCAATATGACTTCACGGTTGTGACATACTGCAGATACATTATGATACATTTTTCCAAGTATGATCATTATCAAATCAAACTTTGTGTTACAAAAAGGACTGGAAATCCAAAACAATCTTTTTGTTCCGTTTGTTCCATTTATACCTCTTTTTCTTTGTGAAATACAGTACCATTCAAATTTGGCTTGTTGGCACTTGGTCAGGAAAACCCCAGCGGGATTATTTATCATGAGGCAATCTTTGTACAAAAAATACAAGGGAGGATCAAAAAGTAAAGGCAGAATACGTTTAACGTCTTTAATAGACGTAACTGAGAAACTGAACATATCACTTTTACACACAGTCCCTATGCAAGACGACACATTTGTGGTATCATTCAACTAGCTTCTGTTTTTCCGCAGAGAAGAATTCTTTCAGCTGCTCCCGAAGCCAGGTGAGCACCTCCTTCGTTTACTTCATCATCAGAGGTGACTCCGAGACCGTGCAGCACCTCCTTCAGTGGACCGAAGATGTGATAATGGCTCGGCACCAGATCTGGGCTGTAAGGAGGACGTGGAAGTTGTTGGAACCCGAGTCTTGCACTGTCTCTACTGTCACTGCTGCTGTACGAGGACGTGCATTGACATGCTGCGGCAAGACTGTTGTGGACAGCATTCCCCTTCTTTTGCTGTAAATTGTAGGTTTAAGTTCAGTTCGCAGCAATGCACAGGAATTTGCACTGTTCACTGTTTGCCCATGCACTTGGCATGTGGATCCATAGCTGATATCCAAATGTGCAATCAGGTGAGACAACGTTATCCACTGATCTTCTCTAATCAAGGTATCTGCCCTGTTGATGTGCTCTTATGTGTGTGGTGATGATGGCAGACCAGAATGACAGTCATCGGTTACAATTGTTCTTCCTGCTTTAAACCTTTCTACCCACTCATAAACCTTGTGTTATGTCCATACTGAGCCAACATCTGACGACGAATTTCCACAGTTTTCACTCCCTCTGCCCAAAGATTACAAATTACACTACAGCATGTTCTTCGAAGATGCAATCTCACAATGGAGTGTCCATGTTTCTGCCCTCACGGCTGCCACTCGACTAAAGGCCGAGTGCTGCACTGCGCATGGTCGAACTACCCACCAGGCAGTGTCCAAGTATGTCGCATTTCGCTAGCTTCCCTTTGTTCCGATTATCATGCGAGTTAAAAAAGATTGCCTTTACTTTTTGATTCGCCTTCATATTTTTGTGCTATGATGGTTTTTTTTTTGTCATGCTGCACATGTTGCACAAAATATAAACAACCCCAACAGCTCTCCTCAGACCTAACTTATGTGCGAACAGGTTTCTCATTTCCGTCTCCGTACCAAGAAATGGATCCAGATGGTTTTCCTTGAAAATCATACACAAGCGACAAATGTCATAGCTTCTTATCGTGTGCAGGGAGGAAAAAAACGGAGGACTTAGTTTGCATATCAATAGGCAGCAGCAGATAAAGGTTAATAATAAACTCCACAGAAAGCCAATTATTAAATTGGGTGCTGTTTTTTTTTTTTCTTACAAATGTGGAATCAATTATACGGCGCAGGAGAGCGAGTGTCGAGTGTGATTGCTCGGTCAGGTGAGGCTGCACGACACAAAACCCTGCTGTGTCAGCGACTGATAGATTATTCATGCATCCAGTAATTTAGTACGCTTTAATTAAGATTCATTCATTTGCATGTTTCCTCCTGCTTGTGTATTTTTTTTTTCAGTCGCACCACTTACAATGTTTAGCTGTGTAATAAATAACATCCTGGATGTTTTGCAGGAGAAGCTGCCAGCATAATTAATTTCCCGTTCGTTTGGTGGGTGTGGGTGGGGATGATGGCTTCAGCACTCAGGGCTTCTCCATCTGTTGTCAGAAACTGATGATAAAAAAAAAATGGCCTGTCTATTTATGCAAAGTCAATGCAGTGACTCCTGACAGCCAACCAGGTTGGCCTTTATGTATTTCACTCACTATTCCTTTCTGTACCACCAGCGGCACACCCCTCTAGGTGTGTCAATCGGTGGCACGTAGGTTCGTCAGTTGACATTTCCTGGACGCATTTTACAGGGTGAGGTCACCAGTCCCACGCCTAACCCTCCCCTCATGTGGGGCTTGGGATCACAGGATCAACACACAGAGACAGACAAACGTTCACACTCCCATTCACACCGACGGGCAATTTTAGGGTAGCCAATCCACCTAATGTTCATGTCTTTGGAGTGTGGGAGGAAACCGTACCAACTGGAGGAACCCCACGCGGACACGGGGAGAACATGCAAACTCCACACAGGAAGGCTCGAACCCAGGACTTTCTTACTGTGAGGCGACAGTGCTAACCACTTGGCCATCCATGTGCCATCATGTGTTTGTGTGACAGAAAGTGGGAGGAGCAAGGCTTCATGGTGGCACACTCATTCCTCCCCGGTTCCAATGACTAAATTAGTCAAACTGCTACTACTGTCACACCAAATGTCAAGTATAAATGGAAACAAAACGAGAAAGGAGAATGTCCAGAACAGCTGTTTAGCTGGGGGGAAAAAAAGCAAAATACTGCATGTGGTTATGAGGACGACTCTGGAAAGATGCATACAACAGTTTCAGTTCTGAAGTGAACTCTTCTTGCCTCTTGCTTTAGTTTTTCTTCCAGCTTGTCCCCTGCTGGAAGGCAGCTTCCCTTCATGTTCTGGGGCTCCAGCTTCTGCCAGTGGCTCATTACAGAGATTTAAAAATGAGCATGCTCCCACTCCCCTGTAATAATTCATCAACCCACCCTGCACTCACCGTTACACAAGAACCCTGAGGTGAACCAGGATCTGATTAAATCATTTGCTGAGAAGGGCCCTAAAGCTCTGAAGTGCTTTCCTGTGCTGTGAGATTGGGGCAGACTGTTCAATGGGTAGGTGGGCAACGCAGGTGATAGCTGGCACAACTGCCCTGGCTGACACACAAAGCTGGAAAAGCTTGCTGTAACGGAGCAGATTACAGGCTTCATGTTCTCGGGTGGCTCCCGTGGCTGAGAGAGCCCCCTGCTGGAGGAGTAATGTGCATGATATGAACCAATCTGGACTTGGATATTATATAAAAGAGGATCCACTCTGATTTGTTGGCTTGTAGTGTGTTGTTTGATCAGATGAAACATGTCGTGGATGAGGATAAGGATGGGCGTCCTTGAGATATTTTCTTCTGTGGGGTCTGTCCCCCCCCCTCTCTCTCCATCACTCTTTCCCCCTCTCCTTCTTTCTTTCTCTCTCTCTTTCTCTCGCTGGCTCAAATATCATGCATTGTGTGTCAAGGCTGTGTGGGTGTGTGCTAGATCTTTGTCAGCTTTTGGCCAATATTTACACTCTTAATTGAAAAGCCCTAAACTCATTTCCTCGCTTATTTATCCGTTTAAGACATTTCTGATCATGTTGACCGTTCAAATGAAAGTTTAGCATCTTCTGTTTGGCTAACATTTAGTAGTGCCAACGTTGTCCAACATGTTCACTGACATTTAATAATGCTAGCCTTTTTTTTTTTTTTTTTTTTTTTTTTTTCCCCCCCTCATCTCATCCAATCTTGCTAGTGTAGAATTAAGTCATGGTCCAAAGGTTATCTGTAATGCTCTGTGCTTTCATTATTAGATGTGGACCTCCTTTTAGAGAGCACCGTTAGCGCTCTCTAACCATCAGCCTGACTTTAACCATGATTAAAAGCCTGTCCTGTTATGCACACATCCTGTACATGATCTATACATGGACTGTATGTGGTATATAAGATGATATAGAAGTATCATGAAGAGTATGATCATTCTCTTTGCCTTATATCTCAAAAAGGCATTTAAATCAAGTCTGGTATAGATTCTTTATTTTTTTTAAAAATGATTCAAGGGGCTTAGTCTGCATGAAACACAGGATGTGGTGCAAAAGAGTTGTTCAGCTTGGTGTCTAAAGACAGATGACCTGTCTCTGAGCATTGCTTTTACCCAAAGCCCTGCAACTCGTGCTGAATCAGGTTCCTGTTCATGGCAAACAAATGGAATAGGATCGGGTTTTTGCGAAGTATCATTCAAAACGTAACCGATTTTATATTGTCGTTCTGTTTGAGGGGTGGAAACAGGAAGTTGAACTGGCATTTTCGAGCTCCGCAGGCTGAAAATATCAGGCCATTTTTGTCATGCTTTTTTTTTTTAAAGCCTGCATGCAAGTTTAATGTATTCTGAAGGCGTGAGGTGGCAGCTGTGCTGTGGGCCAAGTCAAGCTGAGCCTGTTTTTTGATTAAACAAAATGAAATTACTTCTAGCAAATAGAAAACATGATTGATTTTCTCGGCAGATACAACACGCGGCTACGCAAACCCTTGTTTCGCTTTATCTCGACAAATCCAATATAAGCAGAGACAGTTTTTTTTCTTGCTTTTTTCCAGTCGTGAGAGCAGGTGAGGGGCTGTACAGCAAAATGAGACACAGTGTTACAGCAGACAAAAGCAAGATGGTGCAGAATGCAGAGCTACAAACGCACTGGGGGGACAAAACTATGTGTGAACGGTGCGTGAGTGTGTAGACGCGTGTCTGTGCATCGAGGACTCGTCTCCATTCTGCAACACTGCTTTTATGTTTGCCACCATGGTAGACCACAGATGATTAATTATTTCTCTCTTCTGTGTAATGAGTTCCATCACCGGCCACTTGTGATTAATTAGGGACAAGGCTGAGCGCGTGTGTCACCTCACCGCTGGAGTGCATTCTGTTTGCCGGCCTGCCGGAGTCGGCAAAACTAAAAAGAATAGACAGAGAATATTAGCTTATAGAAGGTTTTTATGTCCTTACTAATAGGGCACGCATGCCATTTTAATAGATGGTAGGATTTAATTTATCAAGGCTATCCATATGGGTTTTTTTTATATATCTGTCAAGCTCAAAAGGGTTTTTTTTTGTTTTTTGTTTTTTTACCCTGACTTTTGTTAAGGCTTCAACATTTTTAATAGCGTTCCAGATTGTTCAGAAGGTCACATGTTCCCAGGACTATTCATTCGGCTTCACTCAATTTTGCCTTCCATTCTGAGCTTCTAAGCCGAATTGACACGGAGCCGCTGTTGGATATTAGATAAGGCGTTTGAAATTGTATTGCCGAATACAGTACTTTCAGTTTCTACAGCATGAATAATTGCTGAGGTAATTGAACCCAGCCTGTCTCCACAGCTGCTGAAGTCTTACTAAAGCTACACGGGGAAGTGACAGGTGAAATCACTCTTTTGTCATGCTGCTTCTCCCCATGAGATTGCTACAACTGAGTTACAGTGCGGTCTAACAGTGGCTGGTGTGCTGGAAGAAATTGATTTTCCAGCTATTTCTAAAGATTAGGGAGGACAGAGCTGGTACATAAGGGTATAACTAAGAGTTCCCTCCCCTGCTGTCGATTCATTAGCTCTCCGTGCTGTTCCAGGGCCAAAGAGACAAAAATAGCACCGGTGCAGGAAAGGGCAAAACGAAAAAATACTAGCACTGACATTATTATTATTATTATTATTATTATTATTATTATTATTAGACATGTTAATCTCCATAAACAGTTCAGTTCTTTATACTAACTGTGAGAAGGACTATAAATGGCTTCATTCTTACATGGGTGGCAGCTTTGTAAAAATCTCTTCACAAGGTATTTATATAATTATAAAAAAAAAATACAAGGTCCTTTATTTAATTCTGAAAATTTCAGACCTTGCTGAAATGAATTACATGTCTGTTAGGCATGTTCTAGGATGTTCTATTTGGCTGTTTAAAAAAATGGATGTAATGATGATTCCACTTCAAGTGTCACGTAGGAGCATCACGGACATTTTGAGAACTGCTCTGTGATTACATCTGGGTTTTTTCCCCCAGTGTTGCAAAAATGTTAAAGTTGGGCTTTTGAGCAAAAAGCCCAACTGCGTCATCTGCTCAGCTCAGACAAAGCATTATTATTCATCTTCTTCCGCTTAATCCTGTCCAGGGTCACGGGGGGAAGCTGGCGCCAATCCCAGCTGACATCGGGTGGGAGGTGGGATACGCCCTGGGCAGGGCACCAATCCACCGCAAGGCAACACACAGAGACAGACAACCATTCACACTCACATTCACACCTATGGCCAATTTAGAGTCACCAATTAGCCTAATCCCCTCTGTGCATGTCTTTGGACTGTGGGAGGAAACCGGAGTACCCGGAGGAAACCCATGCAAACACAGGGAGAACATGCAAACTCCACACAGAATGGCACCCGTGCCGAACCCAGGACCTTCTCGCTGTGAGGCGACAGTGCTAACCACTCAGCCACCGTGCCACCCCAGACAAAGCATTAGATAAATGTAAATGTTTCACTATACTATGTCACTATCTAACAACTTGACAAAAGTCTAACTTTCGTTGTGTGAGGAAAACACCCTTTCAGGAAATCATTTTAAGATTTAAGATGCTTTTAGGCCAACTGACATTTTTTTGTCCAAATAATTTACTGGTAGAATTGTTCCTTAACCCTGAGAGACCTACTCCACCTTATCATAATAGGAAAAATATCTCCATCGGCTAAAATGATGACGCAGACTCGGTGAACACAAAAACAGGTGGGTTTTTTTTTTAATTAACCCTTTGCTACTACATGTTATGAAATGGTCCTTAAGAGACCTCCTAGGATGTTCATCAACCAATGAGTGGGTTGAATATAAGAGTGAACCAAACAGTCAGGGTCAGATATGACCCCGGGGTGCTCCAGGGTTAAAGTAGATGTGATCATGTTCACCCACAGAAACATCAGGCGGGTTTGTCCAAACCGACACAAATATGCAACTTTTGCACTTGCCATTTTATTGCTGCACTGCATATGTTTGTTATTGCTAGAAGATGATTTACCTATATTATTTAAACTGTTTGAAATGATATCAATTTATAATATTCTTTCCATTAGAACACAAGGAGAAGAACGTTAGAAAGTATAAAGCTGCTTTTTTTTTTTTTGCCTCAGAGGATAAAGATGAAAAGCTGTGTTGCAAAGTTGAAGCCGAGGAGGAAAAATAAACAGCAAATCCGCTGAGCCGCTGAATGCTGCAAACAGCTGGAGTAAAACCTGAGATTCACTAAATATGTATTTGGCCTGCAGCCTCCACATGGGAGTGAATGACCTGCTGACATTCTATGATGGAGACGACCTGACTGCTAAGGTACTGGGCCAGTACAGTGGCTCTCGGCCACGTTTCAAGCTCTACACCTCTACCGCTGATGTCACCATCCAGTTCCAGTCGGACCCTGCCACCAACGTTTATGGCTACAACAACGGCTTTGTGGTACATTTCTTCGGTAAGGGCACGCATAAGAAATCTTCTGGCTGTTTCAGTTAAGAAGCTTGTTCTGCTGACATCAACTCCAGGACTACAAGTGCACTTTATGGGAAATGTATGAATGTACTGTATACAATAAATAACGTGCCATTAATAACATTTTGCATGCTGTATAATTTTATTATATACCGCTGTATACATTTTGCTAGATGTATATTTTCTTAAGTAGTGCATCTTTTCCTATTAAACACTGGTTCAAAAAGTATCGGCACCCCAAAATTACTATTGGGGGAAGCCTTCCTGCAGTGAACCTCTTTCTGTACGCCGGGTGTAGCGGATCTTTGACCTTCCTTCATACACAGGTGCTTTCTGTTCTCATGTTTGTACATATGGGCTTCCTTTTTCTACTCACACCACATGTGTTTAGTGTGGTTCACATCCAGAGATGAGATGGCCATTGCAACGCATTGATTTTGTGTCTCGCATCCATTTCTGTATTGATTCAGATGTGTTGGGGTCATTATCTGGTTCTCTTGAGATTGATTTTTTTTTTTCACGGAAAGGGTTTTGTTTTTTTCTTTTTCCATTTTGAGTGGAAAAACATTAATCACGACGTTTATTTTACACACTTATTCTGACAGTTCCCTTGAAAGTGCCATTAATTATGGACTTGACTGCAGAACCAGTAGAATATTTTGTGCCATTTAAAGTATGTTATTTGCATTTATTTATCATTGTAATACGTCTACTACAGGACCAATTTGGAAACGAAAGGGAAAAAAATCCCCATTGCATCCCTGTCATCTTGAGTGTTTTCAAATACAGTTGGACAGAGTAATGAGAGAGAAACGGAATAATTAATTGTTGATTAGAGTTGCAGTTGAAACAGATCTCACCCCTCCATTCAGCCTTATTAATGTGTTATTGCAGAACAGTGGATAGGGCCCATGTGGACTAGGGAAAGAAGCAGGAAGAAAGAGAGAGAGCTGACTTTTAAGTCTAGCACTTTTTCCCCTGGGATAGAGAATGGGCTACCGTTCCATCAGCTTTCAGTGGTGCCAAAATATAAAATGAGATCTGATAAGACATAATGAATTCCATGCAAAGAGGGAGGGAGTGGGTAGCAGAACACAGAAGGAGGAGGATTGGGATGGAGAGTTTTGCAGTCCCTTCACACGCCATGTGAATAAACGTCTGCCAGCTCTTGCAGGTGTATGGGATTAGGCCATTTGGCCTGGCAGCGACGCAAACAATTACGACACGTTTGTACTCATTAGCCACATGCCCTCACCAGATTCACCATGATCAAAGTGGGCACTAGCAAATCACCTGGCAGCTGCCTCTCAGTCCCCTTTCAAACCGCCACTGCCAGTCCAATGCCTGATGAGGACAGTGTGCCGTATAATCTTGAATTACTCTCTTTCTCTCTTTGCAGAGGTTCCTCGCAACGACACGTGTCCAGAGCTCCCCGAGATCACGAATGGCTGGAAGACTACATCTCACCCCGAGCTGGTGCATGGTACAGTAGTAACCTATCAGTGTTACCCAGGCTTCGAGGTGGTGGGCACTGAAATGCTCATGTGCCAGTGGGACCTGACATGGAGCGGAGACCTACCTACCTGTGAGAGAGGTGAATCACGCAGCATGTATAAAAACGGAAGGACGTAATTGAACGCAAATATGTTCTTCTGATTGAATGTATGATGTTTTCTAAACAGATACAAAGAGAGATACCAATAGGGGACTGAATTTTTTTTTTTTTTTAGAAAGTTCAAGGAAAATTTTATTTAAAAAACCCCTAGGTGCTAGAGGCTTTTACTTTCATGTGGGTGTGGACAAGCAGCTAGATGACACTCATGGGACATTTACAACTTTTCATTCATTCATTCATTCATTCATTCATTCATTCATACATCCTTAGAGGCTGCCTGGTCAGGGTTTTGGTGATATACATGTGGTAGTACACTTAGTTATTTCGTTGTGTCCAAAAAGTGTCCGATACACATCTCATCACATTTAAAAATAAATTGATTAATTAAATAATTTAAAAAAAATCCTTATGGTTTAATCAACGCCCACTTCAGGTTTAAATCCGAATACAGATATAAATATTTGGAGCACTAAACGCAGAGATACAGAAATTACGACATTGCTATTCATTCCTAATTAACAGGTTTTGTGCCTCAAATTCTTTTGCCGCTGCTCTTAAACCAGTATAGAAAGGCCTAAAAATAAGCAGGTCTGATGCACTGGACAGCAACTAATTGGCATTTTTAGGTCCTATTTTCAACGCTCATCTTTACAGCAGTGGGAGGGAGAAACTGATGGATAATGACGTGCATTTCTGCTGCATGGGACTTGGATTGAAGGTGTAGTTTCAATTCACGGCATGCCTTGGCCAGTTTTTCACACACACACACACACACACACACCAGACTTTTGTAAGCATGGCCTATGACTGTCCTCTGGTAATCCTCATGGGTCCCCTTCAGGCCCTTTTTTGTTATCAGAGAATCAGGAGTTCAGGGTGGCTGCACATCTTGTCTTTTGTTGTAGCAGATGTCAGTGGTGCACGGACGTCAAGTTTGAACTCCTGCCCGTTCCATGTTGCATCAGTTGTGGACTTGCACAGTGAGTCAACATGCAGACTGCAGTGACAGCTCCGGCTTCTGTCCTAGCCTCTCCACATGCACCGACTATTTTCTGTTTTGCTCTGGAAGCACAAAAGAAGCAGCAGTAGGAGTGGGCGACATGTAGAGCTCCCAGCATCCTGTCACCTGATGCTGTCCTGCCAAGAAAAGAAATTGGTTTGTGTGCTGCAGCTGGGCTAGTGTGTGGGTTTTTTTTGTTTTTTTTATTCTGTGTTCTAGACTAGAGGACACAGGCTCTCCTTCTATTACTTGCGATGAGCGTCCTTCCTCACTGCAAAGGCAGATCAAGGTGCGTCTCTGGCTGACTGCCTGAGTGGGAACAAATCCAGGTGTGCATGTTCTTGCTATATTCAGTAATTGTAGTTTGTCCTTACTGAAGCACCTTGGTGAATAGTATGTATGGGTAACCAGAGGGAGCAAACTGGCAATTTTCCAGAGCTCAGGAGTGACGAAACACAAAATAACATTAAATCCAAAACAATAATCAGGCTACAGAACATCAGTTCTAATGACTGATCCTCAAAAACCGTGCGGTTTGGAAGAGAAAATACATAAACATTTAATGAATCACAGTTAAAGTGTAACTTACAAAATATTATGGTTTAAACATGGTGCAGCAGGAAGTGTTGCTGCTTAACAGCTCCAGTGTTCTGGGATCAAGCTCTATTTATCCTCTCTGTCTGGTTTCACATGTTCTCCTCATGTCCACAAGGGTTTCCTCTGGGTTCTCTGCTGTCCTCCCACCTCCCAAACACATGGCTAGACTAAATTGGCCCTAGGTGTGAATGCATGGTGCCCTGCAAAGGACTAGCATTCCAATCAGCATCTGTTGAAACATATACAGTGTTTCTGGGATATGCTCTGGATCCACAGCTTATCTGTCTAGGATAAAGTGGTTACGGAATATGAATGAACGGGTGGATGAATGAACAGATGGATGAATGAATGAATTATGGTCTGAATAAATGTAAACCTCTGTCAGTCTAAGTCATAAAAGGTAGTAGCTCCGTAAATATGAAAGTTTATACAGTATATCATAAAATTAAAGTATTTTATAAATTGGCCTGGTTAATGGGTTTTGCTAGGTTTCCTATTTGTTTTCAACCACAGTTATGGTCCTTTAATGCCACCTATTGGTAAAACTGAGTCTTGCATGGCATTTTGGAGAATCCCAAGGTTGAAAACTGGTTGAAAACTTCATAAAGGTTCATTATAAATGACATTCGCATATAAAGAGACTCATGGTGAGCACAGGTGAGACACCTGGCTGTACGCCACTGGTAGCTGGTGCGACAACAGGAAGACAACCAGTCTAGCTGATTAACCTAAAGGATAAGATCGCATGACTCTATACCAAACACTATCAAAGAATGTCTAAATGTCATACTCTGTATACTACTAATCACTAATACTGCAGTAAACATATTCCCAGAGACCTTAGATTTATGCCTTAAAAAGAACAGGCATCGGTAGCAAACCATCCTGTGTTTAATTGTGTTTTTCCTCAGTGCTGTCATGCCCAGATCCTGGCATGGTAGAGCACAGCCGCAGGGTGATGTCGGGTCCTCGACTGATCGTGGGCTCTACGGTGCAGTACATCTGCAACAAGGGCTACTCTCTGTCTGGAAACAGTCTCCTTTCATGTTACAAACGTGACTCCACTGGACCCAAGTGGAGTGAGAAACCACCCAAATGCATCCGTGAGTACCGTTTTCATTCCTCGGAACTAAGCATGATTCATTAACCGTGATGAGCTTGTCCAGCTACTTCATTAGGAGATTGATATTCCAGTACTGCTCTGTGACATTTTCATTAGTAGCTATTTGATTAAGTTTCTGTTACTGCATGTCCACATGAGGGATGAGGGAACAGATTGGAGAATCAGACGGATGCTGAGTTTTAGGACACAAAGTACAACAGCCTATGTCAAGAGCTGCTAGAGTGTAGTATGTGTAAAGTGGTTGGATGGAGGCTGTGCTGCTCCTTCACATCAGCATTGGCGGCTTTTCCATAGACAGAACTCCAATATTAAACAAATGTTCATTTTCAGAAAGTCCTCAACTCCATACACTTTAAATTTCAGTCGAATGCTAATGACCGTTTTTTGTTGACTTGCTTGTCTTTGTAGGTGTTGCATAACTGTGGGAAGTACTCCACAGAGATATTACTGGATGTAGTGGTTAAAAATGGGAACTGCAACAAGTGGCAATTGAGGAAGGAAGTCGCATTGGGGAAGGGATTAGGTTTCCCCATGCTTGCTCTGTGAACACTTTCTGTTGAGGAGGAGCGGTGAAGAGGACAGAGTTGCCAGGATCATATTTTTATGCCAGATTAGAATATTTTAAAATACTACACAGCTACCAATATCTTGTTTAATAGCATGCAATTAGAAGATCAAATCAATCAAATAGATCCAATCTATCCAAATTCAATAATTTTCCATAAGCAAAGTGCAAGTGAGGACAGTGTGTCTGATGTACAGAACCAGTTTTTTATTGTAAGATGTATTACAAAGATTGGGAATGGGAAAGGGGAATCATCGGGGGGGAATGGATAATGCCTATACATCAGAAAGTTGCATGCACCATGTTTTTTTTCCTGCACTCAAAGTTCTGTGGAAAAGTAGAAAAATTGTCCTTTTCCATTGCCTGGATTTTTGGGGGAGTTACAGGCTTTTAGTGAGGTTCTTGAGATGAAGTTGAGCTGGAAATTTTGCAGAAACCTGGCAACCTTAAAATAAAGGTTGAATTTGAGTGGTTCCTCTAAAACCTCACCAGTGTATAGTCTGAAGTCTACAGTAGTACAAGTCAAGCATGACAGCCTCCAACAAAATTAAGTGGAGAGGGTATGTGATGATTAATGCCTCACCAAAATCTGTCAGTCAGTCATTTTATTAATCTCCTGGTAGCCACTTGGTTTACTGATAAACTGAAAGCTGCTTTTTGATGTGAAGCAGAAAAGGAGATGAAAGACTGCTTTAAGACATCAAAGCAGCTTGATGGTGTCCTTTGGTACTTTCTGAAGATGAAGCCTTATCGCTTCCATTGGATCAAAACCACTTTAATAAAAAGCACACATTTATAGTTTATACAAACATGCTTTTATGCGGCATGCATGTAATTATTAGTGCTGAAGAATCCAGTACTGAAGAAGGCCAAATTGGCATTATTTCTTTCCAAACAACAAGGGAATATAGATGTGACGTGTCCAGTTCAAAATGCAGACCAAACTTACATTATACACACCCTCTCCATACAGTAATGTATTGCATTAGTGTATTAAACCACAGTAAACTAGATAGAAACAGACTGATCACTGTTCAGATTGCTAGTTACAGTCAAGGGTGTTACAGTGGGATAAAGGAAAATGGATCATCTTTGCCTTACGTTTTATGTGCAGGTCTTTATAATCCTCCTGCGTCGTATTACAACCCAGAGTAACATCTCAGTGATGCAAACGCTTGTTTGCTAATTAACAAGGGATCTTAAAAGATTTTTTTTTTTTTTTTGCTCCTTTCAGACATTCTTGAGTGTATCACATGACTTAAGTCATCAGTGTTGCAAGACCGGACCTTCTATTGAAAACTTGGATTTATTTAACCTCAACACTCAGTCTGTGACGATCAACTCAAGATCTCTCAATACAACTTTTCTCCAGTGACTAATCAACATAATCTTCCTATTGTTTGCCATTATTTAGCCAGTAACACACAACTGACTACAGTCCGTATCTGAATAAATATTCCTATGTAAGCTATGAAAATGGAATATTTATATATATATATATATATATATATATATATATATATATGATGCACATTTTTATCAAATGAGCTGTATCCAGTGTCACTGAGATGTAAATTGGCTGTATGTCCATGTGTCATCTGGAAAAAAAATAACAAAAAACTGTAGCACTCGACTTTAAAAAAAAAAAAACGTAAACAGGGCCAAGATGAATTAATGTACACTCGGATTGTTTGTGGACTCATTCTCTGTTGTACAGCTGATACGTATGAAGCCTGTAGGAACCCTGGAGTCCCGGCTTTTGGTGTCCAGGTATCGGAAAAGGAGTTCTACCAAGCGGGAGAGATATTACACTTCTCCTGCCGTAGTGGCTACAAGCTCATTGGGGAAGCGAATATTCACTGTGTCCCCAGTCGCCCGTCAAAATGGAGTCACCCACCTCCAGTGTGCAAAGGTAGCCCATCATAAAGCCCATCACTATTCTTACACTGGTGGATAGTTTTTGTTTGTTTGTTTGTTTGTTTGGTGGTGGTTGTTTTTTTTGCTAAAAATATACGCTCCTTTACTTGCAGCAGCAGCGCTGGAGTATGTAAATGAGCGCAGGCTTGATGGTAAGACCTGTCACTTTTCACTGCCTTAGGCTGGTTTCACACTGTTCATGGAAAATTTGCCACAGCGCTCTCAAACACATTATTTTCTATCCACTTTCACTATGACTGAACTCAAAGGTCAACTGGTTCACCTTTCACTCAGCCAATAGGAGAGAAGGAGTTTCATAATTTTGGAAGTTCCCCCAAAGCATCCGCCTTCCTCAAGTCTTCCCTTGACTAGTGTGCACTTTTTTGTCAAACCAGTTAAGGGTTTCAACATGGTGTCTACCTGAAAAGAAGTCCTTCTAGTAAAGTCTGGCAACTTGGTGGCCATCTTGGCAATGCTCCCAGGCAGTTGTTTTTAAGACCAGGCTCCTATCTACTTTAATGGGGAGAGACTCACTCACTCACTCCTCTTCTGCTGCTTAATTCTGCTCAGGGTCGCGGGGGGAAGCTGGAGCCAATCCCAGCTGACTTTGGGCGCGAGGTGGGATACACCCTGGGCAGGTCACCAATCCACTGCAGGGCCAACACACAGAGACAGACAACCATTCACACTCACATTCACACCTACGGCCAATTTAGTGTAATCAGTAGCCTAATCCCCTCTGTGTGTGTCTTTTGGACTATTGGAGGAAACCCACATGAACATGCAGTCTCCACACAGAAAGCGCCCAGGTCGACCCCAGGGATCGAACCCAGGACCTTCTTGCTGTGAGGCGACAGTGCTAACCACCGTGCCACCTCTGGGGACAGACTCTGAACCTGAAATGGATTAACAAGATGACCTTTTAGAAACAGATTTCTGATCAACTGAAATCTGATAAACTGTGTGGTCAGTGAATTAAATAATGTGGGGAAAAAACACCTATAGTGGAACCTTGGATTGCGAGTATCTTGGTCTGTTTTGCAAGACAAGCAAAAAATTTAATAAATTTTGACTTGGTTAACAAGCGAGGTCTTGCAATACGAGTATAGTATATAGTATGCAAACGCTTTGTCTGCTGAGCCTCACGTGAGCAGAACTTCTCCCTCTCACTCACTGCGGGATTGTGGCTCACTTGTATAGTCAACATGCGCACTAGCGTAGAAAAAGCCTGAGGAATCCCTCACTTCAAATGAGATCAGGGAGATGTGTAAAATGAGGGAAAGAGTGCAAAACT
>JAQLOM010000003.1:17418003-17430084 GCA_030068315.1 Chrysichthys thysi
AGAAAGATGCCCAGGGTCCCTGCTCATCTGCGTGAACGTGCATTAGGCATGCTGCAGGGAGGCATGAGGACTCTTTTCTTTTTTTGCTGAGTATATATATAATATGTTGAGAATAGTTGAGTAAATTTATTATTGTACATTTATAATTTCTTAATTTGTTAAAAATAATTAATGAATGAAATCTTAGTGGTCTGGTAGAAGCCAAAAAGGGGGGGGGGGGTGGTAGAGTATAAGGACACCCCATCCTGGGTACTCTTACCACCACAGTACAGTACAGTGGGTGCATACTTTCATTATATTAACATGGAAATTGTATTTATATTTTATCAATAGTTACCAAACAACTACTATTATATATTGCATGTCAAAACTGGAGCTTGAGAATATTTTACTCAAATAAGTGACAATATCACAACTTACTCCACTCTCCCCCAATATATCCCATAATGTTAATAGAGTAATACCAAAACAAAACAAACCCTGGACTTTATTAACTAAAAACAGACCCCTGTGTGTGTCTAAACTCTGAATAAAGGCTGGTACTCTGAGCTGTGTCGGTCTTGACGCCGAGTTAAGTGACATACCACGTCTGACTGAACTCGTCGGTCCTGTTTGTTCGTGTTGTAAAGCCGACCTCCGTGTGTGAACCGGAAGGAGGTATCAATCCCCGTAGCCATGTCTGAGCTGATCCTTCTCGCTGGACTTCTCGCAGGGGTTTTTATTTTAATTCGGAAAATTGTTTCAGGAAAGAGATGTAAGAGTAAGACAAAGCTGCACGGCAAAACGGTCATCATCACGGGTAAGTGTTTGTTTGTGTTGTGCTGTCTGGTCTGCCTTAACTCACTGTGTAAAAAGCTCTTCTTTGAGATCTGACTGTATTAATGTTATGCTGGACACCGGAAATAGGAAATGTGTCCAAAAGTATGCAGGGCACTTTTAGGTATCATAACTAGGGAGGTATTTCACAAAGAAAGAATTCACCCCAGGTTTATTCGAAGAAGTATGGCTCTTTAAACCCTATTGTGATCATTACTATACACTGTGTGGAAACGGCGGCGCGCGCGCGCTCACGTGATCTTAGAAACAGGTCTTTAAAGTCCCCTGACAAACAGAGGGCGAGTTTGTGTAATGAAATGATCATCGCCGTTTACCATTTGTAAAAGATGTTGGACAGGGATCACCTGAAACTATGCAGGGCGGTTTAGTCTGAGAACCTGAGTTGGGAACGTCAGCTTTAAAGATATGAACATGTGGCCTACATGGGTACATACTGGATGTACACACTCTGGATGGGTACACTCTCTGAGCACTTTATTAGGAACACCTGGACTGACACATGCTCGTTCATGCACTTAACTCATCAGCTAGTCGTGTGTCAACTGAGGAATGAACAGACATCCTGCAGATCCAGGCTAGCAGCTGTGGGTATACTATGATCTTGGTGATTTTTACCTGAGGCATGAATGTTTGTGTCTGGTTTTGGGTATTTTCATAACTGCTAACCTCCTGGGATTTTCACACGCAACAGTTTATTCATTATGGTGCAATGAAGAAAACGTCCAATGAGTGGCAGTTGTATGGACGGAAACACGTTGTTGATGAGAGAATGGTTCAAGCTGATAGAAAGGCTTTAGCTACTCTGTGAAATTGTGGTGAGCAGAAAAGCATCTCAGAACGCCCATGTTGAAAGTTTGAGGCGGATGGGCTGCATCTGCAGAAAACCAGGTCTGGTTCTGCTTTTGTCAGGCGAGAACAGAAAGCTGAGCCTGCAGTGGGCACAGGCTCACCAAACCTAGACAAATGCAGCCTGGTTTGATGAATCTCGATTTCTGCTGAGGTGCACAGATGGTAGGGTCAGAATGTGGAACCAACAGCATGAATCCATGGACCCAGCCTGCCAGTCTGGTGGAGGTGGTGTAACGGTGTGGGGAATGTTTTCTTCGCACACTGTGGGCTTGAATGTCACAGTCTATTTGAGTATTGTTGCTGGCCACGTGTATCCCCTCATGGCCACTATTTACCCATCTTCTAATGGCTACTTCCTGCATGATGATGCACCATGTCACAAAGCAGAGGTCTCGAACTGGTTTCATGAACATGATGAGTTCAGTGTTCTTCAGTGGCCTTCCTGAGCACTGGATCTGAAGCCAATAGTACACCTTTGGGATGACAGAATGGGAGATTAACAGCATGAAAGATCTGCAGGAATTCTGTAATTCAACCATGAGAACATGGACCCAAATCTCTGTTATCTTGTGCAATCTGTGCCATGAAGTATTGAAGCTGTTTGGAAAGCAGGGAGGTTCTACCTAGTATTAGCATAGTGTTCCATATAAAGTGTGCAATGATTATATGTACATCTTGCATGGCTTTCTTTCTTTCTTTCTTTCTTTCTTTCTTTCTATATTTATTTATTTATTTATCAATCAGTATTAAGCTATATATTTGCACAGCTTTCTTTTTTGTGTAATTTATCCTTATTCTTTCTTATCCTTATTAATTTATTTTCACTTATGCTGTCTTATCATTTGTACTGTATTCTAGTGTAACCTGTAACTTTACTTTCAGAGATCAATATCTTGTCCTGCTCACGTAATGACATGTTAAGCTGATTTATTTATACTATCATCACCTGGATTGTTGTGTCTGCAGGCAGTAACACAGGGATTGGAAGAGAAACAGCTGTAGAGTTGGCCCGAAGAGGAGCTCGTGTTATTCTGGCCTGCCGTAGTGTAGTACGTGCTGAAGGAGCTCTGGCTATCGTAAAAAGAGTGAGAAAATTCCCATTTTATCCTATATCCATGTTTAAATGTGCTGTGGCCGAATGTTTATAGGCAAATGTAGAAGTGGAAGTGTTGAAATTAGGAAGAACCTGTCACTGTTTGAGCACCAGACATTTAACAGTTTCTTTTCTTTGACCACAGTACTCCACCCAATGTTTTCATGACACAATTTTTTTTTTCAGGAGAGCAGAAGCAATAACGTGGTGGTCATGCAGCTCGATCTGGCCAGTCAGAAGTCTATTCGCTCTTTTGCTGAAACTTTCCTTAAAACAGAGAAAAGGCTGGACATACTTATCAACAATGCAGGTTTGATCAAGTTCTGTACCATACCATTCAGGATCCACCATTCATATTTGGTGGGTGCTATTACAAAGTAATTTGCCCCTGTTAGTCTGGTCTTGGGTACCACCATTAGATCAATATTGGTGGACCTGAGAAACTGAGAAGGGTATGGACGTCAGAGAGAGGGTCGCAGGGGGAAGCTGGAGCCAACATCGGGCAAGAGGCGGGACACACCGAGACAGACAAGCATTCACACGTACGAGCAATTTAGAGCAGCCAATCAGCCTAAACTGGAGTACCCGGAGGAAACCCACGCGAACACAGGGAGAACATGCAAACTCCACACAGAAAGGCACCTGTGTTGAACCCAGGTTCGACACCTTCTCGCTGTGAGGCGACAGTGCTAACCACTCAGCCACCGTGCCACCCACGCATTTGATTCTCTGTGAAACAATTACAACTACTATAACCATTGGAAGTTGAGCTATATTGTGTGCTCTTAACTTTGTATATGTTGGAGTGACCTGATTTTTATAGCTCTTGTGCTTTGATTATTTCTTCCACAGCCCATTTTCTGAATGCTCAAATGTGTTTTCTTGTAGGGGTTTATATGCAAGGCACTACAGAGGACGGTCTTGGGTTGATGTTTGGAGTCAATCATATCGGTCACTTCCTCCTGACCAATCTCTTACTGGACAGACTCAAAGACTGCGGGCCAAGCAGAATAGTTACCGTATCCTCAAAATGTCATGAGTTTGTGAACCTTGACTTCAGCGTCCTTAGTGCTCACAAGGAATTTGGAAAAGCCAACTCTCTTATGGATGTTTTCAGAATATATAGCAGCAGTAAGCTGTGCAACGTGCTGTTCACACACGAACTTGCCAAGAGGCTTCAAGGAACTCCGGTCACCTGCTACAGCCTCCACCCAGGTCAGCGTTTCTCTCTCCACTATGGGCTAGTGATCTGGGATCGGTGACGATACTTACGTATCGCCTGCCATCTTATTTATAAAGTTATTTGTCAATTTAATTTAAAACCTGATTTAAATGTGTCCTTATTTATGTTTTGCAGGTGCTATCAATTCTGATTTGATTCGCAATGTTCAACCAACACTCAAGAAACTGGTGAAGTTCATAGGAGCCCTGTTCTTCAAAGATGTGGAGTCAGGGGCCCAGACAACTCTATACTGTGCACTCCAGGAGGGTATTGAAGGCCTGAGTGGTCGATATTTCTCCAACTGTGGAGTACAGAATGTTCAGGCCAAGGCTCGGGATGATGCAGTGGCTAAGAAGCTCTGGGAAGTGAGCGAGAAGTTTTGTGGCCTGGCCTGAGGAAAAGCTCCGGACCTTAGAGCCAAATAGATTTGTGTGGAGGAATATATATTCCAAGAGCCAAATCTACTCTTTCAGGGTTGTTCTAAATTTTGTGTATGGGGGCTATGTTGACCAGCTTATTAAAAATACAAATGTGATCATGGTGCATGCTTATGCTGTCTCTTGCTTCTAATAATATACCCACGTGACAATGAGCATCTGCTAGATGAAATTCCTATGCTCATGGGGCAGTAGATTAGTTCCACGTGTGTTGTCCCCTGACAGAGGCTGTATTTGCTGAATTGCTTTAATTGAATAAATTTTTAGAGAGATTTTTAAAATCTGTTTTGCACATGTGACAAGGATGGGGGGACATAAGTATTTTATATTTTTATCCTCCTAAGACCCCACTGTTCTCATATAAGGACATCACATTTCCGCCAACCACACTGTGTGTATTTTCTTGTAAAGTCTTCATATGAGGACCTTTTGGGTATTACTCTTTTGCCAATGAGTCAGCTGAATGAATGTGAAGTGGAAGGCTGTTCCAAAGTCTCGGTGCTACGGCATGAAAGGCTCTGTCCCCCTGGTCTTCAGTCTTGTATGAGGTACCACTAACAGGTTATGAGCCTAGGACCAAAGAGTAGATGTATGTGTAAAAAGTAGTTGGGACGGATAAATAAGAGCTTGTCCATTTAGCACTCTATATGTAGTCACCAGGATGTAAAATATACTCGTACTGTAAAATGTATGAGTAGTGGATAATTTACAGGTAGAAATCGTGACAACTTGTTATTATGTAAACATTATATGAGAAGCAGAACCAATTGGACACTGCATTCCTTCAGTGTACATAAACCAATACTTCTCAGTCTATCAAAGCTAAATTAATGTTTCAAACTTCAAATTCAATTCTGCCAAACTCTACTGCCAAATAATAACTGCTGAATATGTAACTGATACATTGTCATATTTAATAGATGCATGCAAGTTTTTTTGCTTGTTTGTTTTTAACCCTTTTCATGGTGCCAAGTTGAACGTGAATGCCAGGGGTGAGTCATGCAACGTCATTTCAAACTGCTTCCATCCACAAGAATTAAATGTACATGTAGAATTAAGCCTTCCTTGTATTTGGACCTAATTACTGTATTGCACCTACAGTGTCCACAAGGGGTTGGGGACAGACCGCTTCCTCTTGTCCAAGATCCATTGATTAAAGGTTATTTTTAATATGTTCTTGGTGAATATTTGCAAAGAAAATCAGGGTAGAAGATAGTTTTCATGGACCAAAGAACAAAATCTAGTGATACGGTTATTGTTGTCTTGATCAGTGTTAACTCTTAAATATGTCTGTGTTCTCATGTTCTTTTACTAATATTTAGGTATGAATATATTCAAGAACATGGTATTATTTATTACAGTCATGGATAAGAACGAGCACAGTGTCCAATAGACTAACACTACTCATGTTTGGTGTGCCTTCTTAAGCAATGTAAACAATAAGTTTGCCTTTTAAGAAATAATTCATTTGTTTAATCCTTTTAAAAAAGCTTAAAGAGGAAAAAAAGAATATAGCATTTTATTGTTTTTATGGAATTGACTTGGTACGACGATATCCAAGTATGGCCTTGGATCATAATAGGTTTCAAACTTTTCAGCACATCATGTTAATTAGATTTCGATTCATTCGGATTCTGACCCTTATCCTGTTAGTTTGTATGCTTAAATTCAATGCCATTAGACACATCATGTTATACAGATGGAGGGTCCTGATTTTGATCCAATATGGAACAAACAATGGTTTTAATTGTCCTGCAATACTGCCATGGCCTCTAGAACCCTTTTCACATCTGTTTGCTGTTACTGCAAAAAAAATAAAAGAGTGAGACTCTTTATATGCACCATTTGTTTATGAAATGGGAATCAATTATACTGTATAGTTTTACAGTGGAATTCATTTGTGTAACCATGCCACAAAACGTTGGTGTGCAGTACAATGTGCAGTGTCTTGGAAATTTATTTGTTAGTTTCAGACAGGTCCCAGTCAATTGGGAGAAGGTTGAAATTATGACCACAATCCAGAAGTTAATTTTGTTCCCTAGAATTGTCTTTTGTAAAGTATAGTGTGATTTGCTAGTGGTTCCAAGTGTAGGGACACTGCAGTCATTTTCTTTATCTAATGAGTTTGGTCAGAAATTCATTACCAATACACAAATATTTCATTTCACTTTATTTTGCAGGAAAATATTAGGGCCCAGGCATCTGTAAAGACCTTTAGATATTATTCACATAAGGACAATACCGAATCAAAAGAAGAACTTAAGGACTGACTTCATAGTACCGTTTCATACAGATTCTTTAGGAGTTTCATTTATTTTCCCATTAACAGTTGAAAAATGTAACTGAAGTCCCAACATTCAATTTAGTTCAAACTAAAATATTAAGGTTCTTTGTTTTTCTTATCTCCCAAGTCAGTTAACAAGACACGAGCAAATGCTGTGCTAATAACATTTTATTGTGATGGTAAATAGAGTCTAAAGAGATTTATTTGTAAATCAATAACATTAATTTGCCATTTTATCCTCCTAGCTGAGCGATCTTCTGGTGCAGGACAGCTTTCATGTCCGTGCACTGCAGATTGTCTGTAATGGTGGTAAGGAAATGGCGTGTATTGACTATCTGAAGTGCAGTGCTGCTCTTGGGGTATGCAGACAGAACGGCTTCGTAGTGGGACAGAATGTCCAGTGCACACAGAAACATAGGCTCTGGCTGTCCAGGCATCATCACCTGCATGTGTAGCACATGGCAGAACAGCTGAGTCAGCACAAAGAGAACCTCCTGAGACAGACTTCCACCACTCACTATGGGGCTCTTAGTGGAAGTAGACTGGAGTGGCACTTTGTTTTTCACAGAGTCTATGATGTCCTTCATGGCAGTAGCACAGAGCCGCCCTACATGTGCCCAGCCTTGGGGAGGCAGCCATCCTTCACAGCTGGAGCCACAAAGCAACTGAAACATACGCAGAAGGAAAACAGACACTTGCAAATCATGAGAAAAAGAGCGAAGGTCTAGTAATGGGAGGAAGTCCACATATTCCAGGGAGTATGGTACATGAAGCTTATCTGACTGGAGAAGTTTATGTAACACTTCCAGTAGTCGCTGCCACTCGCCAACTGTGCACCAGGGGAGAACCTGAGACACTGCCACCAACATGCCTTTACTGAACATGGTTACTTCCTCTGCATTGAGCAAGTTTAGAGACAGAGAGTCCAGCATTATTTCCTGAATGTGATCCGAGAGACAACAACATTCAATCCAGGCCAACAGGCCGGTGCCTTGACCATAGTGAGGCAATTCCAAACCAGACCACTCCTGCTCAGAAAGCTCAGATACAGCCATGAGAGAGCTTGGAACCTCATATTTGAAATGCTCTCCCCACACTTCTTTTAGGTGAAAGCGTACAGTCCAGTCAAGGTCTTCCACTTTTGCATAAAGCCAAGAAACTGCTCTGGAGCATGTACTAGGAGCAAGAGTCACTTCCTTGCCAACTGCCTTGCCCATCATGGTCATAATGGAGATCAACAGTTCTTTCGATTCAAGAGATAAGCCAATATCACCATCTAACTGCTGATCCCAGCACTTACTGGAATTATTCAAAAGCTGAGCAAGACAGTATAGGAGAGCAAATGGTGAGCAGTTCATTATCCAGTGAATATCATCATCTGTGGATATACGGGCCAAGGCTGACTGGAAAAGTCGCAGGCACACTTCAAGTCTACAGGGTTGGGGGCATGAAAAAGAGAGGTAAGGCAAGACAAAAGCATGTACAATGTCCTCTGGCAGAAGATATGTTGGTTCTTTTCCCCTTTGGCCATTAACATTGGACTCCATTAATGTTGACAGGAAACAAAGAAACTGGTCTTCCTCTTGAGGTGAAGATAGTTTGTGCCACATAGTATCTTGCAGACATCTGCATAACAAGTTGTATTCTTTATTTTTTGTCCCACTTGGGTCCCTTGATGTGTTTATAAGTCCTGAGAGCTGCTGGAGAATCTGAGCAAGGAGAGTATGAGCTCCGAGGTTCACTACAGCCATGTGGCAGCACCGGTGCATGGTGGCCTCAGGGTTCTGGAAGGCTACGCGAGCCACAGCATTGACAGCTGAGCTCAGGCTGCTTTTTGCTTCACCTTGAATGATGCAATTAAAGGCCAGATTGAGCTCCTCATCAAAGCCTGTTGTTACAGAGCTGGGAAGGCAACCATGCAAACCTTTCTTTGATAGGGTAAGAATTTCAGAAAGAATTGCATTCTTGTCTGGTAGACACAGCTGGGTAAATATTTCCACAACAATATCCTTGAGCTTTTTGCAGTGTTTTACATCAACATCACTTTGACATTTGTATATAAGAGAAGAGACTAAAGCCATGACGAGGTCCTTTTTCTGAAATGCACCTTTGTTTCTTTCAAGGCAGCTTAGCCACTCTGCATCACTGAAGGTCTGGCTCAGTTTGGTGGCAAAAAGTTTAGGAAGATCTTCAAAACCCTTCATATTGTTGTCAATGATTGTTATGACAACCCTTTCCAGTTCATTTGATGGACTTTCAGGCACATTAAAAGATAAGGATGTAAGCAAATTTTCCAAAGTTCTTTTCAAACTATTTACCATCTGTCCACTTTCCAGCAGATTTTCAGACTGGAGTTCCAAAGACTTAAGAACTCTGTCCAGACTATCCTTAAGACGGATTGCTAAAGCACTCGGATCATCAGTGGACATCCTCAATAACCCTTTGTTTTCCCATACACGCATTACATCAAGTACTGTGTCCATGGCTTGGATCAGTGTAATTCCACATGGCTTGTTCTGAACAGGAGTAAGTATAGCAGCAAGATCTCTGTGCGATTCACCTATGGCCAGAATAATATCGACCCCTTCCAGAGTATTATTTCTCTTTTGCAGACCCACTGAGCGGGCAATGTTTTGGATTTTGGCTTCAGCTGGGAGATCTGTCGCATGGTTCAACAGATAGAAGGTGTACAGCATGTCTAGGCAGTTAGAGAGAGCAAAATAACATATCTCAGATGAAGTTATAGTATCCTTTATGTCATTCAGTCCTTGGAACAGGATAGACATCATGCAGGTGGTGGACACTTCCAAATCTGGATCTGGTTTAAATCGTTTTGAAGCTTGTGGTGAGCATTCAGGGACGGTCTGTGTGAAATGGACACAGTGGGCAGTAAAAATTTGATCTAGGCTGTCCTCAGTTTCTTTTCTTCCTTTCAACAGCTCCCACCACACTTCCAGCAAGAATTTCACATCGGCGTCTGTGCTGTCCCTTGTAACGTGTTTCACTAATTTCTCCAGCTCTGCGCACTGCTCGACCGATTCGAAGCGCTGGAGCATCTCAACGTAGACGCTGAAGAAGCCCATGGATTTGATAAGTTCAAACATCACTGTATGATTAAGATCAGGGAGGCTATTCTGAACAGCAAATAATGGATTTTCCCTCCATCTGATGTCAACATCCTCCACTTTCTCACTCTGCAAAATTTTGCCCCATAGAATACATAGAATCCTCTTTCTCCACTGAAGCCTCTCAAGGTTGGTTGCACACAACTGTCCACATATTTCGGTGACGGCCTGAATAATAGGGCGTCCAACGCGCTTCCAGTCCTCTTTTCTCAAAGCAGACAGAGGCTCTGGCTGGCATAACTGGTTTGCCAGCAGAAATCCACCCTGCAAGACAGCAGTCTTCTCACAGTTCAGCCAAGACTCTGAAAGCAAAACAGACATTGGAAGGTTGCTGTTAATACGGTTTCCACCATAACAGTTTTAGCCTGTAGGATTTTGTACAAGGGTCATTTTATGCTTCACAACTGCAATGGAAGCCACACTGACATCAGCATAAGGAGTGAATTTTCAAATAAACAGCTACAACCCAGCAGGCTGAAACAATGTGTGTATTATTGCAGACGATGGACAAAATAGACTCGTTAACCTGATATCATGAGTATTTATTCCAATTATTCAGTAAAATGAGGAAAGAAACGGTTTTATTTCACTTTGTCATTTAAAATAAACAGAAAAGAGACCTTTTTGGACAGTTCACAATGTGTATATCTACACACACACACACACACACACACACACACACTGTGTATTTATGAGTGTGTGAATGTGTGTGTGGCTCTTTGAAGCAATGGCATTCCAGGGATATACTATAGAGCTATTTGTCCTGACCAAGTGTTTATTTAATGACTAACTAAGGATGGATGGATGGAAGCATGGCTGCACACGAATGGTCACATTCCCACATGGCTCTCTTTTATGCATCCAATTACAATTAAACGATTAACAGTCTAAAATAACATTACTTGCATATCTTAAAGTACACATCAAAAAATGACTACACTGCAAGAACCTGCAGGTGTTAATGAGAACAGATCATCAGAACACGAGCATCAGAACTGAATGAGAATATACATGAGCTACGAGTACAAATTCATTCTGTTACCTTGGTCCATCATCATGGCTTAACTTGAAACTATGAGGCTGGCTAACACCAAGAAACAAATAAAAATCAGCCCAAATGGTCCATGTGGTTATTCCTTGCAGTGTGCCTCTTAACTGCAGTGAAAATAAAAACACTGCTGATCCACACCTAAGAGACTATAGCGTGAACTCCTTATTTGCTCTGTAAGACTGATACATATTAATCGCTCCCGGTCTGCCATGCAGTCTGCGCCTGTTTGTGCTCACTTCCGCATCGACGAGTGCACAGAAGAGAACCTTCCAGAAACAAACATGTCCGCCTGAGTGCCAGTAGCGCCACCGTGCATTCTCGGAGGTGGACTTTTATACAGTCGTGGCGAATTCATATTCGTTTTTACTTCCGTGCGTCGTATAAAACCGTGTTCTCCAGTCACTTTCGGAAAAGTCCTAAAGTAAGAGGAAGGATCTGGATGTTGCTCAGGTGTCGCTGAGCTCCTGGTGAAGCGTGACCGTGTGCGGGATCAGGTGTCGCTTGCGTTTACTTAAAAACGAAAGTGAAAGTAGAGAGTTTGCATGGCGGTTTGTTGGTGCTGTGAGTGTATGTCTCTGATTCGGGGTCTATCATGATTACTACTTCTGCTGGACTTTTTCTTGCTTTGCTGCTTTCAGGTGAGGTGGTTTTTAATATCTGCTCCTGTTGTTGTTGTTGTTGTTGTTGTTCTCTTTCTGTTTAATATGACACACTGCACCTAATCAGGAAATACTAGTGACTCCTTCCAAGCCTACCTTCTTCTGTGTGTAAGTCGTTTGACAGCTGTGTTGTTGTGCACTTTCAGGTGATTTTAAAATGAAAAAGGCATTTAAAATGAAATGAGAAGATGAAACTCATGGTGAAGACAGTGTTGGGAGAAAGTCTGGTTACTGGACGGCTTGCTGGAATGACTTTTTGTGGATTTACTTGTGAATAATGACATTGCGTTGTTGTTAATGCCAAAACTCCACCCAGGATTAGCATTCACAATAGTCTGGTGAATAGGGACAGCCATGGAGGTGGAGAAAGGCCATGAATGCAGCTTATCTAGAAACTGAAATTTTCAACTGAACTGTGTACTAGTTTAACCCTGGAGCACCTCCGGGGTCAGATTTGACCCTAACTTTCATTTCACTCTTAGATTCAGTCCATTGATTGGTTGGTGGAAATTAGTGGACATCCC
>JAQLOM010000003.1:17453787-17456287 GCA_030068315.1 Chrysichthys thysi
TCTCTCTCTCTCTCTCTCTCTCTCTCTCTGTTCCCTCCCCCAGGCTGAGAAGGGGGAGATTAACCTGACTGTGAGAGTTGTACTTTAAAGCAGCACGGCAGGCAGAGCACTCACTCGCACCCAACTAGGAAAGCAACAGGACTGGTAACACTAAGAAGACACGACTGCAACACAGGTCTGTAGACCCACACAATATTTACACAATATTTACACAAATGCTCCAAAAGTGGTTTTCTGGTTGGACTGGCAGCTCACATGCCCTCACTATGATATGTGTGTTAACAGATATATTACAAGTTGTGTTGTTTTTTTTTTTTTTTGAGTGAAAGGCAAATTAATACAAGTTGGTGCTGACTCCACAGGACGCTCCTGGTGGATCTTCGTGGACCTGCCTGGGATTTTTAAGCTGTCTACTAACAGAGAAGAATATCTCAGCCAAGTGCAACCAAGTAAGGATCCCAGACCTCTGAGAGAGTGTGTGAAGAGAGCAGCAGTAGCAGAGAATTGGACTGGGCAAGATGGACACTGGCCCAATGTTGGCACTTGCAGGCGAGGGTCCTGCAGAAGGTGAGACGGTATGTGCTGCCTTGGCCCGTTATGAGACTACGCTCCATGATGCTGTACGTGAGATCCATGTGGATGTCAGTGCATTCAAACTGGGTGTGGAGCGGCGCCTTGAAGAAGCACTGCACATAGGTGGCCCGCTCGGCCGAGCCGTGGCCCAGTTGCAGCAGGAAAACCGGCAGCTCCGTAGTCAACTGGAGGCTCTTACACGCCAGGTGGAGATGCTGACAGGCACCGTGTGTGACAGGAGTGCACTGATGGGTTCAGGATCGATGCCAACCCACCCCCAAAGTAGCATGGCAGTAACCCAGTCACCCCTTTCACCCAGCAGTGCTACAACCCCCAGCGGCGCAGCCTCCACTCCCATTGCCACACGCTTTTCCAGCAGAGCTACCTTCTCAGTCAGCAGCAAGACCAATGTGAGTACACACACACGCACCTCAGCAGGGAAAGAGCATGAGTTAAAAGAGGGTGGGGTTTGTGGGTTAGGAGAGTTGAAGCCAGCGTGTCTTTTCTAAGCCAAGAAGTGCAATGATGTCAGATTTTATGAGTACAAGAGAAGCTTGGAAATATTTGGACATGCAGATACTAGATTTAATTTTATGCTATGCCGCTTGTAAAACATTTCCAACAAATCAAATGGATTCAAAGGTTTAATCTGCAAAAAAATGAATATGAGGGATACAAAGGATCCCAAGGGCAAAGTACACCAAGATGACCACTGGCAACATATGGAGTTATTTAGTTCTGTCTCCATGTGTGTCTTACTTTAAATTGGCTCTGGGCAAGAGCTGTTAGCTTTCACTATTTCATTGTAATTTAATCTTCTGCTATTAGACAATTTGACTGAAACCAGAAAACACATATTTGAAGAAAGCAAAGTAAGCTGGATTTCTTCAACCCAGGCCTGATGACATTTTGGGATAAGGGTTAATGAGATTAAGGGTTAATTATGTTGGTGTTTGCTTTGAGTTTCTTTAAATGGACTCCCGTCCTGGAAGATTACTTAAGGCTGTGGTTTAGAGGTCATCCCGTTACCTGCACATGAAATTACAACCTAACCAAAGCACTTTTTTTATTCCATTAAGTCACCCCATTCTCTCCTGAGCTCAGTCTGCAGCTGCAGTCCATAACTCAAAGTGATGCTTGACTCCGCCACTCAGACCCAGACACAATTAGAGCAACATTCACTCTATATCTCTTCAGCCCTCACCTGGCTCTCCATCTCAGCTCATTAGCCTCACTTCACTTTCATACAGAGTATGAAAGACTCTTACATACAGTGCACGCAGATCACTGGTTTTGCTAGCAATGCATAAGCCAACCTGTGTATGCTTTTAACAGATTTCTTTTCTTCATTTCCCCATTGTCACTTTTAGCTATGAAGGAGCGTGAGCATAAGTAATTCTTTTCTTGACCCCACATACACACCTGCAAGCTCCCTAATGAGAGAGGTAAGATTCTGGCCTTGGACAGCACAGCGAGTGTTTCAGCAGGTGTGAGGAGCATTCCCTCTGCTCCAGGCTATGATGCTGTATCAGAGAGAGGGTGAGAAAAGGAACGACAGGAGGCAAACTCCATGTCTGGATGTGTGCTAGCCTGTCCCGATGCAGTTGTCTATCCAGCTCTGCTATGATCATCGGCAGACATCATACCTACCAAAGATCATATTTTATCTCTCACGCTCACCTCTCTGTCCTTATCTGTTGGCCCTGGATGTCTCTGATTTCCATTCGTCTGTGGTTGTTTTTGTCTCTTTATCCTGTGTTCAGTCTTGGTCTGTAGCCTATGTATTCCAGGCTTTTTCTGTCTTGATTGCTTAGGTTGTCTTCCACACACACATGTTTACTTTGTCACTACTCGTGAGTCATTCCTCACTTCCCATGACCTCTTTACTATCCATGTCGCGTTAACCCCTTCTCTTTGGTGAGGCCAG
>JAQLOM010000003.1:17461287-17466715 GCA_030068315.1 Chrysichthys thysi
ATTGTAGTCAACATTCCATTCACCCACACTGCTCAAATGTCGACGGCTAAAATATTCATCTCATATATGTCTAAGGTCCCAAACTCCCCCATTCTCTTTATCAAAGCATCCAGCTTTCCTCGTGCAGGCTTTGCAGCACTGGCACAATAGTTTGGGCAGTTACATGCCTGCTCAGTCACAGTGTGTTGTCCCCCTTTTTTGTGAGGTGCTTATTATGTTACCCACCAGGGCTGCTGTGAGAACACGTCCAGCGTGAGCCGGTGATCTTGCACACATAATCCTCCTGTTCGCACCCCAACATTTTTTAGGCAGACAGCCAGCATGGGGGAATTCTCATTTTAGTACAGCTAGATCACATGGGACAAGTCTGACATTTAAACTCACATGAAAGTCTTTCTGTGAGTGGAGTCCATTGTCTCACTCGCTGGCTCTCGTTCCACTTTTTTGGCCAGGTTGCATGGAAGAACCAGTGCTGCCTCCTTCTTTCCATGAATAGTGGAAAATGGAGCATTTTGCACAACATTGCTTAATTAAAAACAAAAGAGTGATGGGGAACAAGCTTCTCATTTGTGTGTGTAACGAGGGCTCTGTGCCTGACTAAACAGACAGAGCTCACGCCACACTTACAATTCAGTTTCAAATTCGAGTGTTTTCAGATTCTAAAGGACACCTTCACCTATGTGGACTTTTCATTATTCAAGCTCGCAGCCTTGGGATTTTTTTACCAAGATGTATGTTTTCCGACTTGCCATGAATGTCACGTTACACAGGATGTGAAACACTGTGCTTGGTCACCTCAGAAGCATGTTGTAGGGAAATAGGACGCCATCTTGTTTCCTGGTAATTTGCACAAAAGCCTTACCAAGAACTGGACCTTTAACACTGATGCTGGTCAGTACCAGCATCAGTGTTAAACTCTTACTGAGACAGTTGGATCTCATCCTCCTCCTCAACATCACCTTCTTGAAGCCCTCAGGATAGAAAAGCAGAACCTCTAAGAGGAAATATAGGGTTCTTCACTGTAGGCCAGGGAGTTTGGGATTTGAAATCAGAAAAGTCTAGAATTGGTGCTTTTTCTCATCCCCCTGTTTGCTTTATGTATAGCTAGGAAATAAATGACACATATTTTACTTGGAAATATATACGGCTGTGTGTGTCAACAGCCTCTTTATTTACCCAGGTTATCTTTTTAGTCAGAGTAACGAAGTTATTCCCCGTTCAACGCGGAAGGTAAACACACCAGGACGGCTCACGGCGCTTAAAGTTATCTTGTACTTTTTATGGTACAGATTGCGTGGTGGGCTTACTACTCAGGGTTTCTATCTTTGCTAGCCTGAGAGCCTGACCTGTCAGCAGCACTCCCTCTGAGGGTAATGCCACATAAGGCACAGTTCATTGACGTGGACCTGGCTGTGTGTTCTGCCAGAGAACTGGAGCTGCATGATTTTCACGGTTCAGTGGTGAATTCTGTCTCCCCCCTACCTCACAGCTGTTCAAGCCCCTCACCCTTCGAAACACTCACCCTTCAGCATTCCTCTACGCTTATGTCACTTCTGTTCTCCTCCAGAGACTCAGTTACGTTCTGCATATCACTCTTAGGAATTGACTTACTTCATTTACTGCGCGCGTGTATGCATGTGTTCATATACAGCTTCTTTGAATGTTCTGAGTGCATGCTGGCATGTTGGATTTTTACACTCCTGTGTAGGTTTGTACATGCCAGTGCCTGTTTGGACACACATGAAGAAGCAGCAAGTTTCTAGAAAAAAAACCGAAAGTGGATTTCCTTGTCAGGCCTTGTTAGGCTTTCTAGTGTAGGATCTGGATGGAGCAGGAAGAGTCTTCAAAAGGCTGTGTCAGGTATCGGCCACTCTGGGAACATGACATTTTTTCAGCACAAGGTTACTGACCGATGGTTTTGCATGATGGGCGTGTGATTTCAGAGCCCGCTTTAGTCCTGTTTAATCCCAGAGGCCAGGTTTTTCAGGTTAAAAGAGACTGGAGGTGATAGCGGTAGACAGACTGCACTAGTGTTTCTGATAGGAAATGCATAAATATGCCTGTCAAGATTGACTGATTAGATTCAATCACTCAGTCGTCCGTTTGAGTGCTCCGGGAGAGGAGATCTTGTTCTCGTCGAGAATCTGGAGCCTCAGAGGAATGTCAGACTGTTTGATCTGACTGATTAGGCCTTATTGGATAATTACGTCAAATTTCATGTTAATCTCTTTGGCTTTTTCTTCTTTAGTAGAACGTAGTTTACGTACAGCTGTGAAAAAAGGTGTGTGATTTGTCTTCCGGGGTGTCTTCTATTCCTGGTGCATTACAGTTTATCATAATGTCTATAATTATACAGAAACATACTGAACGACATCATTAGAACATATATCCCGTTGGTCTCCGGGACCTGATGGCTTTCTTTCTTTAGAAACAATGAGTATCAATAGCAGGCTGGTATTCTTAACACAGTGCTGCCAGACAGGCACTTGTCACAGACATGGTCAGCTGTTTAGGCTTGTTAATGATACAGCAACAGAAGATAACCCAAGGGACTCAGAATTTACCTATCCAAATGTCCTAACACAAAAATAACCTGGCAACCAAAACAGGAGCAAAGGAACTGAGCAATGGTTTATTAATGGTTCGTAACCTATATTTGTGTTGTTATGTTGTTCAACCATATTTTGCCTCCAAGTCTTCAGAGCCTGGGAGTTTAAATATTATGGCTTTAGGTTGAATTATGTGTTGGTGGTCCGGTGGCTTTGCAGCTAGCCTTGCCCTCCCCGGATCTCTATTTTGATCCTGAGCTCGGGTTACTCTCCGTACTTTTTTTCACACGTTTTTCCTTTGTCCACATGGGCTTCCTCCAGGTTCTCTGGTTTCTTCCCACCTCCCAAAAACATGCCAGTAATTTGATATGTTAAATTGGTGCCCTGAGATGAATTGATGGCCCATCCAGTGTGCATTCCTATTTCAAGCCCAGAGTTCCAGGGTTAGGCTCTGGATCCACCATGTTCCTGTCCAGGATACAGCGGCTACAGAAAGGGAATGCACGAGTGAAAGAATAAGTGGTGTGTTGATGTCTTCCAGAGTATCGAGCGAGAAGAACCCATTGAGGTGGATCCAGCTCCGGCCACCTCTAAATTGGAGAATGGACACACATCCACAGCAGGTACTGTTCCACTGCTGCTCAATCAGACATAATACTTATACTTAATCACCCTGGTTTATAGTCCGTCTGTATCTGTTTTTATTAGAAAACTCTGCTTTGCCTGCAAGGGAGACTTCTCCTCCCACTGGTGTGCCACACCTGAACTCTTCCCCTGTTCGTATGGTAATGCCACATTTGCCAATCACTGCCACTACCAAGATAGCTGACTCTTCTGGCCTGAAGGGCGCAGAATCACCAAGCAGCCCAATGCAGACCCTGCCAACTATAACAGACGCACCACCCGACAGCCTACCAGCTTCCAATAACAATGAGCCACAACTTGAAACTCCAGTTCATGCAGGTACACATGGCTAACAGTCATCATAGCCCGACAGTTTCTGTTTGTTTTCTCTTCTTCTATTGAACTCTCGTATGTCTGATTTGTCTTATCTAGTGTCTTCTGTAAAAACATGGACTCCGAGTCCAGTGAGGACAATGGGCTATTCAAGTATCAATGGTAAAGGCAATGTCGCTGTTTCATTCTCTTATTTTTATGTTGATTATAAATCCGTAATGTGAAAATGTATGCATTATTTGTTCCTTTCTATTTGTGGCTATGTTTAGAATCAGATGGAAACCAGACTTGCTTATCAAACCCACATCCATCTGTTTAGGCAAATCATTGATATGCTCAGTTAATAAATAATAATAATAGCATTGCTGGATGGAAATCTATGGAACAAAGGACAAAAAAATCCAGACTTGACTTCCTGCTTAACCGAAACGTATATTTATTCTTTAATTTGCAGAGAAAACGTCGTCTTCTACGTCATCTAAATCTGTGGCTTATTCAGGTTATTCTGCCCTCAACCAGTACAACACAGAAAGGTTTGTTCAAACAAGGAATTCTTGAAAGCTCTATTCACCTTGGCAGAAGAACGCATGCACGATTCTGTAGTGCTCCAATCCAGAGACATGCTGTAAAGACCCCCTGAATAACTGAGGCATATAATAGGGATATTGTGTGTATCAGGAATGCAGATATTGCAGGAGAGCTGTCCTTTGGCAGGGGCATGGAACGTAAACGTGAGCTTGTGAGATCGCAAACTCTCCCCCGCAGCATCGGGGCCCAGGCACGCAGGACCATTTTTGAGCGACTGGATTCGGAGAATAATAGGTAGGATTTTTAGCCTCGTTTCCACAATCTCTTTGTCTCCTGCTGATATTTCTTTCTTCTAAGCCCTTGCATTCTTTGTCTGTGTTTCCTATTTGTTCCAGTCAACCCAAACCCGTGGACTCTAAACCTAAGTTGAAGCGCTCTCAGAGCTTTGGCGTGTCCAGCGCAAGCAGCATCAAACAGATTCTTTTAGAGTGGTGTCGCTCCAAAACTATTGGATATCAGGTAAGACATTTCAGACATATGTTAATTCTAATAGAAGGGCCACAACGCTTCAGCACATATAACACTTATTTAAAGCAGAAGCAGTATATAACTTTTGGGTATTTGGAGATGTCAGTTGACTCATACCCAGAAGACACAACCTTTATCAGTAGTGTGAGGCTCACCAATCTAGTATTACCTAGACAACTGAAAAAACAAGTAAACAGAGTGGAGAACACCAGGCGCAGAAAGGATTTTTGAACTGGGGGAGAACAAAACATCTAGAGATGGCAGATGCATGTTTTTGTTTTTTTTTTGCCTTGATGTGTGGGGGGGCAGATCGAGGTCACTATGAATCTGAAGGGGACACATCCCACCCGTCCTGGGCCCATCTGCGCCCATGCACTATGTAAAGGTGATGACAAACTAGCTAGCTCATATTAACTAGGTTAACTACCAAAAACATGGTTATAGGTGGATTGGTGAGGCTAAACTGCCTCTAGATATGAATGAGCATGTGATTGTGTGTGCATGGCTGATGTTCAAATCCAAGGCGTAAATTCCCACCTCATGCCTAGCGTTCACAGGATAGGCTCCAGCTCCACCAAGACATATAAAGATAAAGTAGTTACTGATGATGAAAAACAAACGAATGAATGAATTGTTCCAGTAGCTAGCTAACAACTAATATAGCTTAACTGGTCAGCAAGAAAAAAAGTTACATCTGCGTCACTTTTGGTGACATTGCTCTTTTATAATTCTTGTTTTAATGTCCTTTTTAATCCTTTCATTTGCATTATATGATCCACAAACCCAGGTAAAAAAAAAAAGTATGCTAAAGTGTACTTAATTTAAGTGTACTTATTATACTTCAGTGTACTCATGCTATTTTCACA
>JAQLOM010000003.1:17491615-17502424 GCA_030068315.1 Chrysichthys thysi
TTCCACATCATTGCATTCCGTTTTTATTTACAATTTGTACTTTGTCCCAACTTTTTTGGAATCGGGGTTGTATCTATCTATCTATTAATTAGGGTTTTTGGTTTGCCCTCATGGGGCAACTCTTAAAGGTCATGTGGATGAAATGCAGTGTTGCTTTCAGATGTCAGAACCCTCTAGCTTCTAAATATCCCTTACGCAAGGCTTCTCTATCTTTCTAAGAGTCAGTGCAGTAATGATGAGTAAGAAATATAGAGAACCGAAAAGCACCTCAGGGGGCACGGTGGTGTAGTGGTTAGCACTGTCGCCTCACAGCAAGAAGGCTGGGATTGACCCCTGAGGTCGACCTGACTGTCTTTCTGTGTGACGTTTTCATGTTCTCCCCGTGTCCGTGTGGGTTTCCTCCCAAAGTCCAAAGACGCTGGCTACTCTAAATTGCCCGTTGGTGTGAGTGGTTGTCTGTCTCTGAGTATTGGCCCTGCGGTGGATTGGCGACCTGCCCAGGGTGTACCCCGCCTCTCGCCCGAAGTCAGCTGGAACTGGCTCCAGCTTCCCCTGAACAGGATTAAGCGGCAGAAGATGAGTGAGTGAGTGAGTAAGAAACTGCTCATAAAACACATCATCATGCAACACCACAGTCTGAAAACCCATTATGTAGTCATGAATCTTAACAGAATTGGGGAATCTAGCTTTCATTTTTGCCTCTTTTCCACCAGAAAGTTTAGACTTTCCCCCATCACTGAAGTTCACATGACGCTGTTCTTTTTATTGCCTGATGCCTGTTCCTCTGCTCCCAACATTCCATGCCTGTTCAGGAGGGTGATTCTCTGGGCGCGATGGAGAAGGTGTGCCGGCAACTGACCTACCACTTGAGTCCGCACTCGCAGTGGAGACGCCAGGGCCTGCTGAAGAGGAAACCTCAGGCATGGTAAGCACACAAAGCACATGGGCTGAGGAACCAGGAGGTGAGGCATTACCTGGTAGAAGTGAGAAGTGTATCTGATGCATCATACACCTTAATAGCACAACAAGCTTTTCTGTTTCTCCATTGTTGCTGTGCAATTTCTCTCTCTCTCTCTCTCTCTCTCTCTCTCTCTCTCTCCCTTTCTCTGTCTATCTCTCTTTGTATGAATCATTATGTTGCTCTCCATTAGGTTATCAGTCAGCATAACCTCCTCTACCATCAGTATTTGTTGATGGTCAAGGCCTGCTGCTTTCTTTTTTTTTATTTTTTTTATTGAATTTCCATTTTAATTCGAGTGCACATGACTGAAAGGGCTGGCCTGTCTCCAGATCCACTCATGAGAGCCAAACGCAAGTCCTTATTCATTAGAAAGATTATGAAAATAAAACACTCTGTGCTTCCTCGTAACAGGCAGCTGAAGTCATCTCTGAGCCAGCTGTTTCTTGAAGCTCTGATTTGTCAGCACTGTGTGGGTAAATTAATTAAAAACCATAGCAATAATTTAAATCTCAAACTGGCCTTCAGGCTTCGAACCACACTGAGAGATCTCTAGCGGAGCTTAGGGGAGACAGTCTGTGATTCTATCGCCAGAGCTGACATGGACGTGAGCCATGGCCCTGTCTGCTGTCTCCGCCTGTCTTAACACGCTTCCATAACATACAAAATACAGCTACAAGTAGAGGCAGCAAGTGCACACACACACACACACACACACACACACACACACACACACACACACACACACACACACACACACAAGAAAATCCGTACTCAACAATAGTGCAAAAATATTTTTTGAAAGTAGTAGTACAGCTTTAAATTTTTCTCTTCAGTGCCGAAGTGCAAACTCTTACATGTGCTTACGTTAAATTGACTTATAATATGAAATGTCCTGTTGACAGTAGTTGGTGTGCCTTTAACTGGGAAAGCAATGAGCAATCATTAACTAATGACAGCAAATAGGGCGGCACGGTGGCTAAGTGGTTAGCACTGTCGCCTCACAGCGAGAAGGTCCTGGGTTCGAGCGCCAGGTTCGGCATGGGAGCAGAGTTTGCATGATCTCCCCGTGTCCGCGTGGGTTGCCTCTGGGTACTCCGGTTTCCTCTCTCAGTCAGACGACATGCTCATTAGGTGGATTGGCTACTCTAAATTGCCCATGAGCCTGCATGTGGCCTGGCAATCCATGCAGTAGATCCATGTGATCATAGGCACAGCAATCCTCATCTGGTCCGATTTGCGACAGTGTGGGGATCGACGTCAACGCCGACACGGAGATTTGGAGAAAAGAAGAAGAAGAAGAATGACCGCAAATAAATCTGACAGTAAAATCTAGCTGTGTGCTAATAGTTAGCTGTCACAATACCAGCTAGCTATATACATACACAGATATCTCAAAAGTAAATCAACACCATCATTTTTTTTCTAGCTTCTCTGCCATAGTAGCCAAGTGGATGGTGATTCCTCACAGAAGTACTCCAAATCACTTGGAGTCGCTCTGCGACATCAGCGGCCTTAGAACGGGGATTTCTTTCAACAATCGGTTAGGTACGAAGACGCCAGTCAGAGGGCCCAGGTCGACCCGAGCGGGATGCTGTTGATTCCTTTCCTTTGCTTTTGAATTGTACAATCACTCTGTTGACCGTGACAAGAGAAATCCCAAGGTTTTGTGCAATCATACGCTGGCTAATCCACCCTCAGACTGACCCCCAAATACACCCTCTTTGAAAATCATACAACTCTTTTGCATTTAGTGTTCGTGGCATGGCTAGCTGCTGTAAGCAATTAATATCCTGTAATCTGAAATGAACAATACTAATATATTAACAAATTTGAAGCACCAGGTGGTGTCTGCATAGATAAAATACCTTCATTCAGGTTTGCGGTGCTCTCAGGCTCCTGCTTTTCCCCAGCTGCTCACAGTTGACTCACGTTGTGTGCATGAGGGAATTTCTGCTTGCTTTTTATAGCCTGTGTTTGTTAAAGACTCTGGGGAGTCACCGGAGCTCTGACCTCTGTGCCGATTTCATTTGAGCCCTGACCTGCTGCTCCGTCTCTCAGGACTGTGGAATGAAGACATAAAAGCCTTAAAGAGTTCCAGCTACCTGGACCTTAATGTCTGCTGTCATCATCATTCTGCTCGAATCCCTGAGCATTTTTTTCTTCCATTTTCAAACGTCTTTGTGTTTAAGCTTTGTTATGTGGGTTGACGTGGACACCGGTAGTAATTTATCTCATTTCTGGTCATCAGCTATCTATTTCTGTGCTCCCTGTGGCAGGGGTGACTGTGTGATGAGGTCTCCGATCTAGGCAGACACCTTGGAACATGTGATTTAATGCAAAGAATGTTGGCCTAGGATAGGGTTCGGGGTTGAGTGTCAGCTTTTTTGAGGATTTCTAACCTTGGCTCTGTGCAGCAGTATTGGTCATTGTCATAGATGAGGCTGAGTTGTCACACAGAAACTTCTCCACATCTATGTTGTACTTGTGTTCTACAGGATCGTGCCTTTTGTACATTGCAACAAGAACAGTCTCAGCACATAATTTATATTTGCATCTAATGGCGCCGACAGTCTGTGAGATTTGAGCAATAATATACGTTTATTGCAAGCCACACTGTGTGACCTGGATCTAATAAACTTGGGTACGACCTCAAGTTTGAGGAACACCTCCTGTATTCTAGGCTCCAGTGCACATCAGTATACAAGAATAAAATGTCATCAGCATGTGTCATCCATCTGCGCTGCTATATGGGTAAACAAACTAAGCAAAAACATATGGGTTTCACACCAGTGTCACGTTAAACAATGCGTCATCTCATGCCAAATTCCTATTGGTTGGTTGTAAACGTAGGTCTTAGCAGCAGTCACAATGTGAGATAGTCATACAAAATTTTTGACACCATCAGATTTTTGTCCCAGGCTATTCGTGGTTGCATGACAATAGACATTTTTTAACCTCTCTCAGTATGCAATATAGGACCACTGTTTTGGAACCATGACCAAAGATATCACCACGTTGTTTTCATGTTGGTCATCTTTCATCTGGGATAGCCAAAAATCGCATGGTGTGTACCCGTTATAAAGCGTTCACCAGACCGCCGCCCCCCCTCTCCAATCTAGAGCGAATTGATGAAGTATTTTATAGTCCCCATACAAAACATGTCCTTATGCCGATAGATCTTGGAATGCCAAAATATGCAAACCCTGCTAGAGAGAGGAGTTACTGTACACGTCTCAAAAGTAAATCTGTTCATTTTTGAAAAGATTTTTATTGGAAACTTCCTTCTAGCTGCTCTGCCATAGCAGCCACGTTAATGGAGATACCTCACAGAAGTACTCATGATCAGCAGCCTTACAACGGGGATTTTTTTCAACAATCCACTTGACAGTCCGAAGACACCTTTCGTAAGGCCCAGGTCGACTTGAGCAGGATGCTGTTGAGTCCTTTCCTTTGCTTTTGAATTGTACAATCGCTCTGATGACAGTGACAAGAGGAATCCCAAGGTTTTGAGCAATCATACGCTGGCTAATCCACCCTCAGACTGACCCCCAAATCAGACAACTCTTTTGCTTCTGGTGTTTGTGGCATGGTTAATTGCTATAAACAATGAAGTTTTTTTTTTAGACTGAAATGCAAAATAATAATTTATTAACAAGTTTGAAGCACCGGGTGGTGTCCGCATAGATAAAATGTAATAAGGGGTATCTGTTTACTTTTGTGATGTCTGTGCAGCATATTGAGTTTTTCAACAGTTTGTACACCAGGGATTCAGCTGTAACTGGGAAAGTTCGTTCCGCCATCTGGGTGCCAGTAGAGAGACGAGTCGTCGTTTACGTCTTATTCGTATCTTGAGGAATGATTGGTTGAGTAGAGTCAAGCTATAGGCTCAAAATGATGTGGTACAAAGTGGGAGTTTGGAGGTGTCTTTGGGTAGATGGATCTGGTCAGTGTTTTTGTTGTGCATTTTGTTTTTGAGTTGCTTACCCAACTGTCTGTGCTCAGGATTCCATTTTTAGTGAGATATCTCACAAACATATGGTTGAATTTTTATAGGATTTATTGAATTATCATTGATGACCTGACCTGATTAGATTTTGGAATTGCTCCAGACAGGGTCACGGTTGCAACAAGATTAGATGCCAAGAACTATACATATTGGTGGCAAAGATGACCTCTGTCACTGCCGATGGCATCAAGTTCTTCTTGTGGTGTGGGCAGCTACAGGACGACAGTGGAGGAAATGGCAGAAATGGGTTGATGTGGAAGAACTTGGGGAGATTAACAAGTCATATAGCTACATTCTGGATCAGTTGCAAGAGTGTTGGTATACAAGGGAAGATCCATACCTGCACCTGATTGGCACTTGTGGAGAAAATGGCCAGATATTTATGATGCTGTAAAGTAAAAAAAAAATACATTACATTTTAGTGAATTTGTTTATTCATATGTTTTAGGATATTTAATAATAACAGTTTAAAAATAGGGATACAAATCCCGCCCACTCCGAGCTATCGGTCACCTATCATATAATAGCTGCCATCCGAGGCGGGTGAAGACTAGCCTGTGCGCCCTCTACGACACATGAATCCAGCTACCACATCTTTTGAAACTGCTTCGAGCACACACAGAGGACAGTGCTATCTACCCTCTTCTACATACATGAACTCACTGTTGCCCACAATTGGCTGGGGGACAGTAAAACACGATCCCTCCCATACAGAGAGCACATCCAATTTTGCTATCTTGGACTGTAAGCCTAACAAACATAGGAGTCTTACATGTCTGAGTAAAGTTAGCAATATGAGAAGAGAAAGAGAGTTTTCCAGGACTACAGCAAGGTCGCGTGTGTTGTTAGATTACGCAGTTTGAGAGATTTCCAGGGATGTCAATAGTCTTGGTGTGTCTTTGTTGAGAGCTGTTTGGGTTTCTGAGGAATAAATAAATGAGGTTAGTGTCATCAATGGATTTGGCAGGATATCTTAAGTACATATCTGGCAAAACTTCTTTAACGCTTAGAAACTCCAGATCCTTGATTAGCCACTAAACTTGCTCCAACAGTTATGACTCACTCACTGTCTGCCCCTTCTGCCAGTGTTTTATTACAAGGGGACATTAGCATGAGCTAATGATCCGCCCCATGGCAGGGTTCCTCTCCCGACCACTTCATGGAAACATGACTCTTGCCTCCTACCAGGGTTAAGGACATGATGCAGAGATAAACCCCATTTTCACTTCCGAATATCTCATGAGGGATAATGAGGGACATTAAGCCTTATTATGAGAGCTGTGAAGGCTACATTGTGTATGAGTAATGATCCATAACATCTGTGTACTGGTGTTTTGCTTGATTTTATCTATCTGCACAAGTAGAAGAGTTAATAATGATCATTGATCATAGTTATTGTCCATGTCCTCTTATTTCTGTAATTCCATACGTAGTGTTACCATAATATGAATATACTATGTATGTATGCATGTTGAGTGAACTGGAAAACTCTAAAATTTGGGTCACTCTGAGTTTCTTTAGCGTGCGTGATTTTTCCTTTGTATTGTAACAGAGTAAGGACTGGCACAATCGAAGGAAAATTGCAGCGGATGATGCGTGCAGGCAGAGCAGAGTGTTTTGGATGGACTGAATTGTGTGAGACATGGCAGCTGTCTGGTCTGTCTGCACTGCTGTCTGTAGTTCGTAATAACTCCTAATAACCAGCCCTGTGCTGTCAACAGATGGTGAGGAATTATTCTCGTGTCTGCACACAAGGCTTTCAGTTACTTCTGGGTGAAATTTTCCTGTTTACTCCCACCTGAGGATAGTTAATTTTTCCTAAACTGCGTCTCATTTGTCATAACCTGCTCCTATGTACGCCTCATGTGCACCTATGTGTGCGTATCAGTGCTTTAATCTAGGACCATAGGAACTCCAGGAGGTGCATCTGGCTCTTTTTCCAGCTGGAAATGATCACGTCATTTCTCAGGCACGTCTTCCTTCGTCTCCTCTCATCCAACATTCCATCATTCTCCCCACCTCCATGCATATCGTCTTTTCTATTAAAATTCTTCAAATCAAACCCAACGCTCCTTTTTTAGATATTATGTTCCCGTCCATGCCCATCTTTCCCATACGCTTGGCTCCATAGTTTATTAAACGCCATGATCTATTCTTTTTTTTTTTTTTTTTAAATAATATCTGTTTCTGTTTTCTACTTCCCCTCATCTGCGCCTCATTTTCTGCTCGATGTAAAAGCAGGACTGGGGTCAGAGTATGATATGTAAATGAACTTGCTGCATTAGTATTCATTCGTGGCCTCCTGTGTGTTGCATTCTGGCTCTTTCTCTCCCACGCTGATTCTGGCAACACTGTCCATCCATTTCAAACCAAGACATAATCAGACATTCTGTTTGCTGTTTATGCCCTTTTGCTGCTAGTGTCGTTAGCATAATCATTGCTGCAGTGCATTCGGAGCGATCAGTCACTATATTACAGTCAGAAATGCCTCAACATACACACAAAGAAAACAACAAAATAGACTTTTTTGGTGAATACTTCGGCAGCCTAAACAGAATTGCAAAACCTATTTTTGACTGCAGTTGTTATACCACGATGCTGTTTCATTCTTGAATTTGACTGGACCCCAAGATGTTGATTAATTTATTATAACAGCAGCTTTGACAATAGTGGCACCTTCCACACAAGGTGAATCAAACATTTATCATATTCTAATTTGTTCTCGTTCCTGTTGTAACAACTCATTTACAGGGACTCGTATGGTGAGCAATTTATATAATCCAAGACCTGGTAACAGAACAAGCTGCATTTAGGTCTTATTAATTACAAGAGACAGATAAAAGGGCACATTCTAGACGTTTAAAAGCAATCAAACACTTCAGGATGTACTGGTTAAGTAAAATAATCAATGTTAGGGTAGTGACACAGACTTTGCTGTACGCTGGGTGGCACCAAGGTCTCACCACTTATTATTTTGTTTTATTTCTTACATAAGTTGCCACCCCCCACCCCCCCACCACCACCACCATGTCTAGACGACCTTGTAATTAAGATTATTACAGAGTGAAGCTGGTGGGAGGCCTTATGAGGAATAGTGAGGGCAGCGGGTAGGCTTGGTGTCCAGGGTCTACCGTTTGATCATGAGCTTGATTTACTTTACTTCCTATGTTTTTCACATGTCTGTGTGAGCAACTTCAGTGTGTTTTGGTTTACAGTGAACCCCCGCAACATCACCGTTCACCTATCGTGGGTTCAGTGCATCGCGGATTTTCGAATTTTGATTCTTGGAATTTTTTTGGCTTTTGCGGGACTAGGGGCGATAAAATATAAAAGAATTTTTTTTTAAATGTTAATTAAAGAACATTTAAATCGTAATAAAACAGTATGCACTGTATTTCATCAGTGGATGAATGCACAGTGGCGGTGTACGTCACTTCCGCTTCAGCTAGTAAACAGGAAGTGACCTCACCGGCAGTAAGTCCGCAGGTAGAATTTTATATGTTGTTAAAATTACGTGTGCTTAAGAGCATAGGATGTGTTTATAAGAGTGTGTAAAAGGTTAATAAAAGAGTGGAAATGGTTTATAAGGCCTTAATATATATATATATATATATATATATAAATAATAAAATCAGGCGGAAAAGTCAGGTGATTGTGAGGGAGCGCTAGGATTGGGTAGGGCGGAGGTAAACAGGAAGTGACCTCACCAGCAGTAAGTACGCAGGTCGAATTTTATATGTTGTTAAAATGACGCATGTTTAAGAGTGTAGAAAGTGTTTAAGAGCATAGGATGTGTTTATATGAGTGTGGAAAAGGTTAATAAGAGAGTGGAAATGGTCTATAAAGCCTTAATATATATATAAATAATAAAATAAAACCTGGGTAAGCTCTGTATCAGCCATGATCCTGACTATTATAAATGATTTATAGTCCATTAACAGTCACTATATTAATCTGCTAGCTAGATCTTTAAAATACAATCTCAGTGCATCTCCTGCACCCACCTACCTACCTGAGGCTTTATTCATTTGCACACAGACAATCAGGGGTGTATTCTCAAGTCCAATTCTTACACCTTTATTGTTTAGCAGATTGTGGAAGAGGAGTGTTTCTCAACCCAGGCTTTCATGCTGGGCACATAATGGGAAACACTGCTATCACCACCTGTGCATTTTCCTCACACAGGAGAGAGGAAGCGTGCACTGTGTAGGTCTCCAGGCCTGCTGCCTGGGGCATAATCACGCTTATGAGGAAAAATGTACACTGCTCAAGAATATACACAAGTTAAGGCCAGTTCTGGGTAGATAAAAGCAGAATAAGCAGCTGATTAAGCAAGTTCTTTTTGTCTTCCTGTCTGGTGGGGATGTCCTTGCAGACCTTGAGTATCAGGTCTCTGATAAGGACACAAAGTATTCTCTTGCATTTTATTATAAGAATATTCTTAATTTTGTGGTTTACTTAGCCTACAGCAAAACCCTGGCTTTATGAGACCGGCCTTTCTTTACATAGTTTAATGTATAAAGAAAACATATGACTATGTATTCCTGTTTAACATATTGGATTGTATAATTTGTTGACAATGGATTGTAAATGTTCTTTTTTTTTGACCACATATAGATAATTGTTGCTTTTCATGTATAGATGGCTGTACAAATTATAGTGACATTTCACGTATGTCATATGTGCTGTGTTTATACAGATACATGTCCTGAGTGTATATGACAAAGTATAAAACCTATTATCGGCCATATTTTTACTTTATCTATCTGTCTTTACATTTGAGGACAGATGATGAGAAGGACATGGCACAGAATCAGCTTCCATGTAGTATTGTAATACTCGTGTCCAGTATAAGTACTCACTGTATCTCACTGCACATACGATATTTTTTAAAAAGCATTAAAGGTCCACTATGTAGGATTCAACCACTTGAATAACCCTCTCCTACCACTCTGTTTCCAAGCCTGTGTTAGAATATACAGTGGCTGTCAGGTGTCTGTAGCGTACCTCCAAGTACATACATTCACACGCCATTGCTTTTTCTGTGCTAAATAATAATATGATCCTTCATTTTTTAATTTGTGTTCTCAAATTTGTTAGCCAGCACCAGCGAACACTTTCACAAGTATATAATGGAATATGGTGCTCTGTTTTTGCTAGGTACCCTCAGAATCCTACATATTGGACCTTTAGAGTTGACATTCATTTGGTTGGCATCTGGTCTGTTTAAGGTAACAATAGTAAGCAGTGTGGAGGCATGCAGTATAGAAAGGTTTGTAGTCTTTTACAAAGCTTTCTGAACATTTTTTGTTAACATAGGATGCTTGTAGCTGTTAGTAGCAAATACAAAATCATCCCCTTATCTGTTTAGTTATAAAGAAACTTTGGGCTGTAGAGCAGCTAATTTTCTTCCATCTATTTTCTACAGATAAAGTAAAGGTATACAGATACAGTAGCTTTTTTGTAATAGTTCAAGCCCTAAATGATCCTCCCGCACTCTTTAAACACATTCTAGACACAATTAAACACATAAAGAAAACATTTCTGATCATACAGCGAGGTGAATTCTGTGTCGGATTCGTAGAAACATCACATTTCTAGCGAGGACTGTAATGTGCTGTATACTATACTAGCGTAGCCTAGACCAGTGTTTTTCAACCGGTGTGCCGTGAGAGGTCGTCAGGTGTGCCACGTGAAAATCCCCCCCCCGTGCGCAACATTTAACCTTGCGTTGCGCGCACCGAGAGCGCACCGAGCGCGCAACGATTACGCACTCAATTTCCCAAGATTCCCTAGGCAGTACCCGGATGTGTTCTATACCGTTGGAAAGGTCTCCTTGTTG
>JAQLOM010000003.1:17549520-17563709 GCA_030068315.1 Chrysichthys thysi
TGTGTGTGTGTGTGTGTGTGTGTGTGTGTGTGTGTGTGTGTGTGTGTGTGTGTGTGTGTGTGTGTGTTTTAGGAAAATCCTCTCATGTATGACGGTCACCCTTGTAAAGATTTAAATGAATACCCAAGTGAGTCCTTTAAGGATGGTATTACTAATGGAGCTGCTTGGTACAATGTGCCTGGTAAGTGGCAGACACAGGGACGACACAAGCATCAGAAATATTTAACCCACTGATTATATTTAGTATAGGATCAAATTTCCACAAAAAGTGTATAATATATAAGGGAGAGTCAAAAAGTAAAGATCATTTTTAAAGTATGCGATAACCCGAAGAGCAAAAGACAAGGAGACATCCAGCTTCTCCACCGACGAAGTAGTTCAAAAGTCAGCCCTCCCCCAAGAAAATCATGTTGTTCATGATCAACATACTTGTGGGACATGAAGGTTCCTATTCTGGTGCATTTCCAAGCACATGGGCAAGCAGTGAACAGTGCAAATTACTGTGCATTGCTGTGAAATGAACTCAAACCTGCAATTCGCAGCAAAAGAAGAGGAACGCTGTCCAAAACAGTCTTGCTGCACCATGACAATGCACATCCTCATACAGCAGTAGAGACAGTGCAATGGGTCGGGTTCGAACCTGGGTGCAAAAACATAGTATTTCCAGGGCAGTAGTGGTGATCCTGACGGTGGTGACTGTGCGTGTTTAGAAAATGACTTTACTGTCGTTTTATAAGTGCATTTCACTTATTCTTTTCAGGAATCCACGATCATTTTTTTTTCCAAGATTTCAAATTTTCTACCAAAGGCACCAGGGCTGATTTAATTTTCTGCACCACTGTAGGTTGGTAGCATCATAGTTTTGATATGTCATTATTTCCTTGGTGCTTTTTCTACTCGCTAAAGAGTTACTGTGGAATTCCTGTCCTGTTAAACCAGTCTGGCAATTCTGCTCGGAGAACTGCCACTCACTGGATATTTGTTTTATTTTTATTTTATTTTATTTTTTTGCTGCTGCTGTTGTTTTTCCACACCATTCTTTTTAAACTTTAGAGCCCATTGTGTGTGAAAATCCCAGGAGGTCAGCGGTTTCTGAAATACTCAAACCAGCCCATCTCGCACCAATAGCCATGCCACTGTCAGTCCCCGACATCACATTTTTTTTCATTCTGCTGTACAATGTGAATGTCAACTGAAGCTCTTCACCTGCATGTACATTTGATTTGATTTTATGCAGGTCCAGCAGTTACATGCACGCTGCTGCGATGTGATTGGCTGATTTGATAGTTGCATGAATGAGCAAGCGTACATGCTCCTGATTAAAGTAGCCCGTGAGTGTATACTAACAAGTGTAATTTTTTTATTGCCTTTATGTAGTTTATTCATAGTTATGCACTGATGCATCTTTTTAAGCTAGCTGCATGCAGGAAGCACATTCCCACACTTTGCTGAAAGCAACGTCTCAAGAAAAGAAAGGAAAAAGTGCTCTAAAAGATTTTGTGTTGTAATAAAAAGAGCTTTTGTAATTGCTAATTTTTTTTTTTAGATAAAGACCTAGTTCAGATGTTAATTACCCTTTCTGGGCAGTATGTGCTTGATTTAACAGCGACGTTCATTATGGCAAGCTCCACCGCAATCATTTTAGGTGTGAAGGAAAGAACCTACCGTCAAGCAGGAACTGAAATGATTTCAGGAATGACTGCCTAGAAACTAAAATTAGCCCTGGTTCCTCCCATGAAATCGTAGAAAGTTCCTGGAATTATGAAAACGGTTTCTGGTTTCCTGAAAAGACTCCTTCAGTGAAAACGCACCAATAAGTTTTTTTTCCCCAAAGAAAATCGCCCTAGAGGGACGTTGCAACAATAGACACCTTAAGTATTTTAGTAACTTGCAGCCTGTTTTTCTTCATCAGGTTGTTGTTTTTCTTTCTGCTGTCTTCCAGTCAATATAAACCTACAAGGCGTTCGCATTATTTAGAATGAAACCCGAGCATAGACGCATGTCGCCTAAAATCATCATCATCATCAATAATAATGAGGATATGGGATAATCATAGCCTGTGTGAGTGAGCTTTGTGGGGTTTTTATTTTTTGGCCTTTTTCTAGGTGGGATGCAGGACTGGAACTATCTGAACACCAATTGCTTTGAGGTGACAATAGAGCTGGGCTGTGTGAAGTATCCTCCAGCACAGGAGCTGCCACAGTACTGGGAGCACAACCGGAGATCCCTGCTGCAGTTTATTCACCAGGTCCCTTACTCCTCTCTCTATCTGTCCGCTTCTCTCTGCTTCATCGTTCTGCCCACACATTCATTCATCCTAGAGTACTCTTTTCACTTGTATTTAGTGTCTGTATGTGATTTTTGTTTTTGTTTTATATTTATATTCATGGTCTGTAGGTCCATAGAGGAGTGAAGGGGATGGTGACTGACAGTAAGGATGGGACTGGTATCCCCAATGCCACCATCACTGTAGAAGGCATCAACCACCCCATCACCACCAACAGAGTGGGAGATTACTGGCGTCTGCTTGTACCTGGAACGTACCACCTAACTGCCTCGGCTCAAGGGTAAGCTCCCTGACAGCCCGTTTGCTTGCTTATTTATTTATTTATTTGTTTTTTTATAGATTTATACCACCGTGCATTGAATCTGATTGGGCAGAAAGTGATTGGGGATGATTATTGATTTTCTATAGTAGCAGCTCTCATAGTAGCGCTAGCACTGAATTTACTAAACAGATTTTTTTAAATGTTGTTATTTAGCAAAAAAAAAAAAGCATTGATATGCTGAGGCATAAGAAGGTTGTTTAGTATTTATGGAAAGAGTCTCAGGTGTCTGTGCTTAGTAGTAGTCTGTAAGGACTTTCCAGGTTTTTTCCAGGTTACCTTAATGAGAGAAGGAAAAAGACAGACACGTTTTGTAGCTGTGCGATGTTGTACTACATAAACTGTAACTATAAATGGTTAAAAATATGATGTGGAATTGATCATCATTAAAAAGATAAAGAAATGTAGTTGTTGGCAGCTTGCCGTGGTGTAAGAGCAATCAACACACTGGGACATGCTGTAATTGGAAAATAATCAGTCCACAATCACTCCACATATGTGCACCCCATTGTTGATTAATTCCTGCACACTCCTCTGTGTTTTATTATTTACGTGCAATATGTTAGCCATCATTATATTAAGTAAAACTGAGTATAAACTTTTTATAGAAACATTTTAACTTATAAACATAGGCTAAACAGATACACCTGGTTTTCCGATGTCCTGTATAAAAATTCTTTAGGCGCGGTTTCTCTGTGGTCTGGAGTATAGAGGTGTAATTTCCTGCTTTCTCTGACAATATACAAGGGAGAATCAAAAAGTAAAGGCAATTTTTACGCATTTGCGTAAACGCAATAACTTGGAGAGTAAAAGACAAAGCATGAAGTGGAGACATCCATCTTCTCCAACAAAAAAGACATTCAAAAGTCAGCCCTCGCCCCAAGGAGTTAGTGTTCTTTTGGGACATGGAGGGGTCTTTTCTGGTGCATTTCCAAGCACATGGGTAAACAGGGACTACTGCAAACTACTGTGCGTTGCTGCGAAATGAGCTTAAACCTGCAATTCACAGCAAAAAAAGAGGAATGCTGTCCAAACCAGTCTTGCAGCACCATGACAATGCACATCCTCATACAGCAGTAGAGACCGTGCAGCTGCCTGGGTTTGAACTTCTTGTGTTTTGAGCGTCCTTACAGCCCGCATCTGATGCTGAGCGATTATCAGATCTTCAGACCGCTGAAACAGTTGCAGATTCATCTTTGATAATGAAGTAAAGGAAACGGCGCTCACCTGGCTTCGGGAGCAGCCTAAAAACTTCGTCTCTGCAGGAATACAGAAGCTAGTTGAACGATACAATAATTGCGTCGTCTAGCATGGGGACTGTGTGGAAAAGTGATGTGTTCAGTTTCTCACAGTTACTTCTGTAAAAGCCATTACGTGCATTTCGCCTTTACTTTTTGATTTTCCCTCATGTATATCATGGAGCTCTCAGGTTTAGAATTGGTAATAAAATAAATATTCGTGCTAATCACATTGTACAACGAAAAGTACATTTCTGTGTCTAAGAAGATTTCTCCTAAGCTTTCTTGTTGCATCATAAGACTCATTAATTTGTGTTCAGTGTACCTCCACAATGCTTCGCACATCGCTGCACACTTCTCAATCAATTTTCCTGAGATTCAAGGAGATAAATTTGATTGTTGAACGAAATTTCTTTTCTTCTCTTCACGATGCTTCCAGCTACAAGCCTGTTGACACCTATGCCACCGTGCCTGAGGGTAACGCGGAGGTTGTGGACTTTAAGCTGACCCGCATACGGAGTGAGCCGAGCAGCCCCGCCGTCCCTCCAGACTCCAGTGAGGTGGAGTTCCAGAGCTTCATCAGGCAGCTCTCACTGGAACCTGACCAGCTGATCCAGAACACAGCCCCCACCAGCAGCTTCCGCTATCGTGGCTACATGGAGCTGTCAGAGTTCCTGCGAAGCCTCAACCTCAACTTTCCCAAGATCACCTCTCTACGCAGGTACTGGTCAATTACATCCACTCCTATCAGCTGACTGTTCCTAATTCCTGGTAACTTTCCTGTGCAGTCGGTCATATTTTAAACACTAATATGTGAATGTATGAGGAGTCCAACGTCAGTGGATCCAGCCTGTGAGTAAGTGAGCACTGAAGTCTTGCTTGTCTTAAAAAAAAAAAACCCACATCCTCTGCCAACTCACTCTTTTGGAGGATGCTTATTATGACTAACACAGCTAGTGAGTAATGTTTAAGCTTGTCTGTCTCAGCTGAGATCACGGTGTCCTAAAAAAAAAAAATCAGGAGGACATGAGCTCAGGGAGGATTCTGGATTTGTGGATAGAAATGCCAACAACATTTGTTTTCTTACAGCTGTTGCAGATTATGCTAAGATGCCATATTTCTCAAGTCGGTTGCAAAATAACTTGCTGTTGAAGACATGTTTGTGCAATTTGAGCAGCTGTTGCCAGTGGTGATTGCATGTTCCTGTTTATACGCTCATGTCTTAGGGCTTTATGGTAATCTCTGGAACATGTCTGTGTGTGCCAAGTGCAGAATGTAGAACACAAATAACTGAGAAAGGAGGCCAGACGATCGTGCAGTCTGGTTTCACAGAGCAGCCAAAATGACCTAGTGTGATTAGACAAGAGCGTTCAGGGAGATATGGGAAATTGGGCTAAAAGAGACAACTGAAACTAAATAAGATCACAAAGCTGAGACCTAATTGCACTTTGTTGGGTTTTTTCCCCCCGCAGTCAGATTACAGGCCACTCTTTCCAAAAGTATTTTAGTTTCTTTTTTCACAGGCACAGATTCAGAGCAGTGATCTTGTTTTATTTTGTCTAGCCTTGGTCAGAGTGTGGAGTTCAGGACCATCTGGGCCCTGGAGATCTCCAACAACCCTAAGGTGCCAGAGCCATCCAAGCCCAAGATCCGATTTGTGGCTGGGATTCATGGCAACGCGCCAGTGGGCACGGAGCTGCTGCTGGAGTTTGCTGCTTATTTGTGTATCAACTATGGCAAGAATGCTGCTATTACCAGGGTAAGACCGTCTCATCTGGACTTATCAGTACTTAAAAATAATCACTAGTTTGTCTCAGTCATTTTGCTCAACTAGGCAGTCCGTTTCAGACAATGCAAGTCTTTTCCGCTACATTTTTTTATACACTCATCGCTCGCTCTACTGGGATCACCTGTTTACCTGCTTGGTCCTGCACTAATCTAATCAGCCAATCATGTGGCAGGAGTGCAATGCAAATATCATGCAGATACAGGTCCAGAGTTCAGGTAATGTTCACATCAAACATCAGGATTAAGGGGGAAAAAAAGTATGGTCTCTTGATCATGATGACTTTGATCGTGACATGGTTGCTGGTGCCAGATGGGGTGGTTTGAGTCTGCCAAAAACTGCTGATCTGTTGCTATTTTCACACACAACAGTCTCTGGTGTTTACAGAGTTAAACAGTGGTGTGAAGAACAAAACAAAAAAAAAAACCCCAAACATTCTGTGTGCAAGATGTTCTCCAGTCACAGGATAATGACCAGACTGGTTTGGTTTAAGCTGCCAGGAAGCCTATAGTAACTCAAATAATCACTCTTTACAACCGTGGTGAGCACAAAAGCTTCTCAGAATGAATCAAAACTTCGAACCTTGTGGTGGATGGGCTACAACAGGTGAAACCACATCGGGATCCACTCCTGTCAGCCAAGAACAGGATTCTGAAGCTCTCATGGGCATGGACTTGCCAAAACCGGACAGTTGGTGACCTGAAAAAAGATCAGGTGATCTTCAGCAGTCAAGTATTGTTGAGTCAGTTTCAGATTGCCGTTCTTGGCTGACAGGAGTGGATACTGATGTGGCCTTCCTGTCCGCTTCAAGGTTTGATGTGTTTGATGTATTTGCTGAGATGCTTTTCTGCTCACCACGGTTATAAAGGGTGATTATTTGTTACCATATCCTTCCCGGTATCTCGGCCCAATCTGGCCAATTTCCTCTGATCTCTCTTATCAACAAAGCCTTCCCACTCACAGAACTATCACTCACTCAACGGGTTTTTATTTATTTATTTATTTATTTATTTATTTAATACAGATTGTTTCATTAGAAAATCCCAAGACATCAGCAGTTTGAAATATTTAGTGCCACGATCAAAGTTGCAGAGTGCACACTTTGTCTTCATTCTGAGGTATGATGGTGAACATTAACTGAAGCTCTTGACTGGTATCTGCATTATCTATCTATCCATCCATCCATCCATCCATCCACCCACCCACCCACCCACCCCCATATAATTAGCTGATTAGATAACTGCATGAATGTGCAGGTGTATGTTCTGAGTGTTTAACATTGTGATCTAATCCCATGGACAGTTTCTTAAATTCATATGCCACTTTTTCTCTTTTGCCCTTTAGTTAATCAACGAGACAAGAATCGTTATCCTTCCGTCCATTAACCCTGATGGCCGTGAGCTTGCTAAAGAAAGAGAGTGCTCCTCCACTGTGGGTATGACCAATGCAAATGGCAAAGATCTCGACAATAATTTCTTTGGTAAGCATCGGTGAAAATTGCACACACATACATGCCAGTGGATTGGCTACGCTAAATTGCCCCTAGGTGTGAATGGCTATGTGAATGTGTATGTATGGTGTCCTGGGATGGACTGGGGTTACATCTAGCCCGTATGCTTGCTGCATGTCCAGTGTTCCTGGAGTAGGCTCAGGATCCACTGCGACCCAAACCAGGACAAAGCAGTGCGAAGGTTTCTAAACTTTGACTAAATAACACACCTGTTTACATTTGAGAAGTTATTAAGATCCTTAGATTAAGTAATATGTAGTAAATAGTATATGGATTGCCATGTGGATTTGATGTTTTATAGGTAACGCATCCCAGCATACCAGAGAACAGCAGCCTGAGACGCGTGCTGTGATGGATCTGATCCAGGAGAAGGGCTTCACTCTGTCAGTGGCACTGGACGGAGGCGCTGTACTGGTTACCTACCCTTACGACAAACCAGTTCAACCAGGTCTCCTTTCTCTCTTCTAGGATCCGCGAATACAATTGCTTTCTGTGGTGGCAGCTTGCGGTCATTTTTGGCAAGGTTTTAATTTTTGCTGTTTATTTCCAGTTGAAAATGAGAGTACCTTGAGATATTTGGCTACCATGTATGCCAACAACCATCCCACAATGCATTCAGGAGACACTGGATGCCCAAACAATGGTCAGAGTATGTGAACGGCTTTATAATGCTTCTTACACTGTCCGTACAGTTAGTTTGAATTGGTATTGTGTTTGTAATAATTTCTGTTTGTTGTATCAAGTTTGTGATGAGCAGCGTATATAGTTGAGAGCTTACACTGGCGGTTTCTATAAATTGTATATAAAAAACACTCTCTCAATGACTTGTGTTATTGCAGTGGGAAACGTCCCTGAAGGAGTTTTGCGGGCAGCAGAGAAACACAGTCACATGGGCAGCATGAAGGTAAATTATACTGTAGCCATTTTAGAAATTGTTGACCTTTTTGTAATTTACTTCCAGAATTAATCTAATGCACCCTTCGATACTGTTCAGACCAAAATTGGATCCCTTTTGACATTTGACAGCAGTAAAAAATAAAAATAAAAAAAATTCCCTGAACGTCATTCTTTTCACTTAATATTTGTTGACTTTTTTAAAGTGACCCAAAATACACAAGATGAAAAATATTTGAAAATCTTATACCGTCGTACAGAAGCTAAAATTAACTATACTGTGAAGACCTGAAATATGAACAGTAATGTAAAGCATAAATTGGTAACCGGGACAGTATAAGAATGTACAACACAAATGATGATGAATCATAAAAATATTACAAAACCAAATATATAAATAAAATAGAAATTCCCCACTGTGGTAGAATAATGCGTTGAATCTGTTTTTAGACCTCTAGGTGGGTGTAATGAATGGCCTGGAGGTCTACAGTTTAACAAAGGAAACAAAGCAACATGGATCATTGTCAGAGTCTGTTGATTTTATAAACTTATAATTTGTTTATTATGTTCGGCCTGATTGACTGATGGATTTTTGACGTTTGTAAGTATCAATCAGGCATTAATAAACGAAAGGTGTAATTAATATGATTTAAAAATCATTTGAATCTACACTTTTAACACAGTTTAGCTGGTTTTGAGCTCTGTGGGTGAAACATCCTTTCCAAAGTCCTTGCTCATAAAGAATTTGTAAAATGTCACTTGGCCGACTTTCCAAAGAAGCGGCAGAAAGTCTTCTGACCATTCCTGAAATATAGCATATACAGTAGGACCATGACTCACAAACTTCATTCTGAGATTCAACTTCTGAGACCGATGTGTTCGCGACCCGAATCCTTTTTTCCCATTGAAATGAAAGTAAATACAATGAATGTGTTTCAGCCCACAAAAACATGTTTTTAAAGCGTATTATGGGTTTGTGTGGCAATAAAACATAGAATAAAATTAACATAACCTTAATAATAGAAAAATGTAAAAAATTAAATAAACAGATGACCTTAATGCACGTTACCTTTTCCGGTGGATATGTAGTTGCTGGTGGAGGTGAACGGTGGCAGAGCTATATGGTGGCAGTTTTCATGTTTTGAGATTATTTCTTTCTATATTTCAACTGTTATACGCTTAGGCTTCTTACTCTCACTACCATTTCCACTTTTCTCTTTCTTGGGACCCATAATGAAGGCTTATATAGAAAAAATGCAGAGAAACACAACGAAAAAATGTGTCGAACACATTCACACCACAAGTGCTTGAACAGAACTGAATATTTATGCTGCGTAACGTGGGTTGGCTGTCCGTATGTCAGTCGAGGCTTTGTTGGTCGGCCGGTACAAAATCTGTTCAGGAATTTTGTTCGCACATCGATTTGTTTGCCATCCGACGCGTTTGTGAGCCGAGGTTCCACTGTATTCCAGCTGTCTGTTTGGCTTGTTTCACTTTAACATCCTTGTGATGCTTAACTGATATTTGGTTGCGTTCCAGGACTTCAGCGTGGACTTCGGCCACTGTCCTGAGATTACAGTATACACCAGCTGCTGCCTGTTTCCTCCAGCTGATCAGCTGCCCACCTTTTGGGCTGAGAACAAGAAGTCTCTGCTCAGCATGCTGGTAGAGGTCGGTTATGTTTTTTTTTCCTTTTTGTCTATAATCCATTGCTTTGTCTCTAAATATTATAAATGGCTCCTACTTGCATTCTTGCATACCACCTGTCCTTTATGTGGACAAATGGACAGATCGTAAAACATGTCGCTCTTTGTTAGAGCTCTAAGCCTTTTTAGCTTAAAGTGTCTCTTCTTTTCTTGTAGGTGCACAAAGGGGTTCGTGGAGTCGTAAAGGACAAGAGTGGCAAGCCCATAGTTGGGGCGATGATCGTGCTGAATGGTGGTGTGCGAGTGTTCACCGGTGAGGGAGGATACTTCCATGCCCTGCTGGCTCCAGGAACACACAGCATTGAGGCGGTTGCAGAGGGATATCAACAGCAGCGTCAGGAGGTTGGAGAATTCTCATGAATCCTAGGAATGCACTGGTCTGATATTGAGCATCAGTATCGAACTCTGTGAACTTGGCCTAAGGCTCTGAATGAGCATAAGATCAGGATAGACATATATTTTCCTTTCCTTTCCACTGGGAACATGTGGGATGTTGACCTTTCATCAACAGTAATGCATTATCATTATGAAATCGAAGCATTTTGCATTCTAAACGCAAAACTTGTTTAGCTAAATGCAGGATTTTTGTAATAAGTTTCATTTTTGCCTCCTCCAGGTGACGGTGACAGCATATGAGGCAGCGCTCTCCATCGTTATTGAGTTTGATATGGACAACAGCATCTTCGGTTTACCACGAGAGTTAGTCGTGGCATCTGCAGGTAAGATGCATTCTGGATAACAGGGAGCCCTAATTCTGGCTTAAAGTAGTGAGAGCAAATTGATGAGGCATATTAAAACATATTGGAAGGCAGAAAGACATTTGTTTGTGAGGCTGCACAACTGAACCAGTATTGTCTCAGATGCTGGAATGATGTGCGTTTATTTCTTCAGCTGCAGCTATGACTGCTCTGGCCATCACTGCATGCATCATCTGGTGCGTATGCTCAGCCAAGTCCAACAGACAGAAGGACGGCTTCCACCGTCTGCGCCAGCACAGGGACGACTACGAAGACGAGATCCGGCTCACATCCATGGGCTCCAAGAAGTCCCTCCTGAGCCACGAGTTCCAGGACGAGAGCGAAAGCGATGAAGACACTCTGTACGCCAACAAACTCTGATATTCAATTCTCCTACAGTGCTCACATCCTACTTTGCCACCCTATTGGAGTCTCTGTGAGAGACAGAAGACCAAGGTTTAACTGGTATCTGTCCAAAACCAGCAGGGAGTGCTCAACTCACAGGCCTGTCTGCACAAACTGCCATGAAATCAATCCCAGGATGCACTTTACTGGCCTAGTGAGATCGGTTGACTGTTTCGTTTGTTAGCGTATGCAACCTTACAATCCGCTCTCAACCAGCATGCTATTTATTTGAGGCTAAATTATAATTGTTTAGAGTGTGGAAATATTCTGCACATCTCTTCCAGGCAGTATGTTACTAACTCGGTTGCCCACACGAACAGAAACTCGACAGGATTACTAAACACCAGTGCCTTTGTTTATTAGCTTGAGCCATTGCTGCCTGTTGGCTTCTCACTGGGGTAAATATGTGTGCAAGTTAAGTTCTCCTCTTGGAACTACTCTGCATTTGAGTCGTAATCAGGAGTTGTGATGATTTATTACTTTTTTGATTCACATTGTCCCCCGTAGTATGTACAGGAGTACATAATGAATCATCTCAGAGCAGAAGTGCTGTTTATGATTTCGAATACTGAGATCAATTATGGGTAAATGTGAGCCTCAAATCCTCGATGCTGAGATTCTTTAGAAAAAAGAATGTCCATGTTTTTGTTTTGGCTTTTTGTTGACATTTCAGTGGCTATACCTTTTATAGTGCTCCTCAACTGCACAATGCAGTATGGTAACTAATCTCTGACGCTACATATTTACATGGCTTTCATTTCCAAGCCGTACTGTGGCTGAATACTTTAATTACTCTTCTCATTTCCAGAGTAACAAATGAATCCTGCAGAATGTGGGTGAAGTTTAAAGTGCTTGGTCAAACACTCGAGTCAGAAAAGCTGCTCTGAATCAGGTGTTAGTAATGGTTTACAGTTGGATTGATTTGATTCATACACCCAGGATAATGACGTCTTGCAGTTTTCTATTTAGTGCACTAAGGGTAAGGATGGAAATATGACAGGGCTCATGCCCTGATGTGCTTTTATTCCTCTTATACCAGCCATCAGTTTGCCAAAAACATGCAGTTTCATCATCATAAGTCATGCAGTTTTTACCTTATTAATGAACAACACATTATGCATTTTAATTGTTCATTTTTCCATTCAATATCATGGAACATCCGTTATCCAAGTTATAAAAAACGTTCCTTCCATCATTTCATTATCGCACCTATAAACAGCTGTTGCTTTACGAGCCTCTCTTTTTTTCTGTCTCTCTCTCTCTCTCTCTCTCTCTATGTCTCTTGAATTTAGGACAAAACAAAACGCAGCTTGTCATGTTACAGCAAAATTAGAAAGTGCAAACTTCTCTGTCCTGAAGATTCCTCCCCCCCTCACTTAGTCATGGGCAGTTCCCATGTAGACAGAGAGCTCTCCCCTATGATATGATGGCTACCAACCAGGAAGGACGAAAGCTACGTGCTTCCTCCGAGGCACCTGAAGTACAGCCTGCCGCATCTTTCCAAACTGCTGCTCGTGCAATGTCGGGGGGTGGTATAACCCTTGGCGAAAGCTCTATCTACCCACTTCTGTATGCATGAGCTCACAGACACCCAGGATTGGCCAGTGTTGCTGTGATTGGCAAGGGAGAGCGAGTACGCTGTTTCTCCCTCCATGAGAGCACAGGCCAATTTTGCTCTCTTGAGCTCCTGGCTGTGGCATCATTGGGATTTCAGCTATCTCCAGAGGATAAGTAAAACACTTTTCTGTTGCACCGCCCGGAAGCTATCGAGAAGACTGTTAAATCTTACACAACCTTTCACCATATCAATGATTGGACAGTTTCCTTTTGTTAAATAACAGCATTTTAAAAAATTCTTTTATTAATTTTATTATTAGGCTTGGATCACGTTGATCATCTCCCGTACAGGTCCCTGTGACTGAGCTGCTACGATAAAAACAATACCAGATTAAAACACTGACAGAATTCTGAGAGTTGAGCTACAGCTGTTGCTGGCAGATTTGAGAATTCAGCAGCACGGTGGTTTAACCTCCTGAGACTGTTGATTGCGTGTGTACTTCCAAACTTCTTCCTGTTTGGAGACGATGATCGAGTTCAATAGTTATCAGTTACTAAAAAACATAAAGAGTCAGGAGAAAGGACAAGACACACAACATTAGAGACTGGGTCTCAGGAGGATAAGCACAACTGGCCAACATTTATTTACTTATACTTTGTGTCATTTCAGTAGTTTGAACTCACCATTCTTTTTGTTTCCACTAAGATAAAAGTATGGTGACAGTTGGCTTACGTCGCGCAGGCTAACAAATGTGCCCAATACGAGCCTGATCAAGGTAACCACTGTAATGTAAAATAAGATATATGGCTGTTTCTTTCTCATGACAAAGAATCTGTTTTGGGGTGTTCTGCTTCCCATCTCACAACCTTCAGGGAAGTCCTCCTACTGTCATGTGTGCTGCCATGTGACTTACTAACCACACTGTCCAGGGGAAAAACACTGTTAGTTTCCCCCGAGTCATCAGTTATCAGATTGATGAACAAGGTTTCATGGTAAAACATAATATGCATTAAATTACCGTAATCCTCATCTGAAAGGTTTATCAAGCTGCAACCAAGTAGTGTGTTGATAACTATTTAGTTTTCAGATAATCCAGATGTTTTGAGAATAAATGAAGGAATGAATAAATAACAAGCTCAAGCTGTAACATCTTCATTTGTTTTGTTCCGTTTTGTCCTAATTTCAGATTGTTCTCATAGTAGTTTGTTTTCAGTCTGCGTTTTGTACTTAGCAGTGTTTGTGAATAAATTGAACAGTTGAAATCACTCAAATTACACATCATAGTTACTCAGTCATGGTGTAAATTCGAATAAGCTTTGGTTTTCACCAAACCAAACAGTCACTTAAAAGTTTTTATCAACCCAAAAGTGGCTTAGCTGTATCATTTACTGCCAGTTAACATCCAGAGATTCTAAAACACCATTCCAGTTCCACATTTCTACAGACATGAATAAATGCAGATTTGAATAAATACAAAGCACAGGCACAAGAATGGATATTAGCCATGTATGTCAATGTTTAAGTAATCAGGGTAACCTTCTTTTTCTTGAACTGCCTCCATTCATGTAACCTACATCATATTATATTTGTTAGGAAATGTCCGGCAATGAATCTAAGAAGCATGTGGATTGCTTTTATTTCAAATTGACACACATTTGTTTTCTTTTTCTTTTTTTCATTTTTTCACTTGGTGTTTCCATTGCTGGTCATGAAAATGTGTTGCCATTATATGCTCAATGTGGTATTTAT
>JAQLOM010000003.1:17584489-17605495 GCA_030068315.1 Chrysichthys thysi
AGAGTTCAAGGTTGCAGCAGCAGCATCATTTCAGTCTGCTTTGTGGGATCATTTTGGATGTTGTACAACCTGTGGTGATGGCAGTAAGAAAGTGGTGGATAAAATTGCGACTGTGTGCAAACACTGTGCAACATGTGCCGCTCATGCTAGCAGCAACACGTCCAATATATTGGTTCATTTACGAGACCTCACCCCAGTGTGTCAACTGTCAGCGCGAGAAAAAGTGAGTCCGGTTGGAAAGAACAGCCTCTACTCTCTGCTTTTAAACAGTCTCTTCGTGAAAAGTGAGACAAAAGCCGTAATGAAAGCATTGGGAGGTTTCATAGCTAAGATATGCAGCCTTATGGCACTGTAGAGAGTACAGGATTTCAGCATATGGCCCGTGGTATAATACTTCAGCAGCACCATAATTCCTAAACTTTAGGAAGAGACGTGGGGAGGAATTGTCAGACTTGTCTGATACACCATATCTTTCTAATGATGGAAATCATTTCTATCATAGATATCTTTCTAATATTGGCTGGACCTCCAGGGCCTCTGAAAGTGTGCCACTACAGTTACATTAATGCATAGTGGGAGTCAAAAAGCACCGTTTTACAGACCCGCCCACTTTGAGAGCCATGCAAGTGAGCATTTCTATGATGCAAACTTATTCTTTTAGTTAAGATTTGACAGGGAATAACTTTGTTCTGAGCTGGAATTTTAGACAATCAGTTTTAAACCTTTTTTTGCCAAATAAATGAAAACAGCAACCCTTTTATTATACAAAAATCTCACCTGGTGTAACACTTATGGTGCTGAAAATATTTTTTTTACTTTGCCCCCAGTGCTGAATATTTTGTGCGAAAATTCGGGTAAATTATGTGGATTATAATACAAACACTTTACGTGCATTTTAGGTTCAAACTGAAGCAGAGTATGGGAGACAGGAACAAAATTGTTAAAACAATATGAATTACTAGATAAATTCTCGTTCAGGTCGACAGGTTCAACGTATGATTGAACAGCTGGAGTGCGAGCTGGCTGTCGCTTTGACTTTGCACCAGTAGAAACTGTTGAGGTGGTGTTCTCTTTACATGATGTGGCAGAACGAGTGGAAGCTTGATGAGTTTTTCCCCTTGTAGATGGCCCTGCAGTTTCAGGTTCAAGATCGCTAGGCGGCCCTGCAGTTTCGGTCTCACGATCGCTATCCATCTCCACATCGTCGAAATCATCGTCAGACAAGTCGGATATAACATATGTCACTAATTTCAGAACCTCCTCTGTGCTAAACTTTCCTTTCCACAGCATTTTTACTAACGGTAAACTTTTGAAAGTTTTCGGTAAATTTTCCTTGTCAACAAAGTGCTCCAGATGGTGCTCTGACACACAACCGTAACAGTATATTACTAAAAATTACCTCAAGTGCTGCCGCCTAGCGAGTACAATTGAATTATTTAATTTTGTTGACTTTTGTCGACGTTTATGCATGGCCATAGCACCAGACCCCTAAATGTCGACCTTAGTCGACTCCTGCTCTGAGCCCTGTTGTTGACTTTTTTTTTTTTCTTTTGACAGCCGCACCGAAAGACTGTCATAGTGCTGTGCCTAATGCCGAACTGCCTCATTCTGTCAGTTTTTACATGACTACATGACTTGTCCTTCAGAATACCTGATATTTTAAAAACAGTAAATGGTGGATTACCCGTTGCTGGTGTATGGCATTTCTGAAAAGTATACTGAACCGAACCAAAAACCTGTGACCCCAAAATCGTGACATGAATTTTGTGAACCATTCTACTTCCAGTAGTCAAGCTTGTACATTGTCTTAGCGTAATATGTTGTGTGATGGTGAAGTCAGTTAATAATCTGCTTTCCCAATTTTCTAATCCTGCTGTCTCTTGGAAAGAAATCCAGTCATTAAGAGCTTATAATTGTCTTTGAGCATGATGTCATCTGTAGCGCCCTTTAAAACTTTTGCTGCTAAGATCTATCCACTTACTGACCGCCTTGGACTCACTGAGTGAGGAAAGAGAGAAATATGATGTGAGCAGGACTGTATAAGAAAGCATTACTGACGATTACTCAGTTAAATAGGGTGAAAACTCCATGGGGCGGCGGGGAACTGATAAACTCATTAGAGGAGCTTAGAGTGTCTGAAAGTGCTTTGCCACCTCGGTCAAGGCCTTCAGATTCATCTATAAGGGACGTGTAATTCCCATCTTCCTCCTGTCCTTACATGAATCCATCATTATCTCTGGTGGAACACCCAGAAGTATTCACTTGGTGGATCAGACGTTGGAAACAGATGCATGGGAAAAGTCTAGGGGTGCCTGAGAGTAATCTGACATCTATTTTCAGCAGATCTAATGCTTCTGAACTTTTGCTGACTTGTGGTTTTAAGCAGCAGTGTACAAAATACTATAAAGCCATGGCAATGATCACTTGATCGTGCTGTCTTCTCTGCCGCTTAGGGCCGAGTTTATACCATATTTTCCTCTTATGTTGAAATGTTTCGATATCTTCACATGTTCATAATTAGGTTCTTTTTTTTTTTTAGCAGTTTAGCTTTGGACTTTCGTATGAAGTTATGAGGCAAAGAAAACATTCAGTTTAGCGCAGTACAGTTTAGTTAGTTTAGATGACATTGGAGACATGCAGACAAAATACCACAGTAAGACATTTCAGCTGCTGAATTTGCTGCAGCGATTTTAGAAAATCTTTAAAATAAAAAAAAAAACATTTCCAAAATCAGACTTTAACTTTTCAGGTATGGACAATCAGTCTCTTTATGCAGTGCTCAAGGTCAGATGGGACCTCATCGTAGAGAGAGCTAAAATTGTTCTGAACATTGTGATACCAAACACATGGGTATAATGTTTTATACAAATGCCTTTAAAGACAAATTTAAGAAAATATGCAGAAACTGAGAAAATGCCATTGGGTCCCAAATTTTGCTCACACAGTTTGAAACTGAAAATACTTAGAGCTGCTCGTCAAATATGTATATAGTCAACTTTGTATCACACAGGCCTATGGATTTACTTTTTCAAGAACTTTTTTTTAGAGGCGTCCTCCAGATGTATAGTACACAGAATTGTGATTGATTCCCTTTTAAATTCAGAAATCATTTCTCCTCACATTTCATTCATCAAAAGGTAGGAGTCAAGGATACTCTTTTTATAAGTTAGTTAAAAAACTTTAACTACAGTATATGGTGAACTTCCATTCTCTTTAGTCATGCATTATTACGGGGAAAATGTGTGAAAGTTATAAGGCTTGTTTTTGTGTGTATCTATGACAGAAAGTAGGTGACATACTACCTAAAATAACACTTACATTTGCACAAGAAAAGAACTATTGATCAGCGATTACTGTTAACTTTCTGCTGTCATGTTTTTTTTTTGTTGTTGTTGTTGTTTTTTTGCAAGTGATGAGAGTTCAGCTACAAATTTTAATCAGGATGTACTGAATGTTGGCTATGTTAGCCCAGTATTTATCATCTGCACTATATGAGCTCCATTCATGTCCATGAATGCTCCATTATGTCACAGCTCAGTTTGCATGGATGGTACATGGGCAACATGGGTAAACTAGTGACAACATGGAGGATTATGGGTAATACTGCCTGATGGAAAATCCCTACGCAATTATCCAAATCCCAATGCTGTACAGAACTCCAGGTCTAGAGTTCTGTATTTCTGTTCAACAGTGTGTCCATTGCAGGAGAACATAAGTGTGTGCTCTTGCGGAATCTTAATATATAGCAGCCACAGAGTCCATTAGACATTTTCTCGAACTGCATTAATGGCTTGCTGTACTTGCTGCAAAATGGAAATGAGCTCAGTGCTCTGCTGAGACAGATCATGTTGTGGCAGATACCTCATGATGCTTTCTTTACAATAAATACATTATTCTTAAATACAAAAATTGAACATACCACAGACTTCCTTTTGATTTTTCCTGTAAAGGATATGCTAGATATTGGTAAGTGTCTTCTTACTGCAGGCTTGTATATGTTAATGTAATCGCTTTGATTGGGCTTCCTATTTGACCACTGCCAGAACATGAATTCACTCTCCCTGAAATATCAGCATGCTACTATTATTTACAAGTTATCTTTAGACTGCTTGAACTTACACTGATGTGCTGTTTTGCCATTGTACATATTCTGTGATTTTATTGAATATATTTTTGTTTAGCATTTTAATATCTGCTGACAAGCACCTCCCCAGGGGTTCAGTTTCTCTTTGCTTAGCACTAATTCCAGAGTGCTGACTGCATTTCTTTGGCTCACCTCCATGGCTCAGACCTCAGACAGAAAGGAAACAGTAAGCTTGGTTTTTATTCACCACTAAGGGAGTGCAGGGAGTCCAATTTGTGCTTGCCCATGTGTTGACCCATCTTCGGTTCTCTCTGATTTGACGAGGAGTTTTTGAAGGTCATATTCAGAATTTGTGAAATTTGTACCAATACAGAGGTAAAAATCCCTTAATCACTGTCTTCTTTGCTCTCTGTGATTTGCATGAATGTGTGTGTATTTCCTTTAAGGATCATTTAAATGACATTTTTCCCTCCGTATGCCTGGGTGATATGAAAATGTAATAAAGATCATAATACAGGCGTCAGTTCTTTCATCGTATTTCCCAGCCTCATTGTTCTTCACAGTAGCTGGTTAGACCTTTGAACGAAATTTTTTTTCTTTTCAGTTCTTTGTTATAAATCTTACTGTGTGTCCTGACCACATCTTTCATCCTTGGAGCCTACCCCTATTTGTCCCAGTTATCTAAATGTCATACAATTCCTGGTTTTGAATTTATTCTATCATTTGCAAGCATCCAATCTGAGAAAATGAAGCAAAGTATATGCTTCCTTCACATCGAGTCCCAAACCTTTTTTAAGTCAAGGGAAGCAAACTTAAGTTCCCGGTCTCTGATTGTAACCAGGCAGATTCCCACTACTGGCAGGCATCACCGGAGATTTTAAACGAGCATGATGTCTTTCCTATCTGGAATGCAGGTCCATTTAAAAAAAAAAAAAAAAAAAAACAAAAAAAAAAAAAAAAAAAAACCTGTAATCAAAGTGAAACTTGCTAAGGGCATTCAACCAAGTATCAGGTGTGCTGTATGTATATCTCTGACCCTGCGTTGATTATCAGACAACCCAAAATAAGTTAAAACGTGTGCACCAAATTCTCATATTTTTTTTTCTTTTAAAGATGTATGTTGCATAGTCATTCTTCCTCCAACAAAAGAAGTGTTCAAGGAAATCATCATAAGCCCAATATTGCCATGACATTCATGTCCATGTATGTAAACGTCTGACCACGATTTCCATGCATCTTCACCTCATTTAAAGTTCTAGCATTTTAAAATCTTGTTACCCCACAAGGGATAAAATTTTCCACTCTGACTGCGACACCGGAGCATTGCCAATGTTTTGACAGCAGAGATCTGATTACAAATGGAACTGATGAGGCTTATGTCCGTTTCGCAATGGCGCATAAATGACATTGTGTGTAAGGAAAGCAAAGCCTTAGATGTCTTTGTGATCTTAAAGCTGAGGTCTCAAAGTATGTTATAGGCAGGAAAAACCCTATTTTGTCCATAAGCTTTTTTTTTTTCTTCTTTTTTGGTTTGTTTGCTAGCATTCTATCACAGCGGCAGCTAGTGTGTTTTCCAGACCACCACACATATACTAATGAGCTCATACGTACAAGTCAGACAACCTGATGTTCTCACTAACCGGCGTGACGTTAAAGCGTTTTGTTATTGTGTGTGTTCAGAGCCAGTTTAGGGCTGGGGCAGTGTTGAGCTCGACAGCAAAAGATTTCCTTTCACATCTTTGTGCATACAGAAGCATGCCATTAAAAAACAATTTATTCGTTATTTCCTACCAAGATCAGAGTGATCGTAATGCCTCATGTATGCGGAAAAGGCATCACCGAGCCAGTTTTGGCAGTCTCTGCCAAGCACGCCTCTTATTCCATTATCTAGCTCAGTATCCTTTCACCAACTCCCTGTGGTGGTGTAAAACCACGGTGACCAGCAGAGGAAATGGAAGAATGTCCTGCTAGCACCATGTACAGGAGCCCTTGCCAGTTCAGTGGTAGGCACTACATTAATTTTAGGAATAGTTACTTTAATATTTTACAGAGGTGTCACACCAAGTCATATTATGTCTCTGGGCATATGAGTGACGGGTTAGAATACACAGAGACACACCGGGTGAGGACTTACTGTGAAGTCGTGCAGTAATAAAGCAGCAGATGGAGCTCAGCAGCCTGGATCCAGATGCACACACTCCTTTTTCTGTCATCTCTTGTTTGCACTGTGACACAAATCTCTCCCTGCCTGTCACAGACTCTAGCTTTTCTGATTAGTTACACGATGATGGATCTCAATCCTTTGTAAGGATACTCTTACAAAGTGAGCAAGTAGTTCGGAAAGCCCTGATGAAGCCTTTGTGATGGTTAAAGTTGTCTAATTTGTCTCTGTTGGTTTGATATTGGTGTTTAAGGTATGAGGTCGTGGTTTAGACCATTGCCCCATTTAATATTTGCCTCAGGTTAGAGGTGACTGGTCTAATGGAGCATATTACGGTTTCTTAGTGATTTCTGTCATTCTGCTGTTTTTGTTATATGTGTGTGTCCGGCTGAAGTGGTGTAATAAGACTGATTGTCACATTAGGTTACATTACATAGCAGAATGCCCATTTTCTAGCTGTAGCTTCTTATTTATTACTACCTGCTGTATTCCTCTACAGTGTGTGAGCACTGGTGGGATAAGGATTAGGGAAAGTTTTGTGTCCCTGCCAGACCTGTGGTGCTATCACATTTAAGTCTTCTGTAGGAAAACAAAACGAGTCTGGAGATTAGCCGGGAGTTTTCAGGCATTCATTTATTAGGAGTATACAGAAGATCGATAGCCCAGCTGAGTCGTCCAAGCCTGTCTGTGAGTGCAGCTGAATAGGGTTTTTATAGCATGGAAGAGAAAAGTGAAAGAGGAAAACACGATATGCTGAAAACAGGGCATCCTTGCTTACAAACGGACGTGCAACAGTTCTTCTGTACCTCTGTATGCCGTGAGAAACAGACCGAGTAAGAATAAGTAAGATTCCAATACGTACTCGTTATTATCTTTCATGACAGAATTCTGCTTCATAACGATAACGCTCTGAGAAAGAAAGAATTCAATTTGGGGAAGGGAATAATGAGCTCTCTTCATGCATCATTGAAGTAAGCACTGTATAAATGTATTAAGTACATTTCTTGGATGGTGTTATGGGATTTATAAGACAAACTGAATCGTCCTGCTTGAGTGGCTAAAGCGCAGACAGGAGGAAAGCAGAAGGACGAGTGGCTCTGAGAGTTGAATTTGTGTTTTGTGATAATGACTCGCTTAATGACTGTGGCAGCTCAGACTGGCAGTTTGAGGGCTGCTTTTTACTGCCTGAATATCTTTGTGTGCGCGCACACACACATGAAGCACCAGTTTATGACATTCTGTCTGTTCTGCACTGATAGAAGGGGCCTGTAAATCGTTCAGCCTGGCCTCATCTTTGTCTTAAAAAAAGAAAAAAAAAGAAACCCCAGAATGAATCAGAGTGCACCGTTCCCCCTGCTTGAACAGCTGTGCATTGGTCTGTCCAGCTGTGAGGAGGCAGCGTGGACTGATGTATTTAAATATATTCCTGTGGTCTTTTCACTGGGCTGATGATTATCAATTCTAATTGGGTAGTAAAATGCTGAGTGCATTGTTTGTGCAGTACCCAAATCTCAAGAGGATGATGTCATGTCCCATGGACCATGGGCGTTTTGAGAGGGCATGGCTTAGTTACTGGCTTCACCGCGCGGGGAAGCATATAAAGCACATGTTTTTAGAACTTCATATACACTACGTATACCATTCATATGCTGCTCTTTTCTCTGAATGTTATGCAGCTGCAGTGGGAAAGACCCAAACAGGGGTTAGTCTGGGTTATTTCGTGACTCAGTCCTTTATTTCTACAGAGGCCTTTTTAAGTTATTGGTAACACATTGCTGCAGGAAAGCAGCTTATTACCAATTGACTTAATCAGCAATAAAGCATTACCGACAATTTACTTAATCAGCAACACAGCAATACATGCCTAATTATCATTATTTTTTACTGCCTGTAATATTTTGGTTATACACAGAACACTCCCTGTTGTTGAAATAACACCGAAGTTGCAGGCAGATACAAGCAAATACTAGAACTAATTTGACTCCACCAGTGACTTCCACAACTATGTATTGTACTCCTGAACTAGGACCATCAGTACGATGATCTCCTCAATGAGTGTTCATCACTGACTTGGTAACCGTTGTTTCAGTCCTGACATCATGTTCTACACTCTGACGCTCGTCAGTCACAGTGGCACTGAACAATCATGGGCATCTGTGAGCTCACGCATGCGAGAGAGGGTTGGATATCGCTTCCATCCAAGGGTGTGATGCCACACTGTAATGCAGAATGAGCAGCAGTATGAAAATATGCAGTTGGCTGGGTTCATGCGTCTTAGAGAAAGCATGTGTTAGTCTTCACCCTCCCTTGCTTGTAGATGTCATATGATGGCAAGAGCTCACTGATCGCTGGGAATTGGCAGATGACCAAATTGGGGAGCAAGGGGGGGTGGGGGGTGTAAATTACCCCAACCTTCTTTTTCTTCTTTTCCGAAGTGCATTAGCTAAATGAAAGTTCTGAAGTGGCTGAAAATACCATATAGCTATGAGTGTGTTTCTAACACATAGCAGCTCTTACTGAATGACAGTACATTTAATAGCATTGCACAAATGAGCACATTTATTACTCTACACATGACCCACCCAAAAGTATTGGAATGGCAGTGCTGGTTTATTTTTATTTATTTTTTTTGGTGGGGGTCGTCTTTTTTGATACCCTTGATTGATTGTTTTAGGGTTTTTGTTCACAGCTATGACAATGTTTGTCATCAGCTGCTACTGTTTTTCTAGGCGAACCTGTTCAGTGTCTGGTTGTTAGTACACCTGTAGTTTCATACCTGTTTTTTTTCCTCCCAGAGCATTCTAACTTGTTGTATTGGCTATGCTCAATGCTTTTGCAATGTTTCTGATAGACTTTACTGTCTTTTCTCCCATAGATAGCTCTCTGGTCTTCATGTTGCTTTATCCATTTTAACAACAAATGTAGTGTTCACAGGCAAAACCGAGACTACACTTTCAGATATTTAAATTCTTTAAACAGTCAAGCTAAGAGGGCATATCTGGGCAACAAGAAACACCAGCCAGCCACATGGTCCAGTATTTTTGTTACTTGAAAAGAGGGTGGGTTCAAACCAAAAGTGCCATGTTATAAATTCTGTAGCACATTTAGATGTTAAATATTAAGAATTGAAACTCAAAATTCAGCGTGTAGCAAAAAAAAAAAAAAAAAAAACCCAGTAGAATTGGCCTTGCCGTTCTAGTATTTTGGATGGAACAGTGATGTAAAGTAAATTTCAGGTATGCAAGATCTAGCTAGTATTATATTAGAAGAGCAGCCATTTATAACAAGACAGATAATCAAAAAGATTTATTCCTAGGTTTTTTTTTTTTTTTTTTTAAATAACCTCACTGTATTTGAAGGCTGTTGGTTATTTAGTAGTTTTAGTATTTGAGAGTATTGGTTGCAAACAGTGTGCACAAACACAAGCATATTAAGCTCTCTTGGAACATTGTGGGGATTTGAGCCTGTTTGAAGGATTTTGTTATGGTGCCACTTTGGGAGCCCATTTTGCAAAACTCTAAGAGAAGCTGTGTCAGCACAACCATAAGGGGCAATTTATTAGAATTAATTTTGTTGCAAAGCATGCTTGACTATGTTTTTGCCTTTCGGGCATTCATCATGACTTATAGGGACTTTGATGACAACCTTTTAACTGACAGACTCGCACTACTCCTTATTCCAATAAAGTCCTTGGTCATGTTTATGTATGTGAGTTTGTGCCCTCACTGTAGCATTACAGTTGCTGGAATGAGTAATGGAGACCATTAACCTGTTAAACCCACTGCAGCCCTTTTCACTGCCAACACTTTGCAGCACCACTGTAGTCTGAGAGACATGGAGCAGGGGAAGAATTTGTAATCTTGCTTTAGTGCCAGTCAAATTTGGAGCTGTCTGGCAAAGCAGAGTCACATTTGTCTCAGAAGGGTGGATGCCCTCAGCTCTTGCTTTTCCTGAGTATTGTCTATAATGCGTATGGTTTAAAATGATAAAAGACATGATTTTGAGATGTATACGTCAACTGTAGGTACACGTTATTAAGAATGATGTGAAATAACTTTTAGTTCAGTGTGTTAAAGGTCTTGAAGAGTCTTTGCATTTTCATTATAAGGGGTCACCACTGAGCCACTGAGACAAGATTTCTTTCTGCTTTGCTGTAAATGTAACTAGACAGGGTTAAAATGTTTTCCTTTCCACAAGAGGATGAGCATCTTGTCAGTGTCTTTGCACGCCACTTATTGTAAATATAAAGTTGAACTAATCTCACTTCTCAACTGGGGTAACTTGGCTCCAGTCAGTCATTCATCCTAATTTCAGTTGAAGCCACTTACAAGTCTGTTTCTTTTATCCTTACAGCTCGGATCGACTTATTGAAGACACAATAAGGTAAGCCCGATCCTTTGAAATTGCTCAGCATTTAAAGATACCACTTTGCAGACTGTACTATTGTTACAGTAATAACTGTTTATGCTATACAGATTTTAACAGTCTTTAAATATTTTTCTTAACTGGAGGATGACACATCATCTCAAATCTGTAATACTCACATCTCTGCTAAACCAGTAGTGTATTTTGTACCCATTTCCATTAGAAGAGACCTCAATCAATGCTAAACATCAAGCCACTAACCCATTACTTGTCCATTCTCTGATGCCATTAGATTATTGCTTGAGATTAGGCTGAAAGCAGATCCTGTCTCTTAAGTGAAGCTGTCAGAAAAGCTTTCTTGGCAAACATTTAATGGTTGCTTCGTTTGAAACCACATATTCCACTTTGTTCAAGCATATATCCCATGCCCACGATGACAGGCACAACTAATGGATGCAAATCTTAAGATACCACCAAGGAACATTGCTGAGCGTGTGTGTTTTAATTTATTTTATTTTATTTTTTAAATCAGAAGCCTCCTTCTGTGAGTTGAGTCCTGGCTCAGTAAATAACAATTAACACGTCCGAATGTGCAATCTAAGCCCTTGGTGTACAGGTCCTGCCCTTGAACTGAGCTCATACTTACACCTGGTAAGCGTGGGTCATGTGCTCACCCATGGCGTGACTGGACGCACGTGTGAGTGCATTCTCTTCTAACCCAGTCCCAGCGTAGCAGCTCGATTCATCTGGGGGAAGCCCACAGGAGCCAGGTGGCCCAGGTGCTTAATTAAACTGATTCCTGGTCCATGCAACTCCTCTTCTAATCTCTCGCAGCGTTCTTCATGCAGAAAATTGCTCAGTATCTGCTGCTTGTGATCGTTACGCTTTCTGCACAGGGCTCACAACAATACACTAAAATGAGTTTAGGACTTATCATTGCTGTGGTCTCTGGGGTGCGTGGGCAATTCGGATTGTGTTTTAATGATTTTCAGGAAGGTCTCCTAAACAAGATTCCGGTTCATATAATGTCCCTGGACAAGATTTTATAAGTAACATGATATGTAATTAACAGTTAATTGTTCTTACCACTTGAGATCATTTGGAATTGGTGACTCGTACTGAACATTTATCTTTAATGATGATTAAGACAATTTTGCGACCATGTATTGATTTTAATAAAGTGAAATTAAATCCATCAGTGTATGTTCAACTAAGGAGCATTTAGACAAATATATAGTCAACAGAAGAATTATCTACAGTGAATTTACAAATCTAACACTTGATATTTCCACCCCACCAGCTAGGGAAGCATGAAGAGTAACAAGTACTTCCTCCAAGAGATTTGAAGCCAGCCAGTGACATCTTTTTGAACTGCAGGGTCTCATAATACACCCCAACGAAAGCGCTATATGCGCTCTTCCTCATCCATGAGCTCGCTCACAGGGCAGAATGAGTATGCCATCCCTCACACCCTGACAGACAGCGTGGGCCAACTTTGTTCCCATAACTGCTGGTTGAGAACGGCTGTGGCATCTTCAGGATTTAACCTCACAATCTCCCAGCCATAGCGCAAAACACTACTTTACACATAAATGTAGTGATAATGAGAAACTCCGCTTGTTGTCCTTTACTCTCTAGAGTCAGTAAGAGCAGATATGTTTAAACAGTTTGCACACCAGGAGATCCTCAGTGACACTGTGGACCACAAAATATGTAGAAACTTCTGTGAGTATTATTAGACAAGTAAAAGACATTAAACGAGTAAAAAAAAAAAAAAAAGAGCGAAAGGACGATATTGAAAAAGTAAAACCCACAGTACAGTACAGTTTAGTGCATTTTAATTTCACTGCCCCGTTTGTGGGGCAACACATTATTCCTCTTTGTCAGGTCCGCTCAGAGTATTTCACTCTCTGAAGGCAGTTTGTGCTCTTTTTACACTGAGCTGTGGAGCTGTTGTAAGAGGGAGAAAGTAAGTTTAACTTGGGGCACAAATACGTGTCCAACTGAAGTACTCCCTTTGTGGTGCCACTCTCCCAGTCCTCAGGTAGGGGTCAGTCGACAGACCTCTCAGAGGTGCTGAATGTCTCTGGAGCCTAAACTCAAGCATACTGAAACAAAGCACCGGTTGTTTACGTATAAAGGCACCAAGGGAGAAGGCACCAAGAGGGAGCTGACTTATTTGTTATACAGTTTGTTTATATCAGTGGATTGTGTTACATTTTGCCTTGTTCCACTCCTGTTTGTGATTTAATGCTATGTTTAAATCAGTTCTGTGCTGGATTATGGATGGAAGTGAACTAATGGCACAAGTATAAAATGAGAAAAAAACATTTATTTTGCAGTCTTGCAGTTGCATCAAAATCAAAGATGTCAACATATAAATTACGGGAGGATCATAGCACCTCAGAGTTTGCATCATTTAACACATCTAATGTGACTTATCAGCTAATTCTCAAGACACTCATTGGTGTGTTTGAAGAGGGAAAGTCTCTGAGGAGTTGTGATCCTCTAGGACAGGAGAGGGACACCCTGTTGTACACAGGATATTTTAATGGACTTACATTTACAGCATTGATCCAAAAAGCTTAGATGTATACCTGTTTATCTGTCACTATTCATTAGAAGCATGTGAAAGTAATTCTTGCTCGTGTGTTTTAAGCTCTGAACAGTATGAATTTTCATTGTGCGCAACGGGGAGGATTAAATTGGAACCGAGGCATACAGAATAAACATATTACCCTGCATTTAGTCTGCTTTGGTACTTTTTGTCCAGAAATTGCACTTGGCCTGGAATGACTTTTGTCTAATATCTTTTTGTCCCGCTCCCTCCAGTGAATAGCTGTAGCATGCGCTTAAGGTGCCAGGCTATCATTTACACTCCGAAAAGCTGCTGAGCCCTATCCTGAGTGAGCTATAGTGTCACACTGCAATTTAATCCTCTCTACCAGTTACAGGAAAGCAAGACTCAGCTGAAGAAAACAAATAAGTGCTGGCTCTGGATTTGCCTGACAGTTTTAGAAAAGTCTAAGCGCGCATATCCGGGTCATGCAGTTAAAGAGCATCAGCAAAGTCATCGGCATCTTCTGTGTTCGAAATGGGTTGCAGCGGTAAATGAAGGCTGGCGTCTGTAATCTAATGTTTACCTCGTGTTTCAACCATACTCTTGTTCTTTTCCAGTATTGCCATGGCAACCAAGGAAAACATGACCTCCCAGCGAGGCATGTTAAAATCTATCCAGAGCAGGGTCAACACTCTGGCCAGTATCCTTCTATTCCTATGGTAGAGATGGAGTTGAAAACATCTATCGAAATGGGTTTTACGTTGCTTTGTTAAGATCTTGTTTAGTCAGTTGTCCTTGTAACTATTAGTTCTGAGCACACTGATGAGGCAAAGTAATCATTATTTGTTGGTGAATTTGCCTTTTTCCCCCCCCCCATTTGTTTTGTTTTAAAACACTTTCCCACTCTGTATTACTGTGACTCTATTCACTGTAACCAAGTTGAACATTTAGTAAGGTCGTGTAGAGCGCCCAAAGGTCAGCCACTCCAACAGACAACAGGTGATTAAAGAACATGTTCAATGTTTGTCAAGTGAAAAACAACACTTGACATATCGTAAGATAAGCATTTTTTTGTTGTTGTTATTCTTCTATTTTGGTGGGGTGCTATAATTTGATGGCTAGTATTTTAATTGCAGGCTGGCCAACTTTAAGTTGCAATCAGCTAGTTTCTAGAAACGCAGTAGGTTTTTACCTGCCTTACTGTGGAAGCAGCAACAGGAAGTCTGAGGCGAGAGAGTTGCACAAAATCACCATTCAAAATGGAGGGAACGGGAAGGGATTGACTAAGATAAATGCATGACTGCAACAACACACACAGCTACAGCACTCGATCAGACGCTATTAGCACACATAATTAGTTTTGGGTGATGTAGACATGGAGAGAAAAGGCTGAACCATTGAAGATGAGAAAAAAATCCTTGCTGCAGTTGAATAAAAAGACAAAGGCAGCTTTTTCCTCTAAAAACATTCCTTGTAGCAGAATTTGTGAGATGTATGACTACTTAAAACCTGGTTTATGTTTTCTGAATTTCTCCAACAATGATGCAAAGGGAATGCGCTCTCAAAAAAAAAAAAAGGGTTGCATCATTTTGACTAAACGTTACCTATGGTAGAGAGGATCCTTCAAATATGAATGAAGCCTCATGTTTAGTCACAACACTGTAAAGCAGAGTGGCAGTGAGTGTCTGGATTCAGAATAGAGACTGAGAGCTAGTTAGATGGAAACCTCAGATGGAGCAGTAGTTATCGTCCCATCAGTTAGAACTGTGTAGTGTATCCTTTAAAATGGATCTTCATGATAGCAAGACTTGAAGATTATTTCACTCAGTCTTAAAAGAAACACTGATTAACTACATGCTTCGGAAATATATTGCGTCTCCTTAGGACGAGACGTTTCTTCCAGAGAACGATTTCAGTCCAAATGTATGTAGAAATTCTTGACCCTTTGTTTGAGTCCTTAACTTTCCCCTCCAGATCGATTTCCTGCCATCAACAGCCTCATCCAGCGAATCAACTTAAGGAAGAGACGGGACTCGTTAATTCTGGGCGGAGTAATTGGCATCTGCACCATCCTTCTGTTGCTTTATGCATTTCACTGATTGACAGAAGATCTGATGGCATTTTGGGCTGTTCTGCGAGTGGTGGCAGGGCTTGGAGAATAAGCTCAGTAAATGGGACCCCGGAGGCTGCTAAGCAGGCTCCCACTTGGCCTAATCAAATAACAGGATTGATTGTGGCCAGCATGGACTACCTTACTTGTATCTAGCACTGGGTTGGATGTGGCTCTTACAGCATTTTTGTTTTCTTTAATACAGACATGCTCTTCTGATGACAATAAAATGGAGACCAAATATTAAATGAAACCAGAACATTTTGGTTTTAAAGAGCAGCCCGTAATACTAATACTGGCTTTAAGACAAAACGTCTCTGTGTGACACAGCACCATGAAATTGTGCGGTCACTGTTGATTATTGGGGTAAAGAAGATTTTAATGTGATGGTCCTTTTAGTGAAGGGGATGTTCATCATGTTATGTACCATGTGATTTAATAAATTATTCATATACATGATATTAAAAAGTGAAACAGTGGGTGCTGGTAAAGTTTTTATTCTGCAGGCAGTTGCAGAGATTGCTTGGGCTTGTGGCCAGTTTGCTGACAAAGAAAATTGCATGGTAGTGCATAGAGATGTGATTAACCTAAACCTCTTCATGTTTTTGCTGCCAGTGGAGAAATGTTAGAAAGATAAAGAGATGCAGCATCATCTGTTCGATCCCGTGAGCCTGCAGTTCATGTAGCTGAACATCGACTAATCCAGAAGAAGACTGAGTGGCAGCTAATCCTGTGTTTGATGTGCTGAAAAGAACAGCTCCAGAAGAAAGAGAGGCTCAGGAAATCCAGAAAGACTTTAATACTCAAAAGCAGGTTTCCCAGGCAGACAGAGCGTTCTTTGGGTAAAACAGCTAGCATCAGCTAAAATTTGCTTAAAGCCATTTTTCCACTGCATAATGTACTAGGACTTTTGGCAGCTGAAATCTCCCCAGACCTGTACCAAAGACTCAGATTATTTTTTGCTTGTTTGTTATGGTTCCATTATGGTATTGATGATTTTGATCCATTAAATGAATCAGCACTAGTGGGAAGTTTTTATCAATCATTTTGCTGTACCCAGTAAAAACTAGTTAACTGCCAGTCAGACAAGGGAGCAGTACGTTTAATAACAGTAGAGGTGTGCATCGGCATTGTTGCCATATTTACTAACATGAGCATATGCACTGCTGGATGACGTGTTCAATCATTCATTAGTAACTACTTAGTGCTCCTGCTCGTCAGATTTGTTAGGATCTCGGCAGGAGTGGGATTTAAAACTGTCCCCCACACATCCCTTGTTGTTAATGATGACACGGTTGCATTTGGTGGTTGCTACAATCATACAATCAGTCCAGTTTCCAAGTTCATGGAATGAGAAGTACTGCTTCTTGTCTGGACCTGTTCTCATTTAATTGTGCAGTGGGAAAATGGCATCAAAGTTCATTTTATTTTTGTACCTCAAATAACTTTTCTGTCTTAATTGCTCTTGCCATTTCTCCAAACGCTGTAGGCCTGTAATTTTTTAATGTCTTGAGTTAGAGCTTCCATTTTGGCTTTTACAGAATAAGATAAAATTGAAGACTGAGCATGGTTATATAGGCCTACATTCTACACTAACTGCTTACAGCAGGGGTCTCAAACTCGCGGCCCGCGAGACTCTAGTGCTTTGCTTAGCATTATGGTGATATATTACTTGTACTGTATTATCTTTCATACACAACTTTCCATATTGACATGCAAGTTCTAGTACTCAGGAAACTATTCTTTTTTCCCCCCATCAGTATGTTTTGATGTCGATCTCCCTGTGCAGTCTGGTTTGTACTGAGTCAGTGCTATGCTCCAAATGTTTCACACAGTCAGAGTCATCAGTCCTGTTACAATGCTCTTTCCATTTGGGGCTTTATCTAAAGGTCACAGCAGCATCACACTGGTTCGGTTTTTGCTCAATACACGTTCCTGAAATAAAAAGCAAAAATAAACAGAAATATTGGGTGCTGTGGGTTTCATTGCAGGAGGGGAGCTCTAAAAGGACATCATATTACAGTGATTGCCTTGTTCGCTCTTATTCTCTAATTCTCACACAGAGGAGGAAACGTGGGCATATGTCGGCTGCTGGGATTTCCTGTTCGCGTTTATCTTACGACGGGTGTCCAACTTTATCCCTAAAGGGCCATCGTGGGTGCAGGTTTTCATTCCAGCCAAGCATGGGCCACACCTGATGAATCTAGTTTAATCAGCTGAGCTTGGCTTTCAATAGACTCAGACTTGGCTTCTGCTTGGTTGGGACGAAAACGCACCCACAGCGGCCCTTTCTGGGACACCTTGATTAGATACCTCTGCCTTATGATGTATAGTTTATACACCACCAGAGTTGTACTTGCTGTGTCACACCTGTGTGGTGCTATCCAGTTGCAGAGAGTGAAAAGATGAATAGATGAGAAGCAGATGGGCTTAACCTGATTATCAGTCCTCTTACACACTGCACTGCTCTTAAAGCTTTCTCAGCACTGACATGGTGCTGGAAGACTCCTCAGTTCTACTTGTTACTGGCATGAAATTTAAAAGCATCAAACATTGTTAATCTTATTCACTTTGGATCTCAAAGAGGAGTTTATGGGTTTTAAGGTGCAGTAAGTGATTTTGAGGTCAGAATATGGTTTGGAATACTTTTGCAAAGCTCTTCACATATTGCATTAGCTTGAATGAAATAATAATAATACCTGCACAGAGGGGTCTCTGAGGCACCCTAGGCTTTGTAACTGGTAGAAAAACAAATAACCATCTTCCAACCAATCAGATCAAAGAGTTGTTTCACATTTCCCATCACATCTGTTGCCTGTCAATTCCAAAAGCTCCTCCTTTGATATGTTTATGCATGTGAAATATGACATGGTAATATGGCAGTTGTTTGGAGGGTTGCTTGTGCATGTCCTCAGAAATAAACGCAATGCTTGTGCATGGTGGAATACCGATTGTAAATAGTGAGGCTGCGTGGCACCATGTGACATCATGTCCACAACTGAATAAACAAACCAATGTTGTGTCTGAAATCACATACATACTTAGCATCTGCTTTATTAGGAACACCTGCACATTCACGTAGTTATCTGAAATGGACAGTGAGTGCACAGTGCCGTGAAAAAGTATTCACCCCCTTCGTGAATTCCTGTATTTTGGTTTGTTAACACCACTTCATTATTTCTGATCTCCAAACAAATTTAGTGTGAGACAAAAGACAACCTGAGTAAATACAAAATACAGTTGTTAAACTATCTTGTGATTTATTGAAGAACAAAATCTGTGTGAAAAAGTAATTGCCCCCTAAACCTAATACTTGTTGGGCAACACCAGCAAATTCTGAGACATTCTGGCCCACCCTTCTCTAGAGTCATTTAGTTCAGTTACATTGGAAGGTTTGCAACTATGAACTGCCCTTTTCAGGTCCTGCCACAATATTTCAGTGTGGTTCAGGTTAAGATTTTGACAAGATCTCTACAGAATTTATATATATATATATATTTTTTTTTTCATCCATTCAGAAGTACTTCTGCTCTTATGCTTTGGATTGTTGTCCTGCTGCATAAACCAACTAAGCTTGAGATCATGGACTGAAGACCAGATACTCTCCTTTAGTACTTTTTGGTAGAGAGCAGAATTCGTCCTTCCATCAATTATGTCAAGTCATCCAAGCCTTTGTTTCCCTTGCTTAGCAGTGCTTTTCACCTTGCCACTCTCCCATGCAGAACATTTTTCCTCAGTGTGTTTCTGGTGATGGATTCATGAACATTGACATTAACTGAGCTAAGACATACCTGCAGCTCCTTTGATGGTCTTCTGTGACTTCTTGGATGAGTTTTCTATGCTCCATGTTTTCTCCGTTTAGAGAATATGGCTCACACAGCAATCGCTGGACTCCCAAAGTTTGGGAGATTGATTTGTAACCATTTCCTGACTGATGGATTTTAACAACTTACTTTCTCAGATCTTCTGGAATTTCCTTTGATTGAGGCGTAGAGTGTTGACTGTTGAGGTTTTCAGGGAACATCACATCGCTGAAAAGGTTGTATTGAAGTGATGTCTAGACTCGAAAGGGCTGACAGTAATCATTCTTGGCTGTCTAACTGAAACCTTTTATCAATTAAATTTGGTTCATTGACTGACTAAGGGGCAATTACATTTTCCCACAGGTGAAATAGGGTTGGAGGAGATTTTGTTCATCAATAAACCACGAGATCACTTGACAACTGTATGTTGCGTTTACTCAGCTTGTCTTTTATCTTGTATTAAATTTGTTTGGAAATCAGAAATAATCAAGTGTTGTTAATAAACACAAATGGAGGAATGCAGGAAGGGGGCAAATATTTATTTGAACACAATATTATTTAGAGTCTGCTTGAGTATTGATAAATATATTGTGAGAATGTATTGAATTCATATTTGTGTGTGTGTTCAGAAGTGAAAACTGCAGTAACTGTTATTTTCAGGCATTAGAATCCACACTTCTCATTAAATCAGGACACTTCTCAGATACAGGGTGACTCAGATATTTTCTGTTGCTCAGACACCAGTCTAATCAGCTGCTCAGTGCTTGCTTAGAAAAGATTTTCAGGTAGTTCTTCGTTTTCTAGTTTTCTATATAACCTTAAAGGGATCGACTCACACTCCCAGAATCCAGTGTAGTGTTTTTGTTTTAAAAGCACTTAATCCGCTTCCTGTTCTCCCTGTTCGACCTTCTGTGCAGCAAAACCTCTGCAAATTCACCGTCAGTGGTGCTGTCGAATCCCATCTTGGGCTTTTTCTTCATTCACGTCATATGTGAACACTTTGAACAAAATATGCCTCATCATTTCTTTCCTTTATGCGGTCGGTTCGGGTCCATTATATGTGGAATAACCATAGGAAAATTTAAGAATTTAAAATATAGACGCTTCAATAAAAATATCCTCAATTTCACATTATGATTTAAGATCTGTGGTGTAGGATGTTGCCTGTTTTGTGCAAATTGTTTTTTGGATATAGATGGCATGGAAAATGGCGACTCATTGCCTGGAGGAGGATTCTGCCTGCAAATTAACCCTTAACTGTTGAACTGGTGTGAACTTTATCTAATTGGTCAGAAGGTGTTGATTAATTATCCCTAACAGCAGCTCTGAAAAAAGGCGTAGTACTCCTATAACTCATTCTCAGGAACTTGTATGGCCAGTGGTACACACATAATCTAAGGTTAATATTAATAATCAAGTAAATGTTTGCTGTTAATCATAAGTGAAACATATATTGTTTGATATGGTGACGCTTTCTTGTCTGGTTCTGTGTAAACCCCTTTTATAAATGGTTCCGGCTTCCTTTAAGAAGACTAGAACTGTTAATCATTCAGAAACGTGTATAGTTCTGCATGTTTTGTTTATGCACTAGTCCACAGTGTAGATGTAGATGAATTCCAGAAAAGTCGGGACATTCTTTAATTTTGAATAAAATGAAAACTAAAAGACTTTCAAATCACATGAGCCAATATTTAATTCACAACAGAACACAGATAACAAAAATGTTCAAACTGAGACATTTTTACTATTTTATGCACAAAATGAGCTCAATTCAATTTGATGCTTGCTTTAGTTGGCATCTGCAGATGGCACGGTGAATTGTGTTTACCGACAGTGGTTTCTGGAGGTATTCCTGGGCCCATTTAGTAATGTCATTGACACAATCATGCCGATGAGTGATGCAGTGTCGTCTGAGGGCCTGAA
>JAQLOM010000003.1:17632634-17651416 GCA_030068315.1 Chrysichthys thysi
CACACACACACACACACACACACACACACACACACACACACACACACACACACACACACACACACACACTACTTCATACAGTTGCATGAGCCTGGCAATTCTATATGCTTCATTACTGAGAGTGATATTCTGGGACGTCTGTGGGATTAGACTCTGCTTAACCTTTTTGAACTTTGGAGAGCCACAGCCTCGATGAACTGAAAATGTCTGGTAAAAAAAAAAAAGCCTGCAATTACTCTTGTGACTGATATGCATATGGTTCAATTCAACATTTTAGACAAAATTTGACCCCCCCATCCCATGATTCTCATCTGGTCAATGTTGATATTCTTCAGAAACACCAAATGCATGTAAGTCTAGGATACCCTTAAATATATTACAGAAAAACCGAAAAAAGAGTAAGTGTGTATTTAAGTGCGAGGTCACAACATTGTGTGAAGTCAGAGCCTTTTTATAAAGCATGGTATTTCTGTTAATCTGATCATAATCACCTCTTTCCAGCACAGCATTTGTTTTAGCAGTGCAGTGCACACTATCACTACTACACTCATTACTGCCATTAAATAATAAATGGCCAGCTGCCAATAAAAACTATTAGCATTCAGAAATCCCAGTCACACAATGGATCAAGAGCATACAGATAATTGTCGTGGCTGAGTCAGATTCGTTTAGGGCTTTAACCCAACTTTTTTTTCTATTTAAGATTCTTACTTCACTTTGCTGTAAAAAGATCCAGAAAACGATATCTAGCTCAAAGATTATCTCAACAATACAGAGGAGCCCAAAACAATGTATCCACACTTCAAGAGTGGTTATCTATGCACATTTTTAAAATCCAAATTTTAGAGTGTGGAGAGACGAGTAGAGACGTGTATACAGTAATACGGCTTTTATGCGGATATTTTTCATGTTGAAGGGTGCATGCACTTTTTTGGGCCCCTCTAGTGGCATTGCTGTCAAGCCCAGCTCAGTGCAGCATATACACTTATTTCTATCTAAGGCAACATCTGCTAATACAGCATCTAATGTTTCTGTGTCTGATTCAAATAGACTATTAAAATAGACTACTTCACATTCTGAAAGCCCCGAGATGTAGACATCACCTCACTACGTATTGAAAACCAAAATCTTCTTGGCTAAAAGGTCTTTGCTGTCATCATGCTTTTCTATTCACTTACAAATCTTGCATACCTTTAGGATTGTTTCGTCAGCTAAGCACAGGCTCCAGCAGTGATGTATACACTTTGACACATCCTGAGTCCTCGAGGTCTTAAACAAACCCTCCTTCAATCCCATAATGCCAAACCTCATTCCCAGACTCGTAAACCAACCGCACAGCTTCAAACCCCTTTTCTAAACTCATAAACCACATCACCAGCTCAACCCACCTGGTCAACTTGAACAGAACCTGTGTGTTGGCAGCGAGAGAGGAATTCTCAGGGCGAGTACGCTCTGTGCAACGTGTGACTCAAAGTGCTCAGAGCCAGACACATGCTGGGAGGCTGGAAATTCATTTTTGCTGGGCTGCATGATTATGTTCATCCCTGCAGAGACAGAGCAAAAAAGGTCTAAACAGTACTTTGCTGGGATTTAGGCACATGTGGGAAAAACATGTCTTCTGTTGCCGAGTGTCAAAAAACGTACATCCGACAACTGTATGGTTCAAATGTTTTACTCTAGCCAGCTGATCAGTGTCAAACTGCCATTAATATCCTTATTACACAGCTGTCTCAAGGAGATTATAATTTTAGCACTCCCGTAGGAATGACCTGAAAATCCATCTTGAGCAAGTCCTGGATTACTGACCAGCTCATTTTAGGAATTACAGAGCGCTTGCTTAGAAGAACGGCACAGTGCTACACTTCTGCTTCCAGTGTAGGAGTTGTTCTACAGAGAACTTATGTAAAGATTATTTTCTATTTTTATACATTCAATTAAAAGACAAGTTCAAATCATGCACATAAATATTGTTGCGCTTGAGACTGATCTTAAATCAGTGGTCTCGGTCTTGTCATAAACTCTGCAGTAAGACTCAGACTTGTCTCAGCCTACAATGACTCAAAATATTTTTTCCCCACATCACCCAAGACCATTACATCATTTCCTTGGATAAATACGTTGTAACGTTCCTGTTACAGGACAAAACAGAAATGTCAGTATGGAGTTACAAAGCAGCTATACATTTCAACTGACTATGTGTCAAAATACTGCATCCTCTTATGCTCAAAAGAATGCAGCACAAGCACTTGTACTTCTCAAAGGTATCTGGTCTCAGACCGTTGCAGGAGGCAAAAAAAAAATTCTAGCTTTTTATCTGTTTTATTTATCTTCTGTGTCCTTAATTTAAAGGAATTGTGCTTTGAGTTAGAAATCTTGCAAATGTGCTGCATGGCTTCCTGTTGCATTTCTTGAAAAAAAAAAAATGCATTTTTTTGTAGAACAAGCAAATTCTGTGTCATTTCATTTACCTCATCAATTACCTCCCAAGACTTTGTCTGGTCTTGGTCTCACCTTGGTCTCATCCCTCTGCTATACTTGGCCATAGTCTTGGTCTTGGTCTTGACTTGGTCTCACCTATGGTAGTCTCGAACCCAACACTATAAAAGGTTTTCTATAAAATCTGGAAAACTATTTAAAAAAACTATAAAATCTTTAGGATTGTCTTTAGAAAGATCACTCATCTAGCTAGTTATAATGATAATATTTTCTCTACATATACCATAAATGCAAACAATAATGTTTTCAAGTCTTACTAATTTTCAACTCCTTGTTTTTGGGCTGAGTAACATTCATTGCTGGAGATGCAGAGAGGAAGGCCATTAAAAGCTCCCACCCAAAGAGCACAGCTTTATCATTGCTCAAGCTCCTAATCTCACAATAAAGTAAAGGTTTAAATTATTGCACCACTCTGGAGTTCAGGCTTTTTATTATATTATTCTAACTTATATTATAATGGTGAGAATGTAAGCATGATCTAGAAACCAACAGGCAAACTGAACAATAGGACAAATATCATTGCCAGACTTCGTTTCTAGGTTGATTGACACTGAAGAACATTGCATAGGTTTACATGTATTTACATTTATCAAGTCAAATTTCAACAAGCTCCTTCAGTATCCACTAAAATATAAGGAAAAGTAAAAAAAAAAAAAAAAAAAAAACCCACGGGGTTCACATTGTATGTTGCTGTTATCCATTCCTTTTGCTACGAAATAACAACACAAAACAAAACACTGAAAATGTATTTTCCTAACAAAGAAGTTTGGTCTGACATGGCTAGCATTAGCACATTAGCTAAAATCCTCATTAAAGGATAAAAGACCCAGAACATTCCAGCAGAGGGCTCGACTCACTTTCTTTCAAGTTTGAAACTCTCCATCAGTCCTGAACCCTTTTTTCCTTTTATGTCAGACTCTAACTCTCTCACTCCTGCTTGTTAACATGCTCACTCTCTCTCAGTCCTGACTGGCTGTGGCTCCTGCATGTCACTCTAGCACCCTGTCTTCTTTTGTGCCTATAGTTGAGGCGAGATGTTGGCCTATGACGTAGGAGGGCAAATTTCCTGCCAATTCAGACCCTGGACACAGAGCTGACTGAACGACTATTACAGGATTACAGGATTATCAGGGTCAGCTCAGGAACATCAAATTATAGAGGATTGTTTCTCCCTTTACTCTTTTTTTTTCAGATTTTTAAACAAAACTATTGCATATTGTAGCTTTAAATATGAGCTCAGTGATAACATTTTTATTTTTATTTATTATTATTATTATTATTTATATATATATATATATATATATATATTTTTTTTTTCTGTTGCTGTTGGGTTTTTTTTTGTTTTTTTTTAAATGCTGTTTTTGTTTTGGGTTTTTTTTGGTTTGCTTATTACTGTTTTTCCTTAGAACTAAGGTGATATTTGGGGGCATTAAAATATATTTTTGTTCATTATACAGAACATTCACTATTAAAAAGTTAGACTGCTCATTCAAGGAATGTATTGTACAATTACAGCAAGCATTTATAAAGCTTTTTTTAAAAAAATATATATATCTTTTGAATACTTTTTAAAAGATCAGTCAAAGATTGCTGTAGGTATAAAAATCATAGGTTGAGTGAAATGACACGTCTATGCTTGAGTGAATACGTCCAGGCCTTAAAGCATGCTTAGTATGGCTTTGCTAGCTTGAAGCAATGATCACTGAGGGCTTAGCCAGTATTTAATAAAGCAGAGCACTCTCAAATGCACTCAGTGACCCTCCTGAGTCATGCTGCTTGTCCTGACACATTAAAATAGGTCAATTAAAAAGAACAGGCGAGGGGGTTGGGGGTGAATAAAAAAAAGGTGAAAAAAGAACTCCGTCTCTCTCTGACTGCCAGAGCCACCTTGTGCCCACAGAGAACCTGCCCTGAGCCACGATTGACAATTTCCTCAAATATGTGATCATGTGTCTCGTGCAGCGCATAGCCCAGATGAGCACTGCAGCCTGAAGCTAAGCTAAATGAAAGGCAGACTGCTCTCACATGGACCTGCATGTGGTGCGCAGAGCAAAGAGGACATTTTAGCGCAGCTCTTCAGAGACTAGCAAACACTCGAACGCCGTGCACTGCTTCGGCACGTTAGGGTTTACTGTAGGACAGCAGTGAAGGGAAGCAGGATCGTGTCAAGAGACAAAGAATCGGTGTTAAAGGCTGCCACAAACTCTGTTGTTCCTGTTTCATTATACAACAGTTCTCACTCAGTCGCCACGTGACCTGTTCACATAGACACAGCGCTTTTCTCCCAAAGAAGCTCAACTAGAACAAGCAGCACAATGTAACGAGGTATAGAGAAAAAGTGTGTATGATCGTACATGCATGCCTACGTGTTACACATTTGTAGGGATTTGGGATTTGTGAATCATCCTGAAGACACTTAACTGACAACAGTGTTAGAAGCGTCCTCTGCATTGACAAGTGGATTAAAGTTGGCAGGTTACCATGGTCATTCATCTACACAAGCAGTCAAGACCTCTATTGCACTAGACTGATTTTATTTCTGTTGAGTAAGCTCTGCTTTGCACTTCTGCTGCTGCAAGTGGCACCTCATGGCAGAGACTATCACCATGACTGGGAAGAAGCTAAATATGGATACAATAACACCAATGAAGCAGATCAGGCCTCTCTGGGGGTCTTTTGATGCCAGTGTGCCTATTCAGTGTAAGAAAAAAATTTAATGGATCCACTGACATTATTTTATTAAGAGAAATAAAATAATGGGCACATTTCATAAACCCAGTCCCCTCCAAAAGTACTGGGGCAACAAGGCAATTTTCATGATTATGCTGCTGTAAACCATCATGTTGGATTTGAAAAGACGTCATCAAGATGTGAGTGAAGTGTAGACTTTCAGCATTAATTCAAGGGGTTTAACAAAAGTACTGCATTAACCATTCAGCAATTACAGCCATTGTTTCACACAGTCCCTCTGTTTTCACGGGCTCAAAAGTAACTGAACAAACACTGAAAGTTTACACTTCAAACATATCTTTGAAATCCATTTGTAGTGGTGCACAGAGGCAAAACAACAACAACAACAAAAAAAAAAACCCGAACTATTGCCGTCCCAATACTTTTGGATGGGACTGTGTGTTTGCCGTATACTTATTTACTTGAGCTGTTATTCACAACTCTACCACCATAAGGGGTCTCTTAAAGGTTCTGTGCAGAACACTACAAAAGTGATTCATAATCAGAAAGGGGTCCAATGAGAACACTTTTAGAACATGAAAGAATAACCATTTTTAAAATAAACATTTTTTCTTAGATCATACTACCTTTTTCTAATTTTATTACATTTGACATTGACACTGTTTGTTACTGAGCTAAAGGATGGATTTGAATACAAACATATTACTCAACTTTATTGACAGATAATTTTTTATAAACTACAACATATTATCCACAAATATGAAAAGGCATTATATGCTTAATTATTATTATTTTTTTTTTAAAGTCTAGTACATAGTTTCAGGACAAGAAAGACCACTGAAATGAATGAAAACAATAAACAATAACCCACTCACTCATTCATCTTCTGCTGCTTAATCTTGTTCGTGTTCACGGGGGGAAGCTGGAGCCAATCCCAGCTGACTTCGGGTGAGAGGCGGGATATGCCCTGGGCAGGTCGCCAATCCACCGCAGGGCCAACACACATAGACAGACAACCATTCACACTCACATTCACACCTACGGCCAATTTAGAGTCGCCAATTAGCCTAATCCCCTCTGTGCATGTCTTTGGACTGTTGGAGGAAACCGGAGTACCGGGAGGAAACCCAAACGGACACGGGGAGAACATGCAAACTCCACACAGAAAGGCATCCAGGTCAACCCAGGGGATCGAACCCTGGACCGTCTTGCTGTGAGGCGACAGTGCTAACCACTGAATGAAAACAATGCATTTATATTGATGCACTACAGCATCTGTTCATTCATCATTAGTAACTGCCTGGTCAGGTTTGAAGTTTTTAAAATTAGGCTACTAGTTTGTTTATACAAGGAAGAGACAAAAAAAAGGCAATTTTTAAATTATGTGATAACCCGGAGAGCTTAAGATAAAGCATGAAGTGGAGACATCAGTCTTCTCCAGTGAAGAAGATATTCAAAAGTCTCCCTCCCCAAAGAAAATCATGATAACGTTCTTGCGGGAAATTAAGGGGCACATGTGGAAACAGTGAACAGTGTAAATTACTGTGATTTGCTGTGAAATGAACTGAAACCTGCGAGTCACAGCAAAGGAAGAGGAATACTGTCCACAACAGTCTTACTGCACCGTGACAATGCACATCCTCATACAGCAGCAGCAACAACGGCTTGTGTTCGAATGTCTTCAACACCCTCCTTATAGTCCGGATCTGGTGCCAAGCGATTATCACATCTTCGGTCCACCGAAGGAGACCCTGCGTGGTCACAGATTCACTTCTGATGATGAAGTAAAGGAAGCAGTGCTCACCTGGCTTTGGGAGCAGCCGAAAAACTTCTCCTCTGCAGGAATACAGAAGCTAAATGAATGATACAACAAATGTGTTGTCATGCATTAGGACTATGTGGAAAAGTGACAGGTTCAGTTTCTCAGTTACTTCTATTAAAGCCATTAAACGTATTTTGCCATTACTTTTTGATTCTCCCTCATATTTTGGGTAGGTACAAGACAATATAATAAAAACTAATTGAGCAGAACTTAAAAACTATTTTGTCTCACACACCTCTATTTAAAAAAAAAAACAAAAAACAAACCTCAGTTTAGGCCACACCACTTTCCACATACTGATAGTTATGTTACACCCCTATACTGTGGCTTAGATTAGAAAATGAGTAACTTCCTCAAGGAAATACAATTCTGTGCCTGGCATAATTATAAACCCAGTATCCAGTAAATACCAGTAAACAGCAACTGATACCGATCTCATAACCTCGTTAAAATAATTAAAAATCACAGACCCCACTTTGATTATTATGGCAGTAGAGAATGAGCACAGCCCTTTTAAAATATTCAAAGCAAATGTGTTGCACTGCAGGCTGCAGCATCTGTGATTTTTCTGAGCACAGACAAACCGAGAGATTTCCGATTTGCTGAAAACAAGCAGCAAAAAGAAAAACAGTTTGCCGAGGGACCATGCTCCTTTAAAGCGACTGTTTGGCTCCTGCATTTTCCCTGTCAGATGTTCCATGGAATTACATAATCATTAAGAGGGAAGAGAATCGAGTACCTGACCGGTCTCGTCCTGACGTCACCAGCAGGATTAACCTCAGAGGTAGACAGAGGATTAAAGACCCACAATGAATCCTATTCACCCACTGTTGTGCCCTTAAAGGCTCTTACTCTCGCATTTTTCCCCCCCTCATCCCACCTCGTGGCAACGAGGCCACATTAAATGTGACACGTTGCCGGTGGCCTCGTTTCGCCGTATGCGTCACAGAGCTTGTTCAGGGCTCCAGTGGAACAGGGGGCTAGTTAGTCACTCAGACACGGTGCTGGTGGTGGGTGTGCATATGCTCTGAGTCATCAGGATGCATTCAGACATCCGCTCATGGTATTTTCCAGCAGTAGTTAATGAGCTGGCCAGACTGAGGCTACCGTTTATTATAGGCCTGGAGATGATGGACTCATCCATTTGTCCGGAGATCACAGGGCTTAAACATGATCCTGGGCTTTCGGCATGATTTGCAGCACTGCGTCACATTTTCACTTGCTTTTACGCGTGATGGCATACGATCCTATACGTTTGGCTAATAAACATCTCATAGAAGAACACGTCTGTTTTCGACTGCTTTGATTCAAAACGCACCATCTATGCCGTTCGACAGATAGATACTGTAGGTGTGGCTTTGGGATATGAATACAGATATGAATCATGAGACAGTAGCAAACAGCTCCAGAAACATGGTGCGCTCTACTCTACACACTGCAAGTGTGAGTGTCTGGCTTGTCTACATGCAGAGTGAAAAACGCTCACTGGCATGAGTCACGCTTTACGTCTGTGTGCTGCCTCTTCTCAGGCTTAGTGCACAAAATGGCCTCTGCTGAGCAAACTGATGATGAGTCATCATAAAGCGCTGGGATTTTTGGAAGAAAAAAAAAATCGCCTGGGTCACTTTTTAAGCACTTGGGAAACAAAGAACCGGCCCTGGTAAATACACAAAGGGCCATTGAGTACCGCAGTACCCATGTCCACCTGGGTGAAAGCGTGTCTTGTGGCACAGCAGGTAACTTGTGTTCGAGTAGCTGGGTGAACAGCATGGCAGCACTCTGCCTGAGTCACAGGGCCAAAGATCAAGCAAGCTTGCAAGAGGTCTGGCACCATGTCGCAACATGAATGTTTCATCAGGTGCAGTGATCTCCCGTCTGCCTGGAACGCAAGGTAATCTGGGTAAGCAGCTTTAACCTGCTGCTGAGAAGTTTGCCCAAGAACCCTCCTTCTCCTCTTCAGGTGGCTTCAAACAGACAGCAAACCAGATCAACTTTATTTGAATAACCTGGGTCTTCATAGAATGTCACCATTTCTGTCATGAAGGCAATCCTGAGTCATGCAAACACTTACTGACGGAGGAACTACAGCATTTGGGGCCTGGCTTTATACAACCCCTTCCAGTTTAAACATTATCTAATGTGTTGAAAGCAAGTGCTTTGAAATCCCACTGCTGATTGATCGATACTACATTTCACTGAGTTATTTAGGAGCATCTCACCCTTGCCATTAGTAATGCTATTGCTCTTCCTGTGACAGGGCAGGACTTTTAACCTTTACACAGGCCTGTACAAAGCCTGGCTCCTTCTACGCAATTGATTTCGAAATTGATTTTTTTTTTTTAACTTCTCTTTTTTTTTTGTTGGACAAGTTCAATTTGTGGGGTTTTCTGGAACATAAAAAAAACGTGCCGTTTCAGCACATTTTCGCAGTGATTTCTCAATGACTGACAGAAGACGGTCAGTGGAACAGTCAGGCTACATGTTAATCAGAGGAAACCTGTAGCTTATTACCCACATGCTTTACTGAACTGTTTCCCCTCCACAGTGAATATGCAGTCTTTGCTACCTTCTTTGCTACTAAAAAAAAGAAATGTATGACTTCTGTATTATAAAAGAATTAAAATCATGCAAGAATTTTCACAGCTGAGCAAAGTTACATTATATGAGAAAAAAAAAATAACAGAGACAGGGTGCTGGTATAATCATTTATAATGCATTTCCATATTTAGATTCCAAAATCCCCAATTTAATTTTTTAGGATTCAAGATTGAACTTTTATTTGACTAGAACATGACTAATGAAAGACTTTTCCATAAGCCTTTTGGCAAAACCACCTCATATGGAAAAAAGGAAGCTGTGAACAGACGCATTTATAAACACTTTATTTTCACAAATGTTTAAATTATGCCTTTATTTATTGGGGAAAAAAAAAAGATTCCTGTGTAAAGAGGAGATGAATATGACAGCAGTGTATTTCAGCAGTAACCAAACCATTACCATTTCAGATTTACACAGTAACAGTAAAGTTTCTGATAAAATTATGATAGCCACCTTATTTTTTTCCCCTTAAGGAAGCATCAAGCTTTCACTTTCCCTTTCTCATGTGTTAGATGAACATAGTGTAGCGATACAGCTTAGCATTATTTAAAAAAAACAAAAAAAAAAAAAAAACCCTGATAATTAATAATCTGATGCATGTAACCACAATTTTCATCCAACTAGAATAAACACAAATACTGGTATCAATCAGAAAAAAGGTAAACAATACCAAGAATAGTTGAAGATATTGATCCTGCATGAGTCTCAGAGTCAGAGGAAAGCGCAAACACAAAAAAGTGCGGACTTCACATTTCAGGCCACGGGCATCTGGTTCTGCTGAGTGGCGAGAACATTTTCTACCTCGCTTTTCATCTGGCTGGGAGGCTTAAGACACATTTTCATATCCTGTTTTCGGCACTGCTGTTGCCCTTGAAGTGAGGCTTATTGCGTGCTGAGGGTCAGGCACTGTGTGCGCGCACGCGTACATGTGCACGCACGTGCGTATGCATGTGTATATCCCAAAGTGTCGGCGGTTGTACTCATGCACAGTATGCGTAAACCGAATAAATAAACAGAAAATCACGTACCACAGCAGGGCCTGGGGGGGAGAATGAGGGGAAGTTACAGATGCAAGTCCAATGAGTGTGTTCTTCGTTCGTTCTCTGGAAGAACCCGGTGACTTATTCATAAACAGAAACACATGTCAAGGCCTGGGCTTTGATCCAGAGAACACAGTGACATCCATAAGAGCATTGCAGTTCTACGTTCAACCCCGCAAAACATTTTGTTCAGGAGCAGAGAGGTTGAAAAGGGTGTTCCCCGCCTGTTCCACGCCCAAATAAGGGCAGGAGCATCTCATCCGTTCAGGAATGTTGCTGACTCAGCATGGGCCTTGCCAGTAGGTTTAGTTTATGCTTGCAGAGAATGCGGAGCCAGGCCCAGACAGCTCACGTGACACCATCCAAATGGGGCATGAGGGGGAAATTGGGATGTGATGGATAAAGGAATAAAGATAGAAAATCAGGACCTGTCTGACCTGAGAACGATTTCCACTTCTTTACCATTTGGCTCCGGACGGATTCCTCCAACTCTTGAACTGCGACAGGCTCGTCCCAAGCTGGGGTGCCAGGAAAGAGCCAACCACAACAGTTCTTCAGCTGGCAGCTTTAGCTGATACATAAGGACATAAAGCTTGCCAGTGAAGAACTGCTGCGGGTCAGCCAGTGGGCATCCGGACACGCGCTGGACATTTCCAAGAGACAGACAGGATCAACCTGTAGAAAGAGCCACAGAGACAGAAACAGAGGCATACATAAGACTCAGCTGGAAATCATGCAGGAGATCTAGTAAGGGAAGATTTCTTAGATGTGCAGTGTTTCATCTCCTCAATACAGCCAATGCCAGAGGAAGCATGGTAAACGGAGACGTATAAAGGCTGATAATGAAGCTATGTGGATGGGGTTTCAGCTGCGCCTCCCCTCGCTGCCACAGCTATGCAGGCTAGAACAAGCAGTGGAGTCATGTGCTCTCTGCCCCAGGGGTTTTTTAGTCCAAGGCAGCCTGCTACTGCTTCCCCAATTTACTGTGCTCAGCTCGCTCCCACTCGGTCCTGCCTTTCCTGCTGCTGCTGTCAGCTCAGAATGGCACCAGAACTTTAGGTCCAACCAGAACTAGTTCTAGAAGAAACCGTAGCGGTTACATCAAGGATCTTGCATTTCCCTCACAAACTTCAAATCAGCTTTTTCATCACTCCAAACGTTGCAAACTGAGCCAAGTCCATGACACTTTATTACATTAGAAATAAAATACTCACCAAAAATGCTTCTAATGACGAAAAAAAAAAAAAAAAAAAAAAAAAAAAAAAAAAGGCAAGTGAGGACATGACAGTGTTACGCAAAACGCATTTCATAATATAGAAGCAGTCCTCACGACAGAAACCTCAACGAGTCAGAGAGTCTGGAGGCCTCGGTCTCGGCGTGCAGTTAAAGGTGGCTTTGTAGCGCTGCGTTTTTTTCTAGCGGTTCAAGGACGAGAGCAGGGCGAGCACAGCCTCGGTAGCGCACTGAACCCGGTGACCCTGCAGCACCATGGAAAGAGCCAATCCACACAGCTCCGGCCAAGGACAGGACACCCACAAACTAACACGCTCTCACAGGCAAACTCGCTAACTCCTACAAACCCACTCCCACACGCTCACCACACTGCACAAATACACCCCTACAAACTCCCACCCACATAAAAACATACTCTTGCCAAACAGCAGAGTCTTTTAAAGCCAGCCACGCTCATTTAACCAGGTAGCTGAGGGGATCGAGCCAGCAGCGTGTTGGAGACGCATCCAACCGTGCGTCCGTTCTGTTTACAGTGATTGAAATGACTTTCAGAAGCAGCTTTCACTGTGTCTAAAACAGGTTATCAGACACCCAAGCAACTGAATCACCCTTTGTCTGAGGTGGAGATAAAGTCTTCTCTGTGGCCCGGATACCGATGGCAGAGAGAGCCATGGGCTAAGGTTACACGGAGAGCAAGATTCTCAGTCTTTCTCACACCCGTGACCTGTGCTGTGCTACATCGTAAAAGCGCACCTCTTACACCTTGTGCACACACTAGAAGACCTGCCATCACTAGGGACCTGACGAGTTGATTCGATATTGGTTCAGGTGTCAAAGTTGTTATTATGCAATTATTCACGTGTCGTGATGCAGTTCAGTTTTGGATTTCTATTTCCTATATTACGATTTTTTTTTTTAAGTCCATTTGCTTTTAAAATGCTTTTTAAACCCTTACTCAAAACCAGGCTTAAAGGATTGTCATTAGGGATGTCAGTATGGATTTCAATGCGAGTAGGATACTATATAACATTTGACAATGTTTACCAAAAAAAAAAATAAAACCAAAAAAAAAAAAAAAAAAACAAACATTTGGACGCTTCTTTTCATTGCTGAAGGATGGCTAGACAATGTAGAAAAATCACAGCTCTGGGACAATTTTCTTGAATCTTTTCATCTTCTCATGAACACGAGTGAATTTTTATGTGAATACACTTGTGTTTCTGATCAATTTAATGACATTAACCCTATAAATTCCAGACTGCATCTAAATACTAAATTCAAGGGGAGTGCACACAGGAAGAAATTCCCTCATTGCTTTGTCGCTAAAACTTGATCACTAGTGCTCTGCTTGTCCCCCGGATAATCCAGGCTCTGGTTGCTTGGGTATCCCTCTTGGACGTTCCCATCCCAAATGTGTCAGAGTGAAACAAGCGGTAGCTGATTAGTTCACTACAAGACAAATATCTCGCTAGTGTATACACATGGACAGAGCGATGCTCCAATATTGACAATTCACCCATGTTTAATGTCTTAGTTCAGAGACAGTATGGTTTATTGATCAAAGCCATAGCTTTTTATGGTTTCTGTAGCGCTTTGTTACTGTTGCTATATAGTTAGCATAATAGCTGGCTTTACGAAAAATGATGGGTTATTTTGGGGAAATGTCTGGAAAATCAGAAATTTTGGTGCTATAAATAAATCAATGCAGTTATACAACAATGGGGGAGGTGTCTTTTTTCCCCTAAGGTTGGAGATGGCAGTGACTAGCTGCTCTTTCATTTTGATGTAGGAACCAAAGTGGTGGACTTTGCCTCCTTACAGTAAATCTTTTGGCAAATTCAGTGTTGACTTCATTTGTAGTACTGGTAGTCGCCTCAATCACATTGCCTCAAAGTTGAGAGTAGTTTAACTCCGTACCCACCCACTTCATGTCACAGGCGGTTATTTTTCCTGTCACTACTACAAGTCGTTATATTTCCTTGATATTACATGGTATCTCGCCATCATCGCAAACTGCTTCCTGTGTGCATGCCCCTTTACTGTAAGTGAATAAAATTCAGAGGCAATATCTGAATTATGGAACAGTTTTTTTATATACTGTGTGCATAAACCCGTATAAAATCTGACCACATTCTTGCAGTGACAATCTTTTAAGAGGGATTCACAATGCACTAAAGGATCAATTATTTTTCATTTCCCTTCACACTAGACAACGAAACCATTTACTGTTCAAGCAAGGACGGCAGAGTCTCGCCTGATGGGCTGTGCTAGCGTTTCCATGAAGCACTTCAAACTGAATTCCCACTGTTCCAGGGTACACGCAGGTTTCCTTCCTACATCGGGATGCAACGCCACAAAGCCTCGCTCTGCTCTCGGAGCTAAAAGCTTCATTCATGAGCAGACCGTTTTGCACACAATGAAGCATATTTAACCATAGCCCACTCTTCCTGTCTCTCACACACCGTGACTCATTCACATATGCGCACTCGCAATGGCTCAAAAAAATTCCATTGCAGCACAATGTTCCCAAAGGGTCAGTAATCCTATGGATGGAGATGTTTCCTGGGAAAATTACACTCAACAACTCTGCTCTCAGAGAGACTTCGCATAGACACACCTTGCTCCGTCTGTGCTCTTGAACCAGCACATCCCAGTCAAAAAAAGAAGATATTGTTCATTAGCCAGACTATAGAGAGAAAAAAACCAAACAAACCAAAAAAAAGATAAAGACCTTGAACACTATAAACAGCATGCAGGATGTTACTGACCTGCCAGTCAACTCCTTAATCAATCATCTTAATCATGCGCCAGATTACAGCAATGAAATAAAGTCTTATTTGCTTTACAGAACTTTAGCCACCTTCAGCTACTATGCGAGCGTACAGTTTACAGTTATTCTTTCATTAGACCCCATACCTGAGTTTGCCTTACAGTCATGTACAGTAAAAACAAACAAAAGAGAGCGGTCAGGGCTGAGGTGATGTGACGTAGCAATAAAAATCAGCCATGTTGGAAACTCTGAGCTCCCAGGACAAGAAGGTACATTCCAGCCATACTTGCCCTGTCGAGAATGAGGAAAGGGGGGTTGGAGTGAGAAACAGAGTAGCAGAAGAGACAGAAAAGGAGAGACAAACCCAGTGGTTAAGTGGCTTGAAGAACTAGTCTGTCGGTACGCTGAAAAATTTGAGGTTTGCGTTCTTAAACTGGCAGCGAAACCATTAATGCCCTGGTGGAAAGGTACCTTAATTTAGCTCTGAAATACCACGAGACATGCAATACAGAAACGATCAGAAGAATTAAGACCGGGTTACTGTACATCACTTTCACTCAAATTGGGCAGAGTCGGTGCTTGTTTGTGGGTCAGTCAGAGTTGACAGGTGGTTTTGAAAATTAAGTAGTATGTGAAGGGCACAGTCTCTAATTTCAGGCTTTTGCTAGTTTTAGCCCATGTGGCCAGAGTATCAAACGTTGTACATGGCTCAAATTTCTCTCAATAACCAATGAATATTGAGATTGGGGGGGGAAGAGCTAAAATGGAGTTAAAATAGCAGGCAGGCATTTGCGGCTGCAGCAGAGAACTTGCTAGAGGGGAAAAACAAATTTGGAGTAGCACAAGATGTACAAAGCCGTACAAAGTAAATTCAAATCCATATGGACGAGGAAAAAATTCGGGGGGAAAAAAATGGGAAAAAAGGATTGGCTGCAACGGATAAACCTTTGAACCAGTCACACAAGACAGCCATGTTTGTTCGTCCGGTGCCATCTCCTCATGATGGGGAAGAAAAAAAAAAGTCATCAGAAATTCATACTTCTTAAAAAGTGGGAATTGTGACTGACTAGGGGAAATTTAGTACGGGACATTCAAGGAGCTTGTGTTGGAAATAAGTGACAGATGATGCACTTTCGCTGCTGAACGTCCAGCACCATTCTGGAGTTGTGCTCTGCTCTCTCCATCTGCGCTGTTCACACAGCACTACACTGTATATGCATTATTCATGGTGAACACTTGTGCGCGAAGAAACATGTTCACTTGACATCTCTTTAATCAAACTGTTAGATTGCATCAGGCTTTTCCAGAACCAAGGCAATCAAGCCAGTTCCCCAGGTTAAATCCAAATGGCAATGCGACCTCAGTCAGCCATCTATGACTCATACTGCAAGCAACGAATGAGACACGACAGCAAAAGTATGACACTGAGAAACAGATGTAAATTGCAGGGGCACAATGGGAAAGAAAACTACAGGATGAGAGGAGGAAAAAAATACAAAATACAAACCATTTCAGGGCAAGCTGCACCTGCAGTTCAGAAATAGCATTTTTTTAATGAATGAGGATGTGTACAATGTGTATAGGGAAGTAAACAGGAAGCTCCATGAGGGTTTGTACCCTGCCACTCCTGCCTGTCTGAATGAAGCGGTAGACTCCTGGGCTCAGCACTGATGCTCATCCTGCAAGTGTTAATCAGATATACTGTGCACTTCCCGTCATTCTGTGAAATAACCACAGCCTGTATATCCTCTTGGGGCAATCTATACAGCCCCTTTAAAGCCATCTCAGCATCCAGTGCAGCTACTATGCGTTCTAGGTCCAGTGTATTTTCCTGTGGAATTCAGTGAATGAACCGGATTGGTTACAGATGCCATTACAGGAAAAGGAGTAAAAATAGGAAAACCACCAGTCCAAAACTCCATGCGTTTCCACATTCTAGCTTTGGGTAGAAGTTGATTTGTCATACAGATCACATCAATGTTAAAGCAAGTGACTAGGATTCCATGTACATTTGGTCATTTCATGCAACATGAGCATCAGGATTATATATGTACGGAGACTATACTCAATTTAAAAATAAATAAATAAAAAATAAAAGCAAAATAAATGCAGATTTCAATATGATGTTACCATTTCAAGAGGTCCAAGACACATTTTGCAACATTAAAGAACGGAAAATCTCTCTCTCTCTCTCTAAACCACATTTGACAAACAACCCCACCCAATAGGTGACACTCGGGCCCCTTGAGTACACAAAATCATGATTTTGATGCAGCAACCATCTTTAACCATGAACGTATCTAAGGAACTCAAAGAATAAATAAAAAAACAACAAGAATACTGCATGCTGGTATTTGAATGCAATATGCTGATTTACATATTGTGCAATACAGCTCTCATACTTCGAGCAGACCGCCTGGAGATGCTGCGCATGGAAATGCATGTGGTTAAATCTTATCAGAATCCAGATAGAAGACACGTGACGCCAGGTGTAAATGAGATCGGTGAGAAAGGGGACAGCCATACGAGAGCTTAATTGAAGAAGTGAAGCAAGAGGAGAAAATGATTCAAATGACGCACTGAAGTAAATTACTAGTCTTTTCCCCTGTCCAGCCATGACGTCCCCAAACTGCTGTGTGTAAGAATAAAGACTTACTTTGTGCTTGGTCCTGCGAGCTGTAGGCTCTTGCTTGACTTGCCCGCACCTCACACTCATCTCTCTCTGTAGCCTACTCTCTGAGCGAACTTTGCCCCAATGCTAAATGCATTCCTTCAGCTGCTTGCTAAACAGACAAGCAAATAAACAAAACAGTTTGATGTGTAAAAAAAAGAAAAGAAAAGAAAAAAAAGGAAATTCCATCAAGCTCATACAATGGAAACGAGTGTGAGGTAACTCGGAAGTAGCAAAGCCATTTCAGGAATTCATCTAATCTCCTACTAATATTGGCGCTGAAGGGAAGAGAGTAGAGGCCGTCTATAAACCGCCCCACACTACTGCAGACACCCGCATTCAGCCACAGCGACACACGCATACGGGTCTCGTGTAAGATTGCGCAAGATTAAAAAATGCAGTGGAGCAATTGTGCTATGTAGTTTGTGCTGTACATTCATTAGCTAACCCAATTATCAAAATTACACATCGGTTTCTGATAATGACAGCTATTTGGTGCGACACTGATTCAGTGTAACTGAATCGCTGCTGAGGATTCTTTGTTCATCTTTGCACATTCCATTCCATTAAGCATGAATTAAATCAAATCTCTTAATTGTTTTGTTCTCTAAGCCAACTACTCTTAGTTTTTTGATTTATTAGTCTTCCTTATGTGAATTTAATTATTCATTTCTATGAATTTGTCACTGTTCTGATGAACAAAATGTTTCATTAGTTTCACCATTTGTCAAGAGAGCTGCTACACAGATCCTTTGACACAAATGGACAGAATCACATTGTAAAGTGGTCATACTGCACTTTAACCTCATCAAAATTACATGGATAGGATCAAAATAATAGACTTTATATTGCTGTTCAAGTTGAGTCACAGAGATGCACTCATAAGGCCTTATCACCAACAATATGGGGAAAATATGAAAACGAATCTTTACATCTACCAAGGTATGGAGTTTATGTTTTTAGTGTGGTTTGCTGGTCTGTTTGCCTGCCTGTAACCAGGAGTGTGCAAAACCTACTGAACCAATTTCCACACAACTTGGGGGCAGGGTGTAGCAGGGCCCAGGGAAGACACTATTAAATTTTGCCATAATCATTGGGCAGATCCACAAATTGAGTTTCGATTAAAAATCAGTAGCTGGCAGTAAAGAGCAAGTCACAAAAAACATAGTCAGTGTAGAAACATGATTACACCATATCCAGCCATATAAAGTGGTGGCGGTTGCAGAGTTGCATATCATGTAGATATTTCTTTCTAGCTTCGCCAGGTTCTGCCTTTCCATCCACATAAACACTGCATTTACAACCGCTGAAAATGCACCTTTTTGAATCCGCTCTCTGACATGGTTTTATTCGTCTTCTGCTGCTTAATCCCGTTCCGGGTCGTGGGGGGAAGCTGGAGCCAATCCCAGCTGACATCGGGCGAGAGGCGGGACACACCCTGGGCGGGTCGCCAATCCACCG
>JAQLOM010000003.1:17665894-17680237 GCA_030068315.1 Chrysichthys thysi
CCGGAGTACCCGGAGGAAACCCACGCGAACACGGGGAGAACATGCAAACTCCACACAGAAAGGCACCCGTGCCAAACTCGGGGCTCGAACCCAGGACCTTCTCGCTGTGAGGCGACAGTGCTAACCACTCAGCCACCGTGCCGCCCCGTAAATGTGTATAGTGCGTCATAAAATGTAAGAAACGTCAGTTCCGAGTATGCAAATGCATGTTGCTTATACAACCGCATTCATGTCGGGATTATGGTTATTATGAGATGACAACTTTGAGATTCTAGTTGGACTCAAAAATTGTTTCGATGGAAATGTTTGTAGATCGAAAGCTGAACTCCACTTATTTCATATATTATAGTCTGTCATGTAAAATTAAAGTGAACGCTTAATAGACACACATAAAACACTGACAAATTATGTTTCAAACCAGAGTCCATTGTAGAAGACTCTACTGCTGTTTCAGTTGTTTTTGTTTAGAATGTGATGTCACATACTGTCAAGTGTTCCTAACTAGTAATTACAAATTTGACAAAGACCTGAATGCATGTTTGTAAGATGACATGAATGCTGTATTGCACAGGTTTATCAGGGAAAGGTGGCATGTGTGTACAGGGTTGTTTCTGTTTCTGTGATGAGCATAAAGGTGTGGGCTCATCTTTGGGCTTCTGTCGTCTTATGATATTGGCTATGTTAAAAGTTTTTGGTGTTTAAGCATAAAGTAGAAAACCCTGGAACTCATGAGCAACAGAGGTCATGCTTTAACAGGTTTTATCTTTGGAATCGTGAATGGATATGCCACTTTGCTGTTACTCGGTGGAACAGCACTTTGCCTTCTGCCTGCGTGGAGAAATCAATTATAGCTTACATAATGGTACTGGTGGTTGGAGGTGTGATAGGAAGTGGCAGGGCATATCACAATGCATGACTAGGTCAGAGTTCCCAGTTGTGAAAGCTCATTCTCATATCTCTCTTCCTAAAACTCTCTCAGCTCCTCAACTTTTTTTCACGTGTTCCTTAAGAGCATATGAAAACTGTGCGAAAAGAGTCGGGATGATTTGCGGAAGTGTCCCAATCGTCAACACCAGCGTGGTGTCGTCTGCAGTGTGCTCTCTGAGATGAGGTCAGGCCATGACAGAGGTCTGTGTGGAGGAGGAAGCAAGTCACGCTGTTATTCCCTAACTGTACCTGTTTGAAAATCAAACCACCTCCCTGCATACACAGCTGACAGTCTTACAGTCTGACACAGATCCAGCAAAACGGCCAGCTGATTTTCCACAAATAGCGCCCAGTGCTCCAACTATAGCACAGCGCTCTACTCAACACTACACGTTTATATAACCCAGCATGCAGGCGAGCATGGAGGCAGCAGCGTGTGGCTTAGCTGTGTCATTGCACCACCCCCACCATCGGTAGCCCTGACACTCCTCCTGTCCACTTCCAGCAGAGCGCTTGAGCTGAATGTGTGCGTACACCATAAATTCTATTAGCTGACCTTTCCTTTAAAGAAAGCAGGTGAAACGATTACATTAAAAAAGCTAAGTAAAGTGGAATAGGATTTGTACGTAACAAATACAATGTTTGATTAGCAACACATTCCAGTGCCTAGTCCACTTTATCTAGTTTTTAAGGCAGTCAGTTTGCAGGCGTTAAAAAAATATTTTTAAATAATTTTAAATATTTAAAATATTCATTAAAAAATAAGATTAGCAAATTAGAATTTGCAGGGTACCCACGTTTATCACAGCCACATCTATCCCCTTCATCTGGAATCCTCTTTGCCGGCTCACCATTTCCGAAGTTTACACATGATGGCTGAATCACATCAGGCCTAAAATTAGCAGTGTAATTTTTATAGGTTAGTCTGAATGTTCTAGAAATCCAATCTAGTCAAAGCGATGACCCTTTGACTCATACTGTAATCTAATACACTGACCATATTAGCCGTTCTCTTCCTGTACCGTTCACATGACTGACACTGGAATGTGATCTGGTCCTGCAGCGCTGTTTCTGATGGTATATGTGACTGGATGTGAATGTTTTTTCTCGCCCAGGTGAAACTCAATCCGTGAAGAATGTGAGCAATTCCTCATAGAGATGCAGAGCCTAGCTGGTTCGAAGTGCACAGAGAACACAGAGGCGACTTGGTTTCCATGTTTCTAAAAAAAAAAAAATTGATTGATTGATTGATTGATTGATTGATAGAATAACGGAATCATTAACATAAAAGCTGATTCTTGTTATGCGAGGAGTAGCAACATTTTTTCCGACAATGGAGAAAAAGTCAAGCTCAAGACCAACTATATGCTCATACATTACCAACAGAAGATGCATTTGAATGGCTGAGCATGCGTCCGTCCTGCAAGTTTTTAAAACAACCACTATAATATTAGTGTTCAACATGTAAATGTACATTTACTCTATTTCATGTTAGTGAACAGAACCAGAATCAGACAGAAGACAAATACGAACAAAGTAACATCAGTTATTTTTATACTCTGCACTTACCATTGACATTCTTTGTTTGAAGTTGTATAATTTTTATTCCAGATTAATTTCAAAAATGCATTAACAAGCTATTATAATGAGCGATGTGCATGTGCTACACAAATGGCCCAGTCACAGGGCTTTATTCTGAGAAGAGGAGAAATATCAGCACTCTACGTATGCTCCTTGTGCAGCAGGCAGAAGATCACACTGTCAGAATTACAGCATGCACCATCAATAACATTATATATTTCTGTCACATTGTTGTTTTCATGTATTAGTATTTCTTCTAGTTTATATCTTTGGGCCAATTCCCATCCATCAGATCGAATTATTTTATTTAGTACACCATATTATAATGCAAAGCTTCCTTTTTTTTAACTAATGAAATAAACACATGAATGAATGAACAATAATCTAAAATCTACGTAAGATTTGGGAATTATATCCTGATGAAAGCCACTGTGTTTTGCCATCCAAAGATTACAAAGATAATAATTATACCAGAGTTCCGCTGAATTCTCCAGTCAGATTGATCAGAAGGTATTGATGAATTTTCTCTAACAACACGCCTCTGACAATAGTGCTGGATGTAACAGGTTTGCAGTGGATGTTACAGTACAGCTAGAAGAGCTCATGGACACGAAGCGAAAGCGCCGGTGACGTCAGTTCCTGTTTACAACCGCCGTAACCAATCTTAACGCTCCCTCGCAATCACCTGACTGGTCCACCTGATTTTATTATTTATATATATTTATTAAGGCTTTATAAACCATTTCCACTCATTTATAAACACATCCTATGCTCTTAAACACTTTCTACACTCTGAAACATCCGTAATTTTAACAACATATAAAATTCTCCATGCGTACTTACTGCCGGTGAGGTCACTTTCTGTTTACGAGTTGAACTTTTCATCCGCTGATGAAATACAGTGCATACTGATTTATTTCGATTTAAATGTTCTTTTAATGTTTGAATGAACATTTTTTAATTCTATTTTCTATTCCAGAGTCCCGCGAAAGCAAAAAACTCCACGAATCAAAATTTGAAAATCCGCGATGTACTGAACCCGCGATAGGTGGACCGCGGTATTGCGGGGGTTCACTGTATATTAATGTGTCCGTTTTAATACATTATCATATTTATAGTGAGTAAGAACTCATTCGCAGGGACGGGTTTGGTGGATGCTCCAACATAAATAGATTAAAAAGGTGTAATCATTGACCTGGTGAAGCTTTCTGTGAGATGATTATTAAACATTTTTTAAAAGAGTCTCCAGTGTCTCCTGTACACTTTGTAACAGTCAGAGATCAAGCTGTTCCTTTAAGTCTTCTGACACGGGCGAGTCTTTAGGACAGATGACTTTGCAGCTCTTGGCAAAGCTGTGTTTTTTCTTTGGCTTCCTAATGTCAAGAGAAAGAAAGAGACTGCTGCTACTATGTATAACAGGAACTACCTTGTTTCACTGACATTACACAATATTAACCATAACTTTAAAAGGATAAAAAAAAAGTATGAATTGTCATTTGGGCATGCTGTTCGAGAGCAATAATCAGCTTTGGCAGTGATTATTTTCCCGTGACGCCACGTCCTGACGTATTATACCTCATAATCTGTACATCAGGAGAGAAGTTGAGGAGCTGTACATTTAACCCTCATTTTGTAGAGCTGATAAGTATCACCATAATGAAGTCTATTTGAATTAAACTCCAGGAGCACCTCAGGCTACTGTCAGGGTGTTGGATTACAGTGTGACATGCTGTGGATTTAAACTCTGCTCAGGGCAAATTCCTGTCCCACTTCAACACATACAAGACAAAGTTCTGCGCAAAGCAGACAAACATCTTAAAAACATCTAGCTAATGAATGTTAAAATGACTATTTTGCAATATCTTGCGTGTGTGTTTTGAATATCTGTTTTTATTTTCACAGTAATTATAAGACAGGCAATCAGTTTATTGGTACCTAAAAAAAGTAAACTCCATCAATGTGTTCAGGATTAACGCTCTACTTCCTAAGTACTTCTCTATTTGTAATGTGTCACTGCATGTTCCCTTGAGAAACATGATCTCTTATTTAATAATTAAAATAAGGTAGTTATTTATTTTATTAAATTAAATGTAGGCATTTTGAGATCTCTGTGCTACATGTGCATTCAGCCTTACCCTTTTTCCATGCAAATGCTAATCAAATGCAACAGGAGGAAAAAAAAGTAGCTAGTATTGAGCAAGGGAATATGCCTGAACCTGGGCCTTTGTGTAAACGTGTGAGAGTTTGTTTTGTTTTGGGAGTGGTGAGAAACAGCATACGGAGCGTACTACTCCAAAGCTGTCTCGTGTGGACAAAACGAGACATAACATTTCAGAGGAAGGAGATATGTGCTGTACTTTTCCAGCATGCGAGAGGCTTGTTGTTAGGACTGGAAACTCACAGGTCTGTGGACTGAAGACTGCAGGTGCATGTTTGAGGTCAAGGTTGCCAGCTGCCCGTCTCACTCTCCATGGTTCCTTCTTACGACTGGGGTCCCAAGGACAAAGTTGAGAGCATGTGCACGCTTCTGCACCGAGTTTCCAGTAAATCAGAAAAATAATTCCTTATGGACTAAGCGAGTGTTTCAGGTTCATATCTGAATCGAAACGTCTCTATAGAAAGGCTGAACAAAGGCCAGACATTTATGCATTGTACTGCTGCCGTATGATTGACTCACTGGATAAATGCACGTTCCTATGGCAATGTGCAATGCGTATGTTTCACGTTATCAACCTGATTGTTAAGTCTTTCCTGCATGTTAAGCAGAGAATATACTAAAACCGGCGTAGCTCAGCGACTGAGACGTTGAACCATAGCTTGGTGCTGCTTAGATTCAACAGCCCTGTTGAATCTAAGGGCCCTTATTTAGTCTTTTGCCTTATTAAAAGCTCATCCGTTGTCAGTCAAGTCATGCTATGGAGGAAAAAATCTGCATAATGGAGAAAAAAAAAGAAAAAAAAAGATCTGATGCAAGTCTCCACGAGGGAGTGCAATTTCGCTACATTTGGAGCGGGAAGTACACGACAGCTTGTTTAAGCATAGGCAGCTTCTTTTTCTTCTCTCTCAATCAGCTGTAAAATCTGATTCATCTGCAGTCAAAGGAGGAAGAATGTAAGATCCTGGCCCAAATTTCTCCACTGATCTGGTCTCGTCCTGCCCAGCCAGACAACATGTCACATTGCATTATATCTCCTACTGACTGTGTGAGTCCTGCCCAGGGGAAAGGAGTTAACTAGCTATTCTATAGAGAGAGAGAGAGAGAGAGAGAGAGAGAGAGAGAGAGAGAGAGAGAGAGAGAGAGAGAGAGAGATTTTTTTAAGGTGACCCCACCTAGTGTGCCTGCGTCATGTTCATGTTGGGAATTTGCCGAACTTGCCGAAGGCCACAGCAAATATTTGCTGCTTGAGTTGGAAATAGTCACACCTGGGTAGTGGAAACAAGGAACAGGCCAGATATCACAAGTGTTATCGATGGTGTGAAGTGAAGTATAATCCCGTGGAGTTTGAAAGAAATCAAAATAAATCCAAGACCATTTACTGCTATCCTTCGTAAGTTTGAACCTAATTAGATCACTACATTAAATCTAAGATTCTGCAAGAGAAAAATAAAACATTCCGTCTGGACAGTTCAACTTTGATTCCCATGGGGTTTATACTGCATACCGTCACTAAACTATAGTCACTGATTGTCAAATCATGTGCTTATTGAACTAGGGATGACTGAACACATGAGAGTTGAGTCATGAAGGCATGTGCACAGGTTTGCAAAAACCTGGAAACTCCTCAGCTGTTTGAATTTCTAATATTTCGGGCTACGGTCATGCAGTGCACATGTTTGAAATGTGGGCTGCTTTTTGATTCATGCAGTGTTTCCACTGAAAACAAGAACTAAGTGACCAAGTCAAACATGCAGGGACTGTGCTTGAATTGTGTGCGTCATATCCTGGTTGACTTTCAGCAGTTATGCTTTGCCACGCTGTGCTAATTACTGTCTAAGATAGCTGCTGACATCCATTATCCATACAGCTTGTGTGTTAAGGGTCACAAGGACGCTGGAGCCAATCCCAGCTGACTCTGGGTGAGAGGTGGGGTATAGCCTGGCTAGGTAACAACCATTCTCACGCATATTCATACCTTAGAGTACCCAAATGACGTAATCTGCAGGTCTTTTGACAATGGGAGGAAACTGAAGCACGCTGAGGAAACCCATGGAGCCACGGGGAGAACATGCAGACTGCACAGAAAGGCCAAGTATCAATAACCATATATGTATAAATAAAAAAGCATTGCAGTTATCCCAAAATACACAGAAAACCCTTAAATGTTATTTTACTCCATGCAAATTAATTTACAGCCATGCCAGCTTTTGCGACATGCTAAATAGCACATGACTTCTATTAATGTGGACAAAACAGGAAACAACTCCAATCATTTACTGCTCAGCTGTGTGAAACCTCAATCACTGGTATGGTTACGCATGATAGAAGAAATTTTAAGTGCTAAAACCCCAACTCTTAGTTCTTTAGGTTTTTAGCTCACTATATTTAAATCACATAAACATCTGAGAAATGCTCAACGTTACTCACGCTTTCATGTCCTTAGAGTATCGGCTGGTCACAAAAGTGCCGAGCCACTACAGGTTTCCAAATGAAAATAACCTGAATTGGTTCATGGCACCTGGAAAACGAGGGTGCTGCATGTGTGAGATAAAAATAAAAGAATTAAAGACTAACCGTTGGGGCAATACACACACAATCTTCTACTCTTACTTCTTGTCGTCTCTTTTCCTATGCCAGAATAAACCGCTTATAGAAATGAAGCTGAAAATTGACTGTTGGACAAATATCTGGCAAAAACTAACGAGTTCTCAGAAAGTTAAATGGCACTAGACCATCCACGTCTTTTGCTCTGCTCCATTTGTTTATCTCCCATCAAGTTGATTTTCCACTAGATGGCACTGTATGCATATTATAAATTCCAGCAGGGTTGTTCGACATGCCAGTTCTTCATCTGTAATGCATTTCGTGTCACAAGTCATTACATTTTAGTGATATTAAAATATCCAGTACGTTTGTCCACTTGCAACCTGAAAGGAGTTTGGGATTCGCAAAGGCAAGGCTGATTCCCATTCTCAATCCCCCCCGGATCTCTGTTGAAGAAGAAGTGAAATACTCAAGTAAAACATCATATCTTGTTAGGAGTTCAATCGATTTTTTACCTCAGGTGAACCGAGATTTAACAATTATTGTTATGCTAGCTTCTCTGTAAAGGGCGAGTCAGTTAAACCAATCAGATTTGCGTATTAACTTTTTTTTTTTTTGTCCTTCTATGCATTGGCCATTTGGGCAGGTTTTAAATACCAACACGTCATGTACATCATTTCTAGATAAAAGATTAATTTCACAGCTCTGGAGGTGTTCCAATTAAAATAAAATCATGCAGCAGACTTGGCGGGTCATTTATATGCTTCTGAAAGAGGAAATGCTGGCTTCAGCAGTCACTGAGATTTACCAGAGACAGAACGAGAGCAGGAGAACGTCATTTACACAGACTGTCAAATCCAGTCAAGCTCACAAACATTTACTTTGCCCTGACTGCAGGCCAGATCTATATTGGGAAATGTCTGATTTAAACAAAGTCATCACTGAAACGAATTCTGGCTAGAAAATAAATCAGCTAACGCACTGGGGTTTTTTTGGTTTGTTTTTTAATAAACAAAGCTTCACCTGCAATACAGTTTGAATTCAGTTCTGAACCTCAAGTATAGAATTTCAGATCGATTCTTTTAATTAACGTCTTTCATCAAGCATGTAGATAATTTAACAAACAAACATAGATTTGACATTAACGCCGTGTCACAAATTGTGAAAATTTAAAAAAAAAAATGTGGGGGCTGGCACACCAGTGTTCTCAGTGAAAAACCACAAGCTAGACTGACCCATTCGCAAGAAGAACCCTACAACCCTGCAACCTTGACGTGTGGTCAACAAAACCCCAAGAGTTCCCACAACTACTTACACACAACATAACATCGCATAACAAGGCAATTATAAATATCCCAGCAGTCAGAATTATAGCACGAATATAATGGCCTCGTGATAACATTACAGCTCATTACTCCACTTTCCAGAAGCTGCACATACTGAGAGCATTACCTCATGGAAAATTCCGCCTTTATCATTTTACATGCAGGATGTTGTAATGGCAGTGAGATCAGCAACAGGCAGCCGCCGTCCAGATGAACGTTAGCAATAGATGAGGGAATGAGATACTGGAAGCGCCATGTAAATTGCGGAACACAGAGCCCTGTTCCATGAAGAGCCCTGTTACATTCTTCCATGGTCCTATTCTTCATCTTACAGTAAAGTGCTCGACTCATTCACACATACAGTCTTACATATATTGATGTCTGCAAATTTCCATCTTGGCATATGCCCGGTGTGTCCTGATATGTTTATTTCTTTAAAAAACAAAACAAAACCAAAACAACCTCCTCCAGGCTGTATGTCAGTAATCATCATCTGGTGTACGACCTCTGCCAGTTGTAGAGGGTGTGGATGTTATGTGAGCAGACCGGTAACCTTTTGTAGGTGCTCACGCTGCGATGGCGGAAAGCTTTGGCACACACATTCACACCGCGACGTCTGGCGGTCAGCTTGGCCCGCTCTTCAGTGGCAAAGAAGTCGCTGGTAGCTCTGAAGAATTCAAGAAGTGCTTGGTGGCTCCAGAGGACAGGGCCTTCACTGGCCGTGAAGAAGCCACAGTGGCCTCCGCTTTCCGTCAACAGCAGGAAGAAGTGAGGGTTGCTCTCAAACAGCTCCAGGGGAAGCGTGGCCTGGGTTTCACCGCGGATCGGATCATCACGGCTGCACACGCACAGCACAGGGATCGCCACTTCGTCCACATCCCTCAACGCCTCGTTGCGTTCCCAGTACGCTTCCCAGGCTCCTTCAGCTGGTGCCTCCTTTTGACCAGACTTACAGAACAGTGCCTCTTCCATGGCCCTGAGTGAGCGGCTGGAGAACAGGCTGTCGATATGGACCAGCTCCCCCAGCACGGTTCTGTACCTGCAGGAAAATTCCAACCCAATCAGTAAAGATTTTGTCCAGACAAAAATTCAGGCTTCTCTATTTAATATTGTTTTATCTGAGCTGACCAGAAGCATTACAGAAATCAATAGCACTGGTTCACTACTGTCAGGTGGTCCAGCGGGTATACTGTTACCCTCTGTAGCTGTGAATGTTCCAATACATGATTTCTCAACTCCCTTTCACCTCATAGTCCGAAGCGCAGACCATTTCTTATAAGTATGTATACTGCTCTTAGGAAAAATTTGGTTTTAAGTGGCAAAAAATATCTTCTAAAAGTCTGTGATTTTTAAGGGTTGACCAGAATTTTTCCAGTTATCAGATTTGGCATTTAAACTTGTTTCCTTGCGGATAAAAGCATATTTGTCTTCCATAGTCTGGCCCAGTGACCCACCCACAGCGTTATTGGATTGCTTGAAATGTGGATGTCGCATCGATTTCAACCACCAACAATTCTGTAGTATGTGTCAGTGTCCTACCCGCAGCACCTGCATTCGCTTCCACAGTAAGAGGAAAGGTAAGAACATACTGAAGTTGAATAGTACAGTTGGCAAAAAGCACAATGCGCTCAGTCATATAGTTTCACACACTCACGCCCGTACACACACCATGAGAAGATCCCTGTCACGTGTGTACTTTTTGCACAGTTTTTGTTCTTTATTTATTTTTTTTATAATATCCTAATGTTAAACCTAATATTTATTTCATATTAATTGTGAGTAAGAATTGAATTCTTATAAATTTTCAAACTACAAATGACAAAATTATGGTAAATGAACGATCAGCCCCAAATATCAGTGTCCTTGATTGCTAATAATCAGTCTGAGGAGACAAAATCAGACAAACAACAACAACAACAACAACAAACTCCTAGTGAGTTTACTTGTATACTTTTACTCTGGCCTAAGGATAAGTCCATTTTAGCCAATGTACAAAACATTCTTAGTTAAGAGCTGGGAGTAATTAGAAATGTTTTACACCACAATGCTCTTGAATTCTCAAATCTGATTGGTCAGAAAGTACTGATTCATTTTCCTTAACAGCATCAAATCAGGTTTCTATAAAACTAGCTGATTACTAAGTGGCTTCGCTCTATAGCTCTATAGTAAATAATCACTTACCAAACAGGTGTTTACTTCTTTTCAATGTCAGTAAAATAACTCTCACACAAATAATAACAATTTGTAAAGACGATATAAAAATGGCGTCCACAAACGAAGTGATTAGGTCAAATGTAAGCGCTAGTGACGCTGTTTCCGGACATACGCACATACAATATGTTCTGTGGTCGTATTTCATTTCCGTTTCAAACGCGAAAAGAATTTTATATATATAGATTGGCTCTTTCTAATACTTTATAGTGTATGGCTTATATAAAAGCTTTTGAAATTGGATATCATGTTTGGATAGCAGGAACTAACTATACTACGTAACTGGGAATGGATAAAAAGCATGACATTTATTAACAAATTAAAACCTGTCACCATTCACATATGCTGTGGAATAAGAGAAATCAAACCCTTCAGGATGAGCTGCTTTTGGAATATAATCAACATTTGATGAAGTAACAGTAACTTGTTTGTGTCAGGCAGCATCACACCAATGCATCACTGATTATTTTCATAAATTCATAATATTCCTTATACTCTGGTTTCCTCTCAGCTTTCAATAAATAGCCCAGGTGGAGGCTACACTAAATTTCTCCTACACTGACTCCAGATCGGCTGTAACCTGGACAGAGATTAAGCGAATACTGAAGATGAATGAATGAATGTTTTTGACATTTACCCTGTTTTAGTGATGATAATTCATATAAAAGGGATGTAACTGTTCCATGTTCAATTGGGGGGAAAAAGGGGGGGGAAACCCACGTGGGGTAGACTTTGGTTCAACCTGGCTAGATAGGATGAAAAAAATCTATGTTTGCCATAAGATGGCAGAGGTGATTAATAATTCATTTCCAGTTGTATTACACACTGCAGAAAAGTAAAAGATAAGATAGAATGCACCATAAAAATACTACATGTAGATAATATCATTTAAGAAAATACAGGTAGGTACAAACATCTGAAACAGTATTTCATAAAAGTCATACCAATATTGTTTTTGATAGACTGGGTTTGGACTTACTGGATAAAATTGTTCTTTTTGTTTCTGGTCACTCCAGCAGAGCCATAACAGGTTTAGTGACGGCTCGGCTTCCGACAGAGAGCAGCCAGAGATGATGTGCCAGAAATGGCTGCGTCTCAATCAGCTGGAGTTGTTTTGTAGCTATTTGATTGCTAATTAAAACTGGGAGTAAAAAAAGCATCATTTCATGCTCAATTTGGTGCATCTTTTTGAAAACTGCATTGCCCGTCAGTTGCAGTGCATCCTTTTAAGGGTGGAAAACAGTAGATGTACTACAGAGGGGCCCACAAAAATGTATACACACTTCAACAGGCGTGAGAGCAGTGTGTACAGACTTGTATACAGTAATTCAGCTTTTATGCAGGTAGTTTTCATGGTGAAGTGTGTACACATTTTTTGGGTCCCTCTGTATTTTACCACTGCCACCTTTCACTGCTCTTTATCTGTGGCGCCTCTTAGGTAGTCCTAAATAATCACCCGTCTTAAGAATAAACAAGTTTTATATATTGCAGCTCTTATTATTAGGCTTATGTGTAGGAGTTGAATGTTTTTGCCACTTCAGACCAAAAATTTATTCTGAACAGCATTATGCACACCAGATATCACAGCAGAACAGTATCGCTGACGTGGTAATGGGGTAATAGTGTGTCTGGTGCTAGGGCATGGGGATCAAGCACAGAAGCCGTTCTGTGATTTCCAATAACTGATTATTATGACCCAATAATATACAGTAAGAGCAACCTGATTTATTCCCTTACTTTGCAAGTTAGTCTAGCTTGTGCACGTGCACTTCGAGAATACGGATATCATACGAAATCATCTGGTCCTTCATCACTGAACAGTTCACAACTACTGAATTGGTTTTGACAGGAGATTTTGGATGGAGCATTCTCTCTCAATCCAGGAGTAACACCGAAGTGTTTAAAAATCTTCGCATGCCAAGACATACTGTAGGTCTATCTAATAATGTTGCTATTGTATGTGTGTGGGTGGGTGTGTTTATATATGTTATAAAGGATCAGTACACCACTCGCAGACATTTCTATCTATTTCCTACTATAGCCGCACCTGTCCTAGTACCATTTGTACCTTGAGGTGTATTAAGGGATCTTGAAAGTCACCTTTATTCAGATTGTTGTTGTTGTTTTTTTGAAGCTAGATGTCTCCAAAATTATACAAGCTCAGCATGTACTGCCTAACCACAGAACCACCTTGTTAATGAAAGAGTTCAGGGTTGAATGGGCAGTCATGGACAGCTGAAGAATGGATAAAAAAGACCAAGCAATGTTTTCCAAATCTTTAACTGTCTAATTTCAGTGATGGTGTAGAGTGGAACCCTATGTGTTCTGCTGGTGCTGTAGCCCATCAACCTCAAGGTTCAACTTCTTATGCCTTCTGAGATGCTTTTCTGCTCACCACAGGTGTAGAAAACGGTTATTTGTATGACCTTAGCCTTCCTCTCAGCTCAAAAAAGTATGGTCATTCTCCTCTGATGTCCATCATCAAAAAGGCACTTCCACCACAGAACTGGCTCTCACTGGATGTACACCGCATGGCCAAAAGTATACGGACACCTGGCCATCATACACATATATGAGACTTCCCCAAATTGTTCCTTTGTATGCTTTACAATTTCCCCTGAAATGGCAGCATGACAATGTCCCTGTGCACCAAGTGAGAGTTGCCAAGGTTGACGGGAAGCGAAGAACAAGAGAGGCCTACACAGAGCCCGGATATCAACCCCACTGAACGCCTTTGGGATGAACTGGGATGCCAACTACACCCCCAGGGCTTCTCACTCTACATCAGTGCCTGACCTCACTAATGCTTTTGTTGCTAAATGGGCACAAATCCGCACCAGTTTCCCAATATGTCTATGAGTATTGTGTCCACCACATAGTGTATTTTGGTTTTAAATTAGTGTAAATTCCCAGGAGATCAGCAGTTTCAGAAATAAAAACCTTTTGTGCTTGGGGAGTTTATAATACAATGGAATAGTGTGCTGGAAGTCTTTCATTGTACTATACCTGCTAAGGCAGACCTTCTGATAGAGCAGGAGGACCCAGTGGAAAGGCCAGCCAGGACCACACTCAAACCAGCCCTGACAGCGGAAGATGGGCGACAGGCAGGCAGCAGCAGTCACATAACTGGACGAGCCACACTCACCCAGGTAGGACAGCAGTAGGCCTGAGCCAGTGCTCTCGCTCACTGCATAGAGACGGCCAGCAGGCTGGCGGTAGCGGATGTAACGTACCGCCTCACGCAGATCGGTGGGGTCACCAAACTCTTGTAGTTTAATGGTGCTGAGCGGTGTACCATTCTGACTGCGCCGGTTAAACACCACAGGGAGGTAGCCGTGACTCAGAGCTGCCTCACAGAGCTGTGGAGAAAAAGCACACACACTGTTACATGCCAACCACAACATGGGAGAAGTCTAAGAGGCACAAAGATGATGTAAACAAAGACAAGTCTCTTCCACATGTAAAAGATTTATCGCCATGAGAAAATAAATAATCCACTACACAGCTATATATATATATTACACACACACACACACACACACACACCACACACACACACACACACACACACACACACACACACACACACACACACAC
>JAQLOM010000003.1:17781282-17792651 GCA_030068315.1 Chrysichthys thysi
ATCACTTTTTTCTGTTAACCCATAATAAAGTCATAAAAGAACCAAACTTCATGAATGTTTTTTGTGACAAAGAAATAACTGTTCCAATCACTCTATCAGAGAAAAATCAGAGTTGTAGAAATAACGGGAAACTCAAGAGAGCCATAATATTATGTTCTTTACAAGTGTATGTAAACTTTTGACCACAACTGTATGTCTTCTTTATGCTCTCAGAATAAATTTACTTTGTGTGAGATTATGCTAATCACCTTTATTATTTAATATTAGTATAGTATGATAATGTTGTTATAGTACATTTAACACTTCTCATTTTTTACCATGCAATTTTACTCATTTTTTTTAATGAAAAACTGCTTCTTTACAGGTGAAACTATGTGATTTTGGTTTTGCCCGGATCATTGGGGAGAAGTCTTTTAGGCGCTCTGTGGTTGGAACACCTGCTTACTTAGCTCCAGAGGTGTTGCTGAATCAGGGGTACAACCGTTCTCTGGATATGTGGTCTGTTGGAGTCATTATGTATGTCAGCTTGAGTGGGACCTTTCCCTTTAATGAGGATGAAGATATCAATGACCAGATCCATAATGCTGCTTTCATGTACCCACCAAACCCCTGGAAAGAAATCTCTCCAGAAGGTAGATTTCTTGATATTTCTGTATCAGGTTTTGCATGTTTCACATAAATAAGAACAGAACACCAGTGCATGTCAGTGATTACTATGCCTACAAGATGGCTGTCCTTCCTATTGCTTATAATAGCAATTATAGCAATAACATAAATCAAAAACATGATCGAAAGCTAAGAACTTGCCTGTTGAAATTTTGCAAAAATGCACAGTGAGAGGAGAAACCAGAACCACTGAACAATGTAAATTTTGTCTGTCATATAATTTTTCTTTTTTTCCATAGCTACTGATCTCATCAATAACTTGCTTCAAGTAATGTTGAGAAAACGGTTTAGTGTGGACAAGAGCCTGAGTCATGCTTATTTACAGGTAATATTACACAATGTGCAGGATTATTAGAATCAAGAACTGGATTAAAGAAATCTGAAAGGAACTAGGAAAAGTAATAAATGAGAAACAGAGAAGATTTTATTGCAAAAGACATTCCTAGAAAGTAACAATGATGACACGCAGATCAATTTAATCTACTATCTATTTGCAATTATTACTATTTACTATTATTGCCTCCAAATCCATTTTTCCCACACTGTCTACCCCTCAACTGACCTTTTCCTTGTTCCTCATTCTTGTAAGGACTACCAAACTTGGCTGGACCTACGGGAACTGGAATCAAAGCTTGGCGAACGCTATATAACCCATGAAAGTGATGATGCTCGCTGGCAGAGGTTCGCTGAGGAGCACACACTGCCTTACCCAGCTCACCTGGTACCTCCATTACCTGCATCTGATGATGAGCAGGAGGGCACTGATGATGCATGTATGCAGGGATTAACTGAGCGTGTTAGCATCCTCTGAGAAAAATGGAAGGGGCAACCTAATGTCAGTTGGGGGGGCAATTAGCTCTTTTCAAATTTGGCTTGAATAGATTTGTATTCGTCTACATCAACCTTCTTTGCACTATGTACAGCTGTATGCTCCAACTGTGTTGGTGAAGGCACCACAGGTGTATTTATCTCGTTAAACATGTAAAGCTTCCTTTATTCCAATCCTTTCCTTAGCTTACAATACAAAGAGGTAGGGGGAAGATAAATTCAACATAAATGTGTACTGTACAAAGATGTTATTGTAATATATTGCTTTTAATGCTTCATCAACCCCTGATTCAGTTCAAATTGATAAGTCTATGTTATTAGTATTAAAATACAGTTGAAACCAGATATTTACATACACTTCAGAAACAAACAATTTTTTTTCTTTACTGTCAAATATTAAATCAGAGTAAACTTTTTCTGTTTTAGATCAACAGATGTTGAAGAATTTTTATGTATTTTTATCACTTTCATGAAAGTCAGAAGTATACATACACTAAGTTTTTTGTGTCTTTAAACAAAAAGAAATCTCCAGATGATTCCATTCTGAGCTTAAGAAGCTTCTGATAGGTTAATGGATTGCATTTGAGTTGGCACACCTGTGGATGCATATGTAGGCACACCTAAAACACAGAGCCTCTTTCATTATGGGAAAATCAAGAGAAATCAACCAAGACATCAGGAAAAGAATTGTGGACCTCCACAAATGTGGCTCATCCTTAGATGCAATTTCCAGATGCTTGAAGATCCCAGGTTCATCCGTTCAGACAATGATATGCAAGTATAAAAAACATGGGAATGTACAACCATCATACCGCTCAGGAAGGAGGCAAGTTCTGAGTCCCTGAGAGGAAAGTTTTTATTGTGAAATGTGCGAATCAACCCCAGGAAAACAACAAAGGACCTTCCGAAGATGCTGGCTGAAACTGGTAAAACATTATCCAGGTAAAATGAGTCCTGTACCACCATGAGCAGAAAGGTTACTCTGGGAGAAGAAAGGCATTACTTCAAAACCACCAAAATAAAGGCAAACTACAGTTTGCAACTGCACATGGGGACAAAAATCTTAATTTCTGGAGACATGCCCTGTGGTCTGACGAAACAAAAATTGAACTGTTCGGTGTAAACAGTATATTTGGAGGAAAAGGTTTGAAGCCTCAGAACACCATCCCAACTGTGAAGTATGGGGATGGTAGTATGTTGTGGGGCTGGTTTGCTGCAGAAGGGATTGGTGCACTGCACAAAATAGATGACATCATGAGAAAAATTATGTGGATATATTGAAGCAACATCTGAAGACATCAGCCAGGAAGTTGAAGTTTGAGCGCAAACGAGTCTTCCAAATGGACAGTGACCCCAGGCATACCTCCAAATTAGTTACAAAGTGGCTTAAGGACATCAAAGTAAAGCTATTGGAGTGGCCATCACAAAGCCCTGATCCCATAAAAAATTTGTGGGTGGCACTGAAAAGCCGAGTGCAAGCAAGAAGGCCTACAAACCTGACCCAATTACACCAGTTCTGTCTTGAGGAGTGGGACAAAATTCCAGCTATTGTAGAAAGCTTGTGGAAGGATACCCGAAACTTTTGGCAGTTTGGGGCCAATTCTACCAAATACTAAGGAAGTGTATGTAAATTTTTGACTGATGAAAGTAATAAAAAATAAATCCAAAAAATTCTTCCTCACTCAATTCTGACATTTAACAAATACAAAAAAATATGTTAATATTTATTGATCTAAAACATAAAAAGTTTACTCTAATTTAATGTTTGACAGTAAAGAAGAAAAAGTTTCTGTTTTTTTCTGAAGTGTATGTAAATATCTGGTTTCAATATAGTTTAGTTAATTTGACTCAATCTGTTTTTCACCATTACCATATCAATCATCAATACATATTGCAAACTGGATGATTTGTGTACATATTCTATACAATAAAGAACATACTTGTCAGGCAATAGCGTGCTTGTTCATATTTTTCAACGGAGAATTTCTGCCTCATGAAATATTCCAGTTATTGTAAAATCATAAATAAACAGAGGTGGACAAAGTCACAACCGGATTACTTGAGTCAAAGTATAGATAACCCTGGTCAAGTAATATTCCAATACAAGTGAATAATTCAGTACTCAATAGCTAGCTAGTAGTATGCATCTTGAATGGATACCGGTGCTGATATGACAGCTTGCTGGGCTCATCTATAAAAAAAAAAAGGTAATTTGAGCCTCCATAGCTTAAAAACTACAACTGCTACAAGCACAGACAATTCCAGCTTGTACCACTGTAAAACACCTAGCTGTGTTTGATTGGCATTGCAAAATGGCAGAAAAATGTGTACCGGGGGGGCCAGGGGAGTATTTTGGAAAGGCCGGGCAGTCAGGTAGCTAAGTAAGCAAGCAAGTATGTGTTTTGATCTTTTGAAAAGGTCGAAGGAAATAAGGACATTATTTTTTACATTATGTCCTTTTTGAGAAGGTTCACAATTTCCTCAAAGTTAAAATTTGTTTTTGTAAAACTCCTTAGCAAGCAAGCAAGCTTCTTTTTTGACCTTTTGAAAAGGCTGAAGAACATAAAGACTTTATTTTTACATTTTCTCCTTTTTGAGAAAATGCCTCATTTCCTAGAATTTAAAATTTGTTCTAGTAAAATACTAGAGTGCTATGGCACTGCAGAAAGAAAGAGAAATATGTTTGTTTGTGTTTTTTTCTTCTCGTCACTCAGACCCATGATTCAGCATCCACTTGAGCCATTTGGTCACCCAAAAAGCCAAGAAACGATGTATCCACTTCTTTTTTTTCTCTCTCTTTATTCACACCATACCCCAAGATGTTCACAGTACATAACAAGTCAACAAAACACCATCCAAAAGAAGAGGGCCCCTACGCACTCCACGCCTGGACCGCTCTCTTCGCCCCTGACTTCAATTCAATTCAATTTTATTCGTATAGCGCTTTTAACAACAGACATTGTCACAAAGCAGCTTTACAGCACATAATGTCCAATTAAAGACTTAAAAATCAAATATATCCATACATGCATATATGAATATATATCTATATAAATCCCTAATGAGCAAGCCTGTGGCGACTGTGGCAAGAAAAAACTCTCTGAGATGACAAGAGGAAGAAACCTTGAGAGGAACCAGACTGAAAAGGGAACCCATCCACATTTGGGTTACAAATAGTGCCATTATAACAACCCACATCTACATCCATGTGTTATGTAGTAGGTTCAGTTGTAGAACACCAGTTCACTGTGGTTTAAGAATAGTCTGTTCAGCTTCAGATGATCACCAACGAAGCCTCAAGCACAAGATGATCCATGACAATCTAAGTCCTAGCTACTGCAGAAGATCCGCCTGTGCAGGCAGCAGGCCAGCACTATCCCCACGGCTCCCGGATGCACACTGAGGCAGTCCACATAAGCCTCTCCCAACAGCAGCAAGATGACAACTGCAAACCAGGAGCAGGACGACACTCACTGATCTCTCAGGAACAGCATATGCAGCTCAGTGGAGAGAAAGAGGGAGAGAAAGAGAGAACGGTTAGGTATAAGCATTATAATTAAAGGCAATATATATAGAGTGCTGAGTGCAGGCAAAAAACTCTAGCAAGACTATCTATGACAGCATAACGAAAAGGGAGAACCAGAAGGTAACACCAACATGAGGGAGCCCTGGGACATAAAGCACCTGCCCACTCCCCCGCCAACAAACCAGACTGAACATGTAAGAGTGGGGAGTGACAGCATCCAAACATTCCAGTTTACCAAAACACTCGGTGCCTGAGAACCCTCCAGATCTGCTCCTTCAGCTAATAATGCTATTACCAAAAGGTTTGATGAAATAGATATGTTTTCAGCCCTGATTTAAACATTGAGATTGTGCCTGAGCCCTGAACACTAACTGGAAGGTTATTCCATAACTGTGGGGCTTTAAAAGAGAAAGATCTGCCCCCTGCTGTAGCCTTCAGTATCCAAGGTACTAACAAATTACCTGCACCTTTGGATCTAAGTAGGCATGGCAGATCATAAAAGATCAGGAGATCGTTCAGGTACTGCGGTGTGAGACCATTCAGTGCTTTATAGGTCAACAACAGTATTTTATAATCAATGCAAAATTTAATTGAGAGCCAGTGCAGTGTAGACAAAATAGGAGTGATGTGCTCAAATCTTCTCTCACTACTGCATTCAGGACTAACTGGAGCTTGCTTATGCACCTACTGGAACATCCAGATAGTAAGGCATTATACAGTAATCTAATCTAGATGAGATAAAAGCATGAATTAGTTTTTCTGCATCATGTAGTGACATTATGTTTCTTATCTTAGCAATATTCCTCAGATGAAAAAAGGCTGTCCTGGTAATATTGTCTACATGAGCTTCAAAAGAGAGACTGGAGTCAATGATCACACCGAGGTCTTTAACTTCTGCACACGGTCGTACAGAAAGACCATCCAGATTTACTGTGTAATTAGAAAACTTCCTTCTAGCTGAATGCAGTCCTAGTACAAGTACTTCAGACTTATCAGAATTAAGTAACAGGAAATTAGTAAGCATCCATTCTCTAATGTCCTTTACACAGTCCTCAGTTTTATTGAGCTGGTGTCTCTCATCTGGTTTGTTAAAACATACAGTTGTGTGTCATCAGCATAGCAATGAAAGCTAATACCATGCTTACAAATAGTGTTACTCGGTGGGAGCATATATAATGAAAAAATCAGCGGACCTAGCACAGAAACTTGTGGAACGCCAAAGTATACCTTACTATAGGAAGAGGAGTGACCATTTACATCATCAGACTGATAATGGTCAGTCAAATAAAATCTAGACCATGAGAGGGCCATTCCCTTCACTCCAACAGCCTTTTACAATCAAGGAGTGTATCATGATCAGTGGAGTCGAAGTCTGCACTAAGGTCTAGCAACAGAAGCAGGGAGACACATCCCTGATCAGATGCTAGTAGAAAGTCATTTAACTCTTTAACCAGCGCTGTCTCTGTGCTATGGTGAGGTCTAAACCCTAACTGATACATTTCATGAATGTTATTCACAGTAATATGAGCTTAACTGCTGTGCTACAGACTTTTGTAAAATTTTAGAAATAAAGGGGAGATTGGATATTGGCCAATAGCTAGAAAGCAGATTGGGGTCAAGTTCAGGTTTTTTAATCAGGGGTTTGATAACTGCTCATTTAAAGGTTTTAGGTACATAGCCAGTGCTAAGGGAAGAATTAATTATTTTTAAAATAGGTTTTGTTATTTCAGGTATTATCTGTTTAAAGAATCTAGCATACAGGCTGATGATTTTGAGGAGGAAATCTTTGAAATTAATTCAGTCTCTTGAAGGGGGGTAAAACATTCTAGTTGCTTATCCTGTATAGTTATATTATTATCACCTGAGTCAATGGCCAAATTGTTAGGTTTTAGATTCATAGCCTGAATTTTTTTCTGATGTTTGCAATTTTGTTATTGAAAGAATTCAAAAAGTCACTGCTACTGATGGGGGACTTTTTCCTAGTTATTTTTGCTACAGTAGAAAATAGGAACCTAGTGTTATGTTTATCTTCTATTAGGGTGGACAGGTACATAGATCGAGCAGCAGTACAAGCTTTCCTATAGTGCACGAGGCTCTCCTTCCATGCCACTTTGTATCCTATTAATTTAGTTTGATGCCGCTTTCACTCTAATTTTCAAAAGGTTTGTTTTAGAGTGCATGTGTCATCATTATACCACAGTGCTAATTTTTTTCTCAATCATTCTTTTTCTTTTAAGCTGACCCAACTAAAATCCCTAAACCAAATAAAATGGGAAAGGGGGGCCATAAGGCAGTCAGCTCCTCACGAGCCCTGTACCCACAACTCGTCACCCCATCACAGAATCACTCGAAATCAAATGAAAAGCAAAACCCACACCCTCCCGGGATTTGCTGAAAAAACTCCCCCAGCCGCCCCAGCTCCCCCTTACCTACTGCCTATCTTTGCACCCCCCCGACGTTACGCATTCTCACCAGGAAATCTCAGAAGATGTCATCTGGCTCTAGTCTGGGTATCCATCCCCTGGTGCAGCCACACCTCGCCCCCCAAAGGACCAGCTTGGCAGGCAATATTGCGGCCCACAGGGTGGTGTCTTTCCAAAGGCCCTTCCTGTACAGGACCAGGTCTCGCTCGATCGTGATCGCACCCGTCCCTGCCCTCCACGCAGCGACCCGCTGCCAGAAGCAAGCTGCTACGATGTATGCCCACATGGCATGTGCCAGGGTCTCTTCCCCTCCATACCCCACCAGGCATAAGGGTGTTCCCACCTGACCGTGCCGGTACAACCGCTCGCACACCGGCAATCTCCCTAGGGCTCACAGCCAGTGCAGATCCCAGCTTGCACCATCCAACCATTTGGGTTGCACCATCGGCCATGCCCCAGGACAAGTCCTCATAGTAGGCTGCTGCCTGCTCCAACATTCCTGTCACTGATGTGATCAGGCGACCCTCTGCTTCCAATCCCTAGCAGTGGGATCTGCTCTACCTCAATCTAACTGAGTCGAAAAAGAAACGGGTCAGCCGATCATCCTGCCACGACTTCTGCAGGCCAGCCTGAGGGCAGTAACCCCTTGCCCTACTTAGGTAATAGTCCCGCAGGGCCCCACTCACCCATCTGACCCCATCCATATCCCTGCCGACCCATGCTTCCCGCAGGACTCGCAACCATTCCACTGTCGCCTCTTCCTTGTCTCCTTGCACCCCCACCACTGCCAGAACCCAGCCACTCGGGCCTTAGTGTCCTCCCACCACTCAGCCGGAGTGCCATAAAGTGCCCTCAAGGACCGCCAGCCCAGGTACAGCGACCAGAAAGTATCAACAAAAGTACTGCAGGTAGGAGGAATTCAACCTTCACAGGGCTAGGCCATGAACCCCACCTCCAATCTCCACCCCCACCTGCACCATGCCATGATCAGAGACCCAGAAGCCAGCTACCCTCAGTTTCCCCTGGGATCAGAATGTAGTCTAAATGGGAGGCGGACCCCCTACCATTCCTCGCCTCCCCAGGGTCCCCACCCCCATCTATCACCACATCCCTCAACCCTGCCCCTTCCAGCAGTTCCCGCGGACTCCGCTCCCTCGATGTTAAAATTCCCACCTACCACCAAATCTTTGTTAGTGTATAGGAGGAGCCCCAAAACCTGCAAGCAGTCTAACCTCCCCCAACTCTGGGCAGTTGCATACATGCACACGACCCTGAAGGGGATCCCGCTCCAGGCGCTGTCCACACCCAGCACCCACCTGGGCACCCTCACCACCCCTGGCCTGACCTCAAAATCCCAAGACCAGAACGGGATCCCCACCCCATCCACCACCCCCTCCCCCACCACTCACATGGAGGGCCCATCCATCCAATCCACTTGCTACTGCCCAGCGTCCGCCTTTAGCTGCAAGTGCACTTCCTGGATGAGCAGCATGTCAAACGGAATGGACTTCAGTAACTGGAAAACTGCAGTCCGTTTAACCACCTGCCCTATTCCCCTCATGTTCAAGGTAAAAAACTGTAAAACACCTAGTTGTGTTTGACTGGCATTGCAAAATGGCAGAAAAATGTATACTGAGGCCAAGGGAGTATTCTGGAAAGGCCAGGCAGGCAGCTAAGTCAGTAAGTGAATAATTCAGTAAGCAAGCAAGTAAGAATTTTGATCTTTTGAAAAGATTTTTTTCCCTCTTTATTAACACCACACATCAAAACGGCAACAGCCATCCAAACAGCAGAAAGAAAAAAAACACCAAACAAAATTCCCTGTTTCCTCTCCCCTGTTCTATACTTTCCCCCTCTTTCCACTTCTGATGTCTTCCAGCTCCTCCTCTCTCACCGCCCTACCACCTGTGCCCTTGACCCTATCACATCATATCTCCTTCAGACCATCACTCCTGACATCCTCCCATTCATCACCTCCCTTGTCAACTCCTCCTTGTCCTCTGGATACTTTCCCCCTAGCTTCAAGCCATCCCACATCACCCCTCTGCTGAAAAAACCCACCCTAGACCCCTCTGTGATCGAAAACAACCATCCAGTGTCTCTTCTCCCCTTTCTGTCCAAAACACTTTAACTAGTTGCTAACCAACTTTCCTCTTTTCTATCTGAAAATAACATTCTGGATCTTTACTAGTCTGGTTTCCAACCTGGACACTCAACTGAAACTGCACTTCTCTCTATCAATGAGGCACTTCATGCAGCAGTACTGCCTCCCTCTCTTTTGTTCTTATTACCCTAGACCTTCCTGCTGCATTCGACACAACCACCCCATCCTCCTGTCTTCCCTATCAGCTCTGGGGATCTGTGGGACAGTCCTAGTGTGGTTCAAATGTTATCCCTCTGGTCGCTCCTTCCAGGTTACATGATCTGGTTCAGCATCCGCACCATACCCACTCACCACTGTCATCAAGGTTCTGTCCTTGGTCCACTTCTCCCTCTACACCAAGTCTCTTGGCTCAGTTATCAATGCTCATGTTCTTTCCTACCACTACTATGCTGATGACACTCAGGTGTTTCTCTCTTTTCCTCCATCTGACACATGGGTTTCCTCTCGCATCTCTGCTTGCCTGAATGACATCCATAGCTGGATGGACAATCACCAGTTGAAGCTCAACCCAGACAAGACAGAGATGATCCACATCCCTGCTTCTTGCTCTCCACACCTGGACCTCACCATCTCCCTGGGGAACATCACCTTGTCACCCTCACCCAGTGTTAAGAACATAGGTGTGGTCTTCAATGACAAACTCTCCTGCTTAGCAAACATTGCTGCTGTTACCCGGACATGCAGATTTCTCCTTTACATCTTTCAGAGGATCTGCCTCTCCTTACCACCTACTCTACTCAGCTCCTGGTCCAAGCAATGGTCCTATCTCGTTTGAACAACTGCACCTCTCTCATTGCTGGCCTTCCAGCATCCACAATCAGACACCTGCAGATCATCCAGAATGCTGCAGCCCAACTGGTCCACAACCTTCCCTACTCCTCCCATGTTACCCCTGTTCTTGCTAACCTCCACTGGATGCCTATTGCAGCTCGCATCAAATAAACATCAAGATGGCGCCGAGTATGGCTGCCCTGGTGTGTTGCTGCGTCCTGTTTTGTTTGTTTTCTTCTGTTTACTGTGCATCCACTTACTCTTACACCAGAGAAGAGCTCTTAAATGTAAGTCACTCAACCCCCACGGACTTTTGCGGATGAGCTGACTCCAGTGTTCACACACATTTTTAACACCTCACTGGAGTCTTGTCATGTGCCAGCCTGTTTTAAATCCTCCACCATAGTCCTAGTCCCAAAAAAGCAGAGGATCACTGGTTTCAATGATTACAGACCTGTGGCATTGACATCTCATGTCATGAAATCATTTGAATGACTGATTCTTCGCCACCTCAAGACCGTAACGGCCCCTTTTCTGGACCCTCTGCAGTTCACGCAACCGACGCAATCAGCTTGGCCCTACACTACATCTTAAAGCATCTGGATTCCCCAGGAACTTACGCGAGGATCCTGTTTGTGGATTTCAGCTCTGCTTTCAATACAATCTGCCCTGCTCTCCTTCAAGACAAGCTGTCTCTGCTAAACGTGTCTGACTCCATCTGTCTGTGGATCACTGATTTCCTAACAAATAGGAGGCAGCACGTGAGGCTAGGGAAGACTGTCTCGGACACCAGGTCCATCAGCACCGGTACTCCACAGGGCTGTGTTCTGTCCCCTCTGCTGTTCTCCCTGTACACCAACAGCTGCTCCTCTGACCACCAATTTGTCAAGTTGGTAAAGTTTGCGGATGACACCACCCTCATCGGACTCATCTCGGATGGAGACGAGTCGGCCTACTGGCGGGAGGTGGACCGTTTGGAATCCTGGTGCAG
>JAQLOM010000003.1:17820908-17832520 GCA_030068315.1 Chrysichthys thysi
CATGTTTTTAGCCCGGCGTTTATTGGAAACGGGCGTCTATAAGAGACAGGCCATTATTAGAAGATATACGGTACATATATTATGTGCAGTGCTAACAGGCAGGCTTAAACACAAAGTGAAAACTCATTCCATGAGAATGTACAAACAAAAGGGCAGCATAGAAATATATGGGTGTGTGTGTATATATATATATATATATATATATATATATAAGTGTTTGTCTTGGATCATGTTATAGGGGTAGGTAGATTTAGGAGTATTTGATCACAAATTATCAATATTTTATAGCCTTTAAGTATACTTCATTAAAGCTGGAGGCAGATATGGCAGCATGAGCATGCCTTTGTTGTGCAACCAAGGATTATCAGCTCAGTTTCCTACTGCATTTTTTTGTGATCTATATCCTTGATTCATTTTCAGTCAGGTATGAAAATTGTATCCGATGACAGGCCATTTTATGACAGTGCTCCTTCAGAACTTCATTTGTTAAAAAAAAAAAAAGATAAATATAATTAACCATTTGTATTGTTTATAGTCCATTGACATTCCTATTTAGGGAAATCAAATACAATGCAGGGTAAAATGTACAAAAATGTAAGAAATATAAATATTTGATAAATTATGAAAATGTAGGTATACGATTAACCTGCACATACCACAAACCACAAACATACATTCAAAAGCACCAACGCCATAGAAGAAAGAGAAGAAATACAGAAGTGACACAGAATTCTTCCTCTTTCTTTTTTCTCTTTGTCTCGGAAATAATAAAATCTCAAGCGCAAAGTGTTTTACTCTTGTTCAATTTCTCCCCATTCCTCATTTCCCAAGCCCTTCTTTCAGCCCCCACAGTTCCCCAGGGAAGAGGAGAGCAAAAGATAGGGCACTAATCCCATGCCCACCAGTGTAAGCACAAATGTAATGCCTTCTAATCCATAAAGAATTAATCCTTCTTGTGCTAGGCAGTAAGTTGGGGTGGGGTTAGACTTGCATATTTCAAGCCTCCACCCTTCGCCCTTTTAATTCTTAGAAGTGGTAATGTCACATTAGAGCTTAAACACACTGAATTTGTTACTGTGTCAGCTTCAGTGTTCCTCTAGACCATTCCACGCTTACCTACAGCTAACGAGCATACACATAAATAACATGAATAACAGTAATGAGAATAAGGCTTATATGTATTGTATTTTTATTTTCATCTGTGCCAGACATTTGCATGGGTTCTGTGTCCTTTTATTGCATGATTGATATTTTGTGTATGACATTACCCTTGTTGGGTTTTTTCCCTCTGTCTAGGTCTTTGCATTTGTTATGTTTTCTGATATCTGGTATTTGACCCTGTCTTGGTCTCCAACCACAACTTTGATCACATTTTGGATTTGTTCTGCAATGAGAATGTGTTTTGGTAACAACCTGCACTGTTTTGATCTTTATTTACCTTTTAATAAACCTTTGCAAATGGCTCCTTAATCTACTACTGAGAGCCATATGTTACAGAAGCCTTTACATAGCAAAATGGATTGAGCAGAGGTGCGCAATCTCTAGACCAGGCTTAAGCTCTTTGCCAACAGCAGCTCCAGCAAATATACTCCACCATGTAGGTGAGTCTCTGAATCTGTAGTGCAGAAGAACAAGCACCCACATGAGTAATATGGTCACTTAAACTAACACAGAGCACTTATTTTCTTCTTACCCAAAAAAATACCCTCTTCATAAATGCAAGGGATTCCTCATATAATATGCCATATTCTGTAACTGACCATCTGGAAATGGGAAAAGGCATGTAGAAATGCTTCTCTCATTGAAACAAGGTAAACAATCTGCTGCTGGCTTTGCTCCACCAATTTGTTATTTGGCTGCAGTGAGCTGAAGGAATGATCCATCAACTCTCTAGCTTGCTAGGCAATCATAGCTTAGTGGTTAAGACATGGGCCTGTTGATCAAAAATTCATGAGTTCAAACCCTTAACTCAGGTCATCCTCTAGAAGGCTCTGGATAAGGGTGTCTGCTGTAAGTGTCACTTTTTAAATGTAAAGAATGGTAAAGATAGCCTTCAGACAAGGTGAAACGCTGGATTCAGGGCCTCATTTATGATTTTCTTCCAGTGCCTGTGACCATTTGCTATGGCATGAGCATCCTCAATGGTCAACAGTCAATTTTTGATATCTTCTTTGATGAGATTTAGGCACATTTTCTTTGATGCTGAATATTGCACTTTCCACTGGACTGATCTTTCATGCCATAGGAGCTGTAACGTTATCTGGCTTTCATTCATTTGGCACACACAGCCAAACCATTGACATCGTTGTTGTCGTTGGATTTGGTCTTCAACTGGTGGCTTGTTGTCACATTGTGATCATACCACCTCACTGTGGAGATGGTATCGAAGGGACACTCCAAGAATTTTCCTGAGGCAATGCATTTGGAAGGCCTCCAGTTTGTCCACATTGGGCTTGAGTAAGGTCCATGTCTCTGATCCATATAGAAGAATTGGCAGGATGAGGGCGTGAAAGAGGCGAATCTTGGTGGTGATTGAGATATTACCGGTATTCCTCTTCCAGATATACCATTTGACCAAGGTGAATGACGGCCATGGCCAATCCGATCCTGCTGTGTACTTCAGCCATAGATGCCACTTTCTTTTCCTGTATGAGTGATTCCAAGTACTTGAACTCACAAACCTGTTCCAGATGGGCTCCATGGAGGTGAACACTGGCTGGAGATCCTTCGACAGTCACGACCTTGGTCTTCTCCACATTGATGTTTAGCCTGAAACTATCCTTTCTGAGTCTTTTTGCAGCTCCTGTGCAGTGGATGATCATGGAAGATGTCTAGCAGAATGACCCACACCTCTGCACTGCACAGTAATGGCAATATATGTGCATCAGACTATGCATTGATACAGTAGGTACACACTCTGGATCAGGCAACCCAAAATTGAACAGGTCAGTGGAAAACAATCCTGGTGTTCTCTGCTGGGAAATCTTGAAGCAGGATGTCAAGTAGTACATCAAAATCTATTTTGCATTTGCACAAGCTTGAACATCACAATATCTGCCCACAGGTCTCTTGAATCACTCTTATCCTGTAATCCTGCACTAGATTTCATCACTAACCTCTCCAGCCAGGGCCCCATTGCCATCCCCACCATCACTGATCCTTTTTCCTAGGCATATGCTTCAGTCACTTGACCAAGTTACCCACAGGTCTAGAAACAGCAGAAATATTATTCAAAGCAAAAGTATTCAAGCTCTATGGTCTTCCTGAGGACAAACCTTTTGCAAAAGGCTTCATATCAATTATATCATATATTCAGCATTTACTGGAATTCCATTCCACTTTATTTCCATGGTCTCGAGTCAACTGTCAAATGTGCCTGCATTTAAAAACTGGATTAGACAGAACAAACAATCATGGGAAGAATCATGTGTCCAACTACAAAAGGCTATTCACTGACAAGAAATAAGCTGACCGCCATGCAACCTGATCAGATGGTATGGTTGTGACCTGAGACCTCTGCCTCAGAGTACTCTCATCAAAGTAACTACCTTGTTTTAGTGGTTCATTCAAAGTCATTCAAACAAAATCACAACAAAACATTAAAAACTTGCATCATACAAGTGGGATCTACCAAGGCAATACAGTATAGCACAACATTCCATGTCTTGTTACTAACACCAAGCATCAATCATGAAATAATCTGGCTCAGAACCCACCATAAATGACTACCAAACTGTCATGAAATAAATAACTCAAAATTTAGCCATGCTATTTACCCTCCAGGCCAACAGAGGTCACCCTCGCCTAAATTTGCCTGTAACCTTTCAGTTATTGCGAAGCCTTAGAGTTTGCCCATCATTCAATTTATGTTCTGTTCTTGGTTGATTTTTTATGTATGACCTTGCCTTGCAATGTTTTTGCCTTTGCCTAGCCTTTGGATTTGGAGCATGTGTTTGGGTGTATGTATCCAGGCAAGCTCTGTCAGCTATGTCACATGCTATTTCTATCTCTTGCTTTCATACTTTCTCTCTTGCCAGCTACAGGAGTCACTAAAAGCCCAAACAGACACAAATAAGTAGACTTCCTGTAACAGACACAGGTGAGAATCATCATGTGTTACGTCCCAGTTCAACTCAAATCAATTCATCTCTGTGGCACTTTTAACAGGGACATTGTCACAAAACAATTTATATAAAGTATATAAAGTATATAAATTCCAATTCTTAAATTCAACTGACCTCCAAACTGCCCACAGCTAACTTTCAACCATGCCCCTGCTGCCATATACCCCCACAACCCAGTTCGAAGTGGAGTCATCAGGCCTGCAGTTGACTCCCCCTGGTGGGAGAGATAATCTGTCACCACCATCTGTATCACCAGCCTGTGGACAACCTGGTAATTTGAATGGCTGAAGTGACACATAATGAGAGTAGTTGATCCTCAAGGTAGTACAATGAGTACCTTATCTCCCAGTGCAAATTCCCGTAGTCAATTACCCGTTGTCATACAGTCAGGACTGTCATTCTTGGGCCTGGTGAAAATTGTCTTTTGTTAGACAACTTGATGTGTGGAATTTTGCTCTTAGGTCCAGAATGTGATGAATTTCTTTTTAACTGTTAGAAGGTACTTCTTCCCAAGGTCCCTCTTCCCTATTCCCCTTAAGATGTCAAAGATGCCACAAGGCTTGTGCCAGTACAATAATTCAAATCTGGAAATCCCTATGAAGACTTGTGGGACCTCTTATACTGCAAATAATTAAATTTAATATTTTTTTTTATATAGGGCTTTTAACAATGGACAATTGTCACAATAATAACAGGGGTTTGATCCATTTGCTTTAATTTCTCAAATCCTTGTGAGTGAAGTTACAAATCACATTTTTAAATGTCTTATTAAAATGTATCACAAGCCATATGGGTGGTAAACACTAGTGCTAATCAATTTATTCGTCTTTCATCTTCTGCCGCTTAATGCTGTTCAGGGTCGTGGGGGGAAGCTGGCGCCAATCCCAGCTGACATCGGGCGAGAGGCAGGACACACCCTGGATGGGTCGCCAATCCACCGCAGGGCGACACACTGAGACGGACAACCATTCACACTCACATTCACACCTATGGGCAATTTAGAGCAGCCAATTAGCCTAATCCCCACTGTGCATGTCTTTGGACTGTGAGAGGAAACCGGCGAGGACATGGGGAGAACACAGGGAGAACATGCAAACTCCGCACAGAAAGGCATCTGTGCCGGACCGGGGGATCGAACCCGGGGCTCGAACCCAGGACAGTCTCACTGTGAGGTGACAGTGCTAACCACTCAGCCACCGCGCCGCCCCACTAATCAATTTAATCCCTAATAATTTATAGACAGGGTGGCACGGTGGTTTGCATTGTCGCCTCACAGCTACTGTAACTGGCAACTCTAAATTGCCCATAGGTGTGAATATGAGTGTGAATGGTTGTCTGTTTCAGTTTATTGGCCCTGCAGTGGATTGGTGACCTGCCCAGGGTGTACCCTGCCTCTGGCCCAAAGTCGGCTGGGATTGGCTCCAGCTTCCTCCCATGAGACTGAACAGGATTAAGCAGCAGAAGATGAGTGAGTGAGTGAGTAATTTATAGAACCTGCATAATGTCTGCAACATAAATACAATGCCATGGTTATTCAGAATTTTTTCAGGAATACAACTTGGCAGATAACATGGAAGAGTACCTCTGCAACACTGTGTGCTGAGAGGCACTGCTTCCAGAAGTCTTGCTGCATAATCCACAAAGAATAACACAATGTGATATCTTTGTTTGCATATTTCTATTGGCCCTATGAGGTCCATGCCTATTCTTTTGAAGAGGACCCTGAATAAGGGCAATCGGAAAAATGGTGCTTTAGGTGTGGCTGGTGGATTCTCCAGCTGAAATTTGTGCTGCGCACCACCTGCATACAACACCAAGAATACCTGGCTAGTAAATATGAGCCCTTAGATCAGTGGTTCTTAAATGTTTTTGGGCGTGACCCAAATTCAGGTCCTGTTGCTATGTCGCGACGCAACACCCCCCCGTCCAAATCCCTGTTGTGGGTGGGCAGGGGTGTGTGTGTTGGGCAGGGGTGTGTGTGTTGGGCAGAGGTGTGTGTGTTGGGCGGTGGGGGGGGGGGATTGGGGTTGGGGTGGCTGAATCTCAAGCATGATTCTTAAAAATTGTCTTTTATTTTTGGACATCCAAAACAAACACAAAAACGCTCAGGAACAATTATGAAACACAGATATAATAATAGAAAAGTTGATTAGTGAGAGAGTGAAGTAAATCCAAGATTGAAGAAGACTTCCTTGTAAGAACGCTTCCCCATCTTTCTTGACAAAAGTGCGCATGGGGGGGGGCGCCAAAGGTGCCATTGTTGCGATGGAAGAGAGCGGCACAGCCCGGTACCAAAATACCCATGGCCCAGTGGTTGGGTATGGGGTTACATTTACAAATATTTCTGGACAAATTTAACCCCATAGTTGGGGACCGTTGGGCTAGAGCAGGGGTCCCCAACCACCGGGCCGCGGACCGGTACCGGTCCGTGGGTCTTTTGGTACCGGGCCGTGCCACTCTCTTCCATCGCAACATTTTGCCGCCCCCCCCGTGCGTACACGCTCTCCTCCATTGCAACATTCTATCTCCCACACGCACGCGCACGCGCTCTCCTCCAACGCAACGCAACATTCTACCCACCCGCGCACTCTTCTCCATCGTAACATTCAACACCCCCCCAAGTCCATGAAAATATTGTCTGACATTAAACCAGTCCGTGGCACAAAAATGGTTGGGGACCCCTGGAGTTAGATTAGCCACATGGATAAGAAGTTTCCAATGACTTTTTGGTACAAACAATTGGGTCGTCTCCTCCTAGGTTTAAGTGTCTTGCACCATTTAATATAATTAAATTTAAAAATGAGTGCGACATGAGTGTCACATTAGGTTGACCATCAACTACTCTCACATATAGACATAGCTGAGATTCTCATTATAAGATGACACAAAAGGCAAATCCTTGAGGGGAATGCCTTCAAGGGGTGGAGAGGCAGAGCCCTCTCCACCTGCTTTGTTGCCCTGATGTGGTGCTGACACTGATAGGCCTAGCACCTCCTCCCCAGCTTCCTCCCTCGGAAGATGTTACAGAGGCAGGGAAGGAAAGTGAGGTGGGAACTCTTTCCAGGGTTTTCGGTTCAAGGCTCCAGGAACATGGTTCCACAGAGCTGGAACCAGAGGATAAGAGGAGAGAAAAGAAATAGAAGGATCCAGGAACTGCCATCAAGTGATTCTTTACCAGCTAACTGGCTTTGTCTAGGTGGACACTGGGCCTGCTCCACCATTCCTTTCAGAAGTCAGGCAAAGTATTGCTGTAGTGCACTTGGGTGAAAGGGTAGCCAAGCAATTGGAGCTATAGTGATTGGATACATTGGTGGTGCTGCTGAGGTGTCTGGCTGATGCATTGCAGGACCACCCTCTTGATATTGGGATACTCCAGCTGTGGTGATAGCTGTCAGCAGCAAGCTGGGTGTCCCAGATGACAAGGGGAGGAGTTGCAGAGCTCATTCCACCTCTGGGCATGCCTATGCATCTGCTGTACACTTTAAGAGTTCCAGGAAAGGTGCAGAGGGCATCTTGGTATTCATCACATGTGGCCTGTGGACACAGCTGTAGAGGCTGCAGAAGCTTCTGGAGTGCCCGCAGGTTGAGGAAAGCTTGGTATTAGGTTTGGTTGGTCGTGGTTTTCTTTATGTCAAGTTCAATTTCATGTTACTCAGCATGTGCATGTGTGCATGAATATGTGTCTGTGTCTTGCAAGCTCCACAAGGCATGTCACAGTCTCTCTTTCTTTCATGCTGGTTACCAGAGTCACAAACATGCAGACTGGGGGTAAAAGTCACAGGTAAGTATCATCAGGTCTTAGCAGCTGGTTCAACCTGCCTCCTCTCCTTCTGCAACTGATGCTCAACAATGTCCCGGCTGCCACAGTTACAGATTCTAATATATAATAGATCTGGCATTTTCACCTTGCCTTGTTCTCTAACATGTTTTAGATTATGCTTTAGATTTGTCCTATCAGAGCATTATTTGATAACATCCTGGGCAGTCTTGACCTTGATTTGTTTAATGCACCTTTGCAAATGATCTTTACTTTGCCTCTGTGAGGCCTGTGTTATACATATATTAGTGATTGTAGAGTTATTTGTTTGGCTGTGTGTGCTTACTCACAGTCTTCTCGTGTCTGTATATAGAGGACATTGCTGCGGACACCATCCCCTGCCTGTGTGTAGGCCAACACCTGGATACTGTAGTTTGTGAATTTTTCTAAGCCTTTTAACTCCACTTGCTCACGGACTGTAGTAATATTCTGCATCTCACCCCATTCTGAAAGAGAATTCACTTACTTATATACAGTACATTAAGACAAAATCTCTTAGAACAAATCAGTAGCTCTATAATAAATTTTAATCAATGAAAACAAATCATTAAAAATCAACTACACCAAGTTCTGTAAAAACAGGTGATAGTTTATAGAATAAGACAATAATAGTTGTAGTAATAGTTGTATTGTACAGCATAATTATAGTAGTTGAGCACCAGTATTTGAAATGACTAGCACTCACCTCCATCAGGGAAGAGGGACCAGAACACCACACGATAACCTTTCAGGACCCCATTTAGGGTCATCCTTGGAGGCTCTGACCATGTTATCACTGCCTCATCTGATGTCACTGTAATGGCCCGCACATTCTGAGGAGGTTGGCTGGGCACTAGGAGGTAAAGAGAAAAAGCATTTAACATTTATTACACTAATGGAAAATGCTTTAGAAGTTTAGCTAGTATGCACATGTTTAAATCCTGTGTAACATCCTGAAAATCCATGAAAGTAAAGAGTATAAGCTAGTGAGGACAAAATAAAGAAAAACTATACACACTGTACATCCAGACAGAAGCAAACATTTTTTTAAATAAACTTGTTAAAAAATTATTAATCTTTGTATTGATAACTGGTTCAGGTAGTAGTATGACAATTTATTTAACAGTTTTCAGCACTTTCCAACATTGTTTGAAATGGTTTATATTAAAATGCAATATCAGGCATTAAAAACACTCTAAATTCCTCAAATGAAAGAGCCATGGAATGTTCCTCTAAATTCTTCACTTATAATGTTCTCTAACACTTTTGCTTCTGCCCGGATACATGGCAAATGTTGCCATGATGATGTGCCAAATGGTTCTCTTGAATAAACAAGGGTGCTATTGAGGTAAGACAGTCCATGTCTGTGTGCCTTTAGCTGGAAGAGAATACATGACCGTGAAGGACAGGATGAAAGGAGGAGGGATGAAGCTGGCTCGCATCTATCCAGGAGCAGCTGCAGCTGGCGCAGGAAGAGAGGGTGTACGAGAAAGGAAGAGAGTGAAAGGAGAAGGAGAAGGTAGAAGAGAAACCACAAAATTTGTTTGAAAAGCTTGACCCCAAAGGAATGATGGCACCATTTAGAGGACTGCACACACAATTCACAAGTCCAGCCCACTCTCATTTTATTTCACAGTCCTTAGTTCTCTCTCACTGACAGCTTTAATAATCAGGACTCTTTGAGAATAAAGCCTTGTGACAGAGGGACTGAGAGTATGACAAATATCATATGTCCAATAACTCAAAAGATATTCTACGCAAATGAGGATGAGGTTCCCTTTTGAGTCTCAAAGATTTTTCCTCTTGTAGTCTCAGGGAGTTTTTCCTTGCCACCTTTGCCACAGGCTTTATCATTAGGGATATGTCTAGTGTAGATATATTCCTGGATACTTTTATAGATACATAAGTTCCTAAATGGAATTTATATACTTCTTTGAAGCTGCTTTGAGATGATGTTCATTCTTAAAAGCTCAATACAAATGAATTGAATTGAATTGAATGTACAAGATGTGGAACTACAGCTGCAAGTGGCAATTGTGGTCCAAGCACCACAGCATTTATGAGATCTTGCTGATGGTATTAACCAATATTTAAAATGTCTACTTAATTTAAAAGAATACATCAGCTTCCAAAAGTTGCCCAACCCAACTGCAATTCCATAAAACAACAGTCAGATTCAACCTTCTGTGCTTCTGAGCCCACAGATGCAAAACAGAATGAAATGGCCATATTTATTGCAGGTGAAAGCAGATCGGATAACAGCAAATGTACAAAATCAGGTCATCATCCATAAATACAATTAGGCTTTACAGTTAGTGCTCCTATTGCCAGATTTTTTAACTAGGCTGCAACAGTAAAGACATAGATTGCTTGGTATAATGAAGTAACATTTACTATAAGAAAGCCTGTCAGATCATACTCTTGATCTTGATCATGCGTAGAGGATACTCTTCAAGTTTCACTTCTTATTAGACATCTATTTTCTGACAAGTGCAAAAGATGCAGTAAACCAAATTTCAAGGATAGTTCTCAAAAGTAGGTTTTGCAAATTAGCATAAAAGCTATATGGGTGAAGATGCAGGTGTCCTGAGTATTTCATCTTGTTAGCCAGTGTAGTAGGAAGGAGTACTGCCTCCTGACAGATTCCTATCATTTTAATATAATGTTATTTCATTATGTTTGGACAATTTGTTTCAAAAGAGATGAAGAATAAGAAGAAAGAAGAATTGCTGAGTGTTTATAGATTTTCATCCCCTTTGTTATCGTACTAGGACTGTACTTTCACATGGGTCTTTACTGCATTAGAACATAGATTAGAGTAGCTGTCAGTGAGGCCAAAAACAAGTACTGTTCATGGAAATAAACCAAACTCAAGTTAAACTAGCCATCCTGGACACTGATGCACTATGGCTGAGTCTCACTTACTCTCTTTGGCAGAGTGTTAGTACTGTAAATCAAAGCAAACTGAAGACCTGAGTGTAAATCAGAACACAGAACACCAGTGGCATTGCCCTAAAAACTGGTTTTAGGGTGAAAAACATTGGCTCCTCCACTCAATATGGCTGGGCATGTATTTAATCTTATACCTTAACCAATAAGCATCTATAATATTAGAAGTGGCCACACATTGTCCATATATGAACTTTTAATGCTTAGCAGGGGATTTTTGACAGTAGAACCCAGTGGTAAAACTAGATATGCTGAGTCTTAGACAATTTTTGCAATGGTTGAATGTGCAATGACTGTTGACGATATCTCAAAATCATGTGCTAGTATAGGTTTCAAGAGGTATTGCTCCAGTGTGCATTGTCTTCTTTAAGGTATGCCCTTAGGTGTTCTGAGCACAGAAAATGAGGATCAATTTCAATGTCTACCAGAGCTGTTGCCCGTGAAATGAATGTCCATTTCTCTGCCATAAGCCATCTCCAAAGGCATTTTAGAGAATTTGAGAGTTTGTTGGGTCGGTTTGCAACATACCCAGCGGACCTGAATTTGGGTCGTGCCCAAAAAAGTTTAAGGACCACTGGTCTAGACCTACGGGGTCTGGTCTGCCAAATTCTCTGAAACGCCTTTGAAGACAGCTTATGGTTGAGAAATGAACATTCCTGCAGTCAGCATGCCAATTGCACGCTCCCTCAAACGTTGTGGCATCTGTGGCATTGTGCTGTGTGATCAAACTGCACATTTCAGAG
>JAQLOM010000003.1:17838933-17852249 GCA_030068315.1 Chrysichthys thysi
TGTGTGTGTGTGTGTGTGTGTGTGTGTGTGTGTGTGTGTGTGTGTGTGTGTGTGTGTGTGTGCGTGTGTGTGTGTGCGTGTGCGTGCGTGTGTGTGTGTGTGTGCGTGTGTGTGTGCGTGTGAGTGTGTGTGTGAGCTTTTATAAACATCAGATGCATATTTACCTTTAGTTCGGTTCTTCCACGGAGCTGAACCTGGTATCCTTCCTTGAGCTCCAGAAGGATCTTGACAGTGGTGTGACTGACATGGATGCGGTACGCTGTAGACAACAGTGACACACTGGAAAATTACTCTTATGAACCTGCACACTGCTGCAATATACTGTCCACAGTTTCCTAAGAAATTTAAACTAACCCCCCTGTACACTATTATTCAGACGCTCTTGAATAAACAGTGTTTTGGATCCGCAGCACAGAGATTAGAATTAATCTCTAATACAAAGATTTTAGGGTTAGGGTTAGGGTTAGGATTTTTATTCTATCAGATCATTTTGCAATTTGTCTGCTGTAACATTTTGGCAGCATTACGCATTTTAATCTATTTTAACCAAAAATAAACAAGTTAATTTTACATTTGGAAGTTAACTTTTGGACAGACCCAGAAACAGAACATTTGTGAATACTAGACCTGTAGAACCCATTTAAAAAAAAAAATTGTTCCCATTTCTCTCTATTCACCACCGCACCACTGCGATAATTCAAAGAGCAGGCCTTAAATTTGATTTATCTGCGCAGCTCAATAACAACAAGCTGTAATGTCCGTTTGCACACATTGCATTGCTCTTTGCTCTTACGAAACCCCATGGTAAAGAACGGCCACCTCGGCTCCTTTGCTTCCCCATCCTCATGTTGTTTTTTATATATATTCATGTCACTCACGCATGCCAGTGGACTCCATTTTCGAGGCAATGTTGACTGTGTTCCCAAACAGACAATATCGAGGCATGGTGAGACCTACAACTCCAGCCACACACGGACCTGAAACACACACCCAGCACGCTTGGGTAAAGAGGAGTCCCGTGGCCAGGACAGGTCTCTTTCTTTCAAAAAACAGCAGATGGAGTTTCTACACCATTTCCTCATCTGTAACTGGGCCTTTTCCTGTGTTGAAAGCATCACTCTGTTGTAAATCTGGGCCACTTTAATGAAGCAGCTCTTGGAACCCTGCAGGCTACTGACCTGAGTGCAGACCGATCCGGATGCGTACTGGAACGTCGGGCATGTGTCTCATCTTAAATGTGCCTATAGCGCTGAGGATGTCCAGTGCCATGTTCGTGATCTCGGCGGCGTGACGATTATCGTTGGGAACAGGAACTCCAGACGCCACCATGTACGCATCTCCTATAGTTTCCACCTGAATGTCACAGGTGTGGGTTAGGAGTCAAATTTAAGTACATCATAAATAAATCATCTTAAGAGCATATACATTTTAGATGTATTGATTATCGTATGACAGCAATGAGCATATATCGTTAGCCTCATAGCACAATTGCCTAAGGCATTGTTCACTGAAATATGACTTAGGCAATTATGACTGAGGCTAACGATATAGTACATTTTTATGTTTGTGTGAGCATTCCCCTCTGATAGTTTACAGATCACTTCTTTTACAGGTCATGAACAGTGTGCATTTATACACACACACACACACACACACACACACATACACGTCATACATTTAATCTCATTACAGAAGAAGAAGCTTATACTCTAACACAGAGGATCACTCCTCTATCCCACCAATAATGAAGGTGTTTATTCTTCTCTGAAAACAAGAATTTAAAACTATTTTCATTTTTATTTGGAATAATGTATTTTATTATTAGAGAGCTGACTGATTGACGAGTTTTACCTTGTAGACGTCATGGTTTCCGATAATCGCGTCAAATAAGGTGTAGAGATCGTTGAGCAGGTCGACCACTTCAATAGGCTCGCTGTTGGCAGAGATGGTGGTGAAGCCCACAATGTCGCTGAAGTACAAGGTCACACTGTCGAAGTACTCGGGCTCCACGGTGCCGCCGACTTTCAGAGCCTGAGCTACAGACCTGGGCATGTCGGGAAGCAATGCAAGCACCATATGATGAAGATGGTGTTATTAGAGCTGTGGTTTATGTCTATTCAGAGTGTTTTGTGGGATTGTGTGTGGAACGAGGGCGTGGCACTCACGGAGGGAGCATCTGTGTGAGCAGTTTTTCTGTTTTCTGCTTTTCAATCTCCAGCTCCTCTGTCCTCTCACGTATGAGCTCCTCAAGGTTGGAAGAATATTGCTCCAACATCCGCAACATGGAGTCTATGATGTTCGTCTTCTTCCCCTTGTTAATGTTCCTAAACTGAGGCCAAAGATAAAATCCTTTCTCAGTGATACCGGGAAAAATCACGGAATAGTAACAGAATTCCTGAAACCCAGTAAAGAATTTTCAAGGGAAAAAAACTCCTGACATTTTCATTTAAACCTCCAAAGTGCTGATTACACGTCACAGATCTCTTCTTCACTTCAGTCAGTGACTGTGTGCATTGCATCAATCCCATCTGCTCAGTTTCGCTAATTTCCTAACATTAATCGGTGATAACCATAACCATAACTCCAGATTAGACAAGCATCACTTCCAGTAGCATACATAGTCGAATTCTAGCTAATGATAAATACTGATTATTTACAGGATATTTTATTTAGGATTAATTCATGTATATAGTCATGTGTGTGAGCAGCAAACTTGCAGAGACGATAATTTCAGACAAAGCAATTTTTGCTTTAAAACAATAATCATCAGATAAAAGTAATAAAAGTTTCTTTTCACAAAAAATCATGATATTAATTTCACTGATTAAAAATGTTTTATTTTTACTTTTAATACTTCCTTTAACTTTGACTAAATAATTCTACTATTAATCCAAATATAAAGATTTTACATTTAAACTTAATTTTACTTAACTTTAAAACTTAAACGTTTACTTCAGGTATAATTTCTCAGCACTTTCTCCCACCCCTGATGCTGTGGATGAATTCTCCTGATTGCTGTTTGAGCTGAGCCAAAGTGAGCATCACCTGTTCGAAGATCTCATCAAAGGCTGGTCGTCTATCTGGCTGTTCGTTCCAGCAATGTTTGATGAGCTGAATGCATTCCATAGGAGCATAGTCAGGAGACACCACGGGCCTGCACAGTGGAGGGGGTTTCTTAATCTTCTGGATGATTTCTGTAGACAAAAGTACAACAGTCTGGATTAGAACTTTCCATAACACACCACAAGCAGTTCAGTAGAATAGAACCTCAGGAGATCCTCTAATGACCATCCATCCATCCGTTATCTATTCTGCTTAACCATCACGCTCGTGGGGAAGCTGGATCCAATCCCAGCTGACTTCAGGTGAGAGGCGGGGTTACACCCCGGACCGGTCGCTAATCTATCACTGCTGACACAGAGACCAGCGGTCATTCCCACTCACACTCACAGCTATGGCCAATTTAGAGTAGCCAGTTGACCTAATCTGCATGGCTTTTGGCTGTGAGAAGAAACCGGAGCATGCAGAGGAAACCCACAGAAGCACAGGGAGAACATGCAAACTGCACCCAGAAAAAGACCAGACGGCCGCATCACCGTGCTGCCGCTAATGAACTTAATAATGATATCCTTTTCCACTAAAACTGCTAAAATTAATCCAGAGATTCACCTTTTACATCATATAATAAAACAATGAAGGTTATTTTTCTTTACTCTTAGAAACAAACATTAGTCTTCAGTCTTTCAGGTACCAAATCTTCACAGATTGTTTATGTGCTCAATGTTTGCATGCTTTGTATGTTTCTCTGTATAAAAGGATCTTCCAAGTAAATAAATATGTAACTAGGCCTACAGTTATTACACCGCACCACATCCTCATCATCATCATCATCATTATTAGCCACATTAGCATTCGTGTGTTAGCATTTCTTCATGCGGATGAGTTTGTGGCTCACCCTCAGCAGACATGTGGAGCATGAAGAATGGTGGTCCTCTCAGCACCACCTCTTGTACAATGATGGAGAAGCTGTAGACGTCACCCTCATACGTACCAAAGTGTCCCGGGTGTGACGTGCGCAGGTGTTCAGGAGCGGTCCACAGGAGATCTGGTGAAGACCCAGACACAGTGCAGGGAACTCAGAAACATTTAACACCAGACATTACGCCTGAGTAGACGGAGGTTATTAAATGCACATCACGGAGGATCACTGTGGATATAATATTGATTTTTAATGAAGATCTTTAAAATTGTTGATTTTTTACAACTCCCATTTTATTGTCAATTTATTTTTGTAGACCTTAGATTAAAATATAATCAAGCTCAATGTCAGTGTCTCTCTCTCTCTCACACACACACACACACACACACACACACACACACACACACACACACACACACACACACACACACTCATAACTGTAACTCTTTCTAATGTTATATTCTCTTTGTTTTGAAGAACTTTGCCGTACACTCAGTTTAGGTTCATGGTCTCCTTTTTCTTTCTTTCTTTCTTTCTTTCTTTCTTTCTTTCTTTCTTTCTTTCCCAGACTGACAGTACACAGTACCAGACAGAGATGCTGTAATGCTGTAAATGGGAAAATGTCTGTGATTCACTACAAAACCTTCGGTGGCGATGCTCATGGTGAAGACTGATATCCCAGTAATTTGAGGTTAGCAGAATTTTTATGGACTTCTATAAACTTACACTTTATGTTCATTTGTTTTTGTTTGGGGAACATTTTAATGAACTGTATTTAATCGTAATACTATAAAGTCTGTAAACATTCTTACAAAAGTGCTGCAACGTTGTTAGCTGTACAAATGTTGACACTAATATTCCTGTAAGTTTTTGTCTGCCTGTGAATGCTGTATTAGCAACAGTCAAACCCCTCTGTGAAGCATTATTACAGATGAGTGTAAAACATTGCAGGACATCACGTGGAATGTTTTGGACAAACCTTAGAACTCTTGACTTCCTTATGAAGGTTATAAAAGCTCTTCCAGTTGCTACTGGATTCCAGTCAGTGTGCAGGTACATGTTCGTTGATGTTCTGGATGTTTACTCAGTGTGAAGATGGACTTTGTGTAAATGCAGCAGTCCTGCGCTGACTAACAAACTAAACTAAACACTCACCCTCAGCTTTAGCTTCTGTGTAGGGGAACTTCTGGGCATGGAGAACTTCATTGTAACCGTAGTCGGTTACTTTCAGAACAAATCGTCCATCCACAACGCAGTTGCGGGACTTGAGCCGGCCGTGACACACACCCCTGTGATGAAGGTACTTCATGCCCTGGCAAACCCAAAGTAAGGTAAAGGTACATTCTTATATTGGGAATAATCAGACTTTTATCTTTTATGTTATACAGCCTTCACGTCATAAAAAGTGGTTTGTCACTGAGTTCAGTAAGTATGTGTAATAGCATTTCATAGTATTTTACAATTTTATGTATTTGTGTTCTTTCGAGCCGTCCAGTCTATTGACCTTGATTTGCAACATAATAATGAAAATTTTCTTACAATAGAAATTCTTGAAATGTCCTCCAATAGTGTTCTAGGGTTGAAATCTTGAATTTCCAGTATTTCAGTCTGTGCCCGATAAAGGGTTAAATTCCACTGAAATATTAATGACCGCCTTTGAGTGACCAATATGTTTTTTTCTGTTGATTCTCTCGGTTTTTCTAGATTTAGTGCGATCATTATGCAGTGTGCTCACTGTCCCAATTAGTTACAGAGTTATTATTGCCCCTAGTGGTCAAACAGAGGAACTGCAATAAGCACTGATAAAGAGAGGCCCATTGGGGCAGGAATCACACTGCCCCACTCCTGCTTTATAAACATTTATTTATATTTATATTTAAGTACAGGACAGATAATTACTCAGGGTTATTTATTTATTTATTTGTTTATTTATTTTAAATAGGACTATTTAAAAGAGGTTTTTTTTTTTGTTTGTTTTTTTAAATAGGGGCAGTGGTAGCCTAGCAGTCAGGGCATTGGCCATTCCATCAGAAGGTTGTGGGTTCAAGGCTCAGGACCAACAAGGTACCCTGAGCAAGGTACTGTCCCCAAGCCCTGCTCCCCGGGCGCTGCGCTGTTCGGCTGCCCCCTGCTTCACCTGGTGAATGGGTTAAATGCAGAGAGGTAATTTGACTGAGTCACGCTGTGCTGTGTTTCATGTGTGATCAGTCACTAGTACCACTGCTAGTTTAAAACATTTGGTGACTGCAGTGATCTTGTTTGAATTAAATCTAATAAATTTCTAATAAAAAGGCAGTGTGTGAGTTCAGACAGTGTGTCTATGATGTACAGAACCATTTCTATTGGAGGACACAGATGATGTAAAGACTAGGAGATGGTAAGGGGGATTGTGATGTGAATAATATCCGGATGTCAGAAATGAGTGATGAGTGTACATCACAGTGACGTTGATTCCTCAAATTTCTTGCAAAGGCTGAGAAACAGAAAAAAAAGCTGTGTCTCCATTTTTCAATGCTGAATATTTTGGTTTAGTTTCAGGTCTTTTGTGGTTTTAGAGATGGAGTTAGGAAACGTTTGGTGAAATCTCTCAGAATGAGCTGATAGACTGAACTCTGGACGGCTGTATGTTGTCGCCTCTCAGGTGCCTCCTACAGGGTTACTCTAAAATTCCACTAGACAGTAAGTCGCCTGTAGTGTCGTTAATGACGTCCTTCGACACCAAAACCCAAGTTCATCAGTCACTTCAGAGATACTAAGCTGTTCACCCACACACAGTAATCCAGTTTTCTTGTCTGGTTACCTTGATGAGGTCCAGTAGCAGCGAAGACTTAAACATCCAATCCAGTTTAACGTCTTCATTGTGAAGCAAGTCTTCTAAACTTCCACGAGAGCAGAACTCGGTTACGATGGCAAAGATACCATGGTCATGAAAGAACCCCAAGAATGGATTCAGGTTCTCATGACGGATATCTTTCAGCTGTTAGGGAAATGTTTTTGTCAGTGTGTTTAAAAGGCATAATATTCTTATCATAAAGACATCAGTAAAAGAAACGTACCAGTTCAAAGACATCGCTAGTCTTCGGATTTATTGACCTAAAGTGTCCGGACGGCAGCCGCTTCAGCCAAGCCCAATCCCCCTGTCCGGAACCATAATAACACCGTGAAAATACATTCTCCTAACTGAGTAAATGGAAATCAGATTAAAGCATGAGAAAAAAGATACATTTTTTACCTCGAATATGGCCACGTTGGAGTTTTCATAGCTGGGTTCAGTAGTGTTGGAGATGGAGATGTGTGAATTTATTCTGCTGTCTGTTTCTGATAAACATCTCTCTGTCTCCTCTTTGTCGTCTTCTATACTCACTTTCTGAGTCAGATCAATTGAGAGTCAGCCTTAAATTAATAAAATTTCCAAATAATGGACACTGTGTATTATTTGAGAACAGACTAGAACAAGTCGCTTTGTAATCCTTTCTGCTTTTTTGTTAAACCACAAAAAAAAAATCATAAATTACAGGACATTGTTCTGGGGATCCGCTAAAGTAATCACAAGAACAATGGTCCATTTAACTCAAAAGTACATGATGGTACGTGGCGTCGTCAGTAAAGGACTGACCTTGTTACTGAGAGAGGGACTGATGAAGGTCACATCGTCCAAAGTGAGGAGGATCTTATTGGGTCCTCGAACCATTCTGATCTGATTGAGGCGACGTCTGCGTTTTAATTCAACAGGAAGCAAGAGTAAAATAAACACACCCTCAACCCCAAACAGAGAATGAGTAGTAAAATAAAATGTACGTAGCTTATAGTATTCCTACCGTGTACAATATCCGAGACTAGTTATGACAACCATCAGGATAAGTGCTGACATGAACACCTCGATCAGTAAGAGCGGGTCCACTCCTGGTACGGAAAAAAAGCATCAGTACACTAACACTGCCATGAAATTAGTGACCCGAACCCTTGAACTTTTCCAAACTTAGGCCTACCTGTGGTACAAAGAGGTCCTCCAGGTGTGAACCAACATCTGGAGTCAGCTTTGGGCTGAACACCACCGGGGAAGTGGATAGGTCTGCCGAGGAAGCGAACGACGTTAGCCTGTATGTCCACACTGTGAGTGGGATGCAGTTCCCAGGAATGTCCATCCGTATCCAGCAGCACGTAGTCCAGAAGACTCACTCCTGAACTGTTGGTGCGAATCCTCTGACTGAATCCTTGAAACACCATATTCCCAGTGTGACGGGCTAAATTTACCCCCGAAAGCCAGGATGTAGACTCACGAACATTCTGTAGCGCATTAGCCAGGAAGATGATGGAGGTGTAAATGGTTCCAAAAAGAGGAGACACCTACGGGGGAAGTACAAACCACGCCTTAGTGTAGCTGTAAACAATACATCTATAGTGGAACAAAGAACATCTATAAATTCTCCCTAACTCTAGTGAATTCGCTTCATTTACACCACGGCACAGTTTAGTTCTTAAATCAGAAGGTGCTGATGTTGTTCATTTCTATAACAGCCCCACTGACCGTTCCTGCCGCAACACAAATCGCAGGTTTATATTAATATGCTTGTTCTAATATGTAGTCGTTTCCATAGCAACAGCTGGTTCACAGGGACGTGTACAGCTCACACTCAACACAATCTAACGCTCATAACAAGCAGATTTTAACAAAGAAAAAGATGTAATCATTAATGAGGTAAGAAGACATTTATTTAACATTCATGGAGGGAGTCTCCAGTGTCAGTGCTTTGTTCCAGTCAGTTTTCTGACCATTCAGGACAGAGGAGCTTACGCTTCATGGCAGTTTCTCAGTAACATGAAGATTGTTTTTTTGTGTGTGTGTCATATTAAGTTGAAGAGAGAGAATAAAGAGAGGCTAATGAGGAAATGTTTACATTTCCGTTTATGTTTATAGCTGCAATAGCGTAAGTGACAACAGGAACTCACTTGACCCCTGGACATTTCAGAACATTAAAAGTGATGGAACATTAAATCAGGTTGCTGTGGTGGAGGAAGGCATGAGACTGTCATCACCTTGAAATGGATTATTTTCCTACGACAGCACGGTCTGAACTGAGTAGCTCCTTTCATACACACACCTGAGTACGCACTTTATTTAACAATGAACAGCTGTGAAGGACATGTGGTAAATATTGGGGTAAAACCCCAGGCCTTATACCTCATGAGGTTTAATGTTTGCAGGCACCTCTTTAGCCCTGATGGCATCTTCGTAGGCCTTGTAGAAAGAGTTCTCCTGTGAGTCCATAGTAATAGTTAGTACAGCGTCGTAGGCCAGTCGCAGCTTGCTGTTGCTGTGCAGTACGGGATGAGTCACCTGCTCGTACGGCAGGCTGTACAGCAGCGTATCGTACGGCACAAAGACCACCGAGCCGTCGGTCAAGTGCATGTCCAGAGCCGTCTCCAGCAGCAGCTTCTGGGTTTTCCCACCAATCAGGACAGAATGCATGCAAAGGATCACCACTGTGTAGAGGCAAACAAAAACAACAACAAAAATGGGTCTATTAATGACTGACATTACATTAATCTTGTTATTTAGACTTTCAAAATTCTTGTTACAAATCTGAAACATCTTTTCTTCTCTGGTCCAGCCAGTGACGGCACGCTATACACCAATCACATGGGCTCAGTTCAGCGTCCAATCATTTCAGTTTAGCCTCCAATCACGTTACACATCTAGATTGTAAAACTGTTCAAATCCTTCTCATGCTACAGTCTGTAGTTAGCGCAGTAGCTATCCGCAGGCTTCTGAGGACGGATAATCCACCGGACTGCGGTTTGGAAGGTGAAGATGAGCTCCCCTGACTCGAACTCAGTAAAATGTTTCAGTATGCTGGAGTAAATAAAGACCCGTATAAACTGAGGCATTTCCTTTAGAAGGCATGAATTCCACCTAACAGCATGTTCAGGAGAATTGAGCTCATCTGCTTTCTATTGTATTTAACTAAATTAGCCTGTTTCCTTTGTGAACTCCAGGTTAGATTAGCGTTGTTTTCAGTAACTTATGTAATTAATTGGCTAGCAATCAGATTCTAGCTAATGGTGAATATTTACAGGATATTTTACTTCTGATTAATTAATTAGCAAACTACTTAGCATTAGTCATGTGCATGAGCAGCAGCTGACTGTCTAAATTTTCATTCAAGTACTTTTTCCACCTGTGGTATTTTTTAAGAGATAGAATGTGAGCAATATTTATAGTCTGGCAATAAATAACTTCTTCCACCCTGATGTTTGTCTACTGGCATGCACATGGATCATTTATTGCTCACTACACTGCTATCACCGTTACAGAAGGTTCGGCGCAGTCATGATCAGGTTCAGAGTCACTTACTGCGAAGCTCCTTCATCTTCCTGATGGTGGAGAGGCAGCTGCGTACACTTGCAGGGTCATTGCTAGTGGAGAGCAGCGTCCTGACAGGGAGGCCGTAGCTTCTTAAGGCATCAGCTACCTTGTAGGACGTGTCCACCCACATGTAGTCAGCTGAGGATACGATGGCTATGTTTGCCCAGTGGAAATGGCGTGCCACAGTCTTCAGTACCCAGATGGGAGAGGGTACGGTGCGGGAAAATGTCGGGTGACGCGAGGAGCTCTCTAGCTCATAGTTCACACAGGACCAGGAGAAGAGCGCCTTGTTCCAGTTCCTCGCGATCAGAGATGCTGCCTCACAGTATCCAGGGTTTATGGGCCCTAAGAATGCCAAGGCTTGTGTGTGATAACCCATAAAGTCCTTCACGGCTATCGAAGTCTGACAATCTTCTTCCAGGATGACGTAGTCAAATGTGATACCCAGTGACAGGGCCTGATCTCTGTTGATCCTCTGCACGGCGAGTTTAGCCGCGACCCCAGGCATGGCCTTGGCAAACACCGAGTCACAAGACCATGGGCCTAAAACTCCGACCCTGAATATGCTCGCCTGACCCACGTTCGGGTTGCTCAGGTTCACCAGGAAGAACCAAAGAAACCAGGATCCGTGTGGTACACAGAGAAATCTCTGTTCTTTTACGGTGACAGTTAGCATGCTGTAGACCAGCCACATGTTCAGCGGGTGAAGGAAGTTTTGGTAGAGCTGCAACATGACAGAATCCCATCACCTGAGACCCGACACCTGGTGTACAAGACTGCAGTGTGTTCTGCTTTTCCATAAACCCTTTGATACTGTAAAAGAGTGTGTATGATTAGCTGTGTCCTTCACCCAAGCAGCCTTTCAGGCAGCATCAAACCAACACACCAAAGTGACGCGCACAAAAAGGCATTAAGACACCAAAAATATACGTCTAAAATGTAGGTATGTATCAGTGGGTGTTTGACTTACATAACGGCGCTTTCAGTTGAAAAACAAGGCTAAAAATTTGGACTGAAAAAGATTAAATAGGTCTCCAATGAAGTGTGAAATGTCACATTTTAAAACTAATTTTTCTAGAAGTTTCTTGCGATTTGTTTTCCTGCTTCTAATGACTTTATTATATTACCTGAACTGAAGACTAATCTGAATATAAGAAAGTTCTGTGACTTTAGTTAGTGTTCTTTATTGATAAACTGCCTGTAAATTGATTTCCTAATAGAAATAAGAGTATAGGTAGGAACAAAACATCCACTCTGTGTGTGTGTGTGTGTGTGTGTGTGTGTGTGTGTGTGTGTGTGTGTGTGTGTGTGTGTGAGTTTTTGGACTTACATGCTTCCTCTGTGCTGATAGTAAGCTCTTTGCTGGCCTGACTACGGCCAATTTTGTTGTATGAGTACATACGAATGCTGTAGACAGAAGCAGGATGCAGCTCCACTATGTTGGCCTGGTTATTTGTTGGAGAAATTTTGCGTGTAGCATGCTTCAATTCCCATGGATCTATGAAGAGACCAGCACAGAAAAAATACATCAGTGCAGTGCAGTGCATTATTTTTGTAAAAATATTAGATACTTAAAAAATAATGAGCACAAACCATGATGATAGTATAAGCATCAGAAACTGTGTATCAATAATGGTTGGGACAGTGTCAAACAGTCTATCTGGCCACAAAATATGTTGCATTCATTAAGATTAAGGTTATTGTGCTGTAAACAAAAATGGCAGAAAAGTACATACCAGATTTATTTTTGTATTCAATATCATAACTTGTAATGATGCTGTTTCCATCAAACCTCTGGGTCCACCTTAAGTTCATACTGCGATCTTTTACCTCACGTACTTCTAACTCCGGAGGATCAGGGGGCTCTGCAGGAAGATAATAAAAAGGCATACCAAAAGTGATGAAACAGGTGAGGAAGATGACCAGAAAGAGAGAATGACTTAAAGCAAGATAACAAGAAAAGCAGAGTGACAAAGTATGAGTGTAAATTATTGCTTTTCTGTCTCTACATAAGACATATCATGTCAGAAAGGAATTGGGTCTTCATAGCTGATTGACTTACCTTGCACAGTCAACTGAATGAGGCCACGGCCCTCACCATAGGAGTTGATAGCATGACATGAGAAGAACACGGAGTCCCCACGCTCAGCGGGCTTCAGCTGCAGTGACAGAAAAAGAGGGTAGTTTGGAAGAGAGAGAGAACAAGAATAAGAAACGAGAGAATAAGTTAGATACAAAAACCAGTGGTTCACTGATGCTCTACTCTCTTATTCTCTAAAAGCTCTACATTCAAATCTCTTACAGTATTGTTAATCATCTTTTGCAATCTACTGTATTTGGTTACAGAACAAATTATAGTATGGTATTTTATGCCTAATTTATCAAATTTCTATTAATGTCAATCTAATGCCTTGCATTTCTAGATAACATCACTGATTAATTCATTATTGACATGCTTTCAATCTCTTTGATTTCAGGATTAAGTATATGTGAGTGTCTCACCTTCAGTGTGGAAATCACCTCATCACTCTTCTCATTGGGGCTAGTGGTGATTGAGTAGCGAGGGTTGCGGTCAGGGTCGATGACAGTGTCCCCACGTTCCCAGCGAATGATAATAGGGTACTCACCCCGAGCAGTGCAGTTAAGTTCTTTATTCTGTCCTTTTATAGCCATAGTTGTGTTAGGATGGGAGGTGATCATGGCTGGGACTGGAGAAAGAGGAGAGAGCAGTACATGATAAATAAATACCAAGTAAAGAAAGAAATGGATGAAGGAGAAAATTAAGACAAAGTGAAATGAGAGAAATGGTTTGATTAGAATGCTTGCATGACTTTTGCCGTGACTATAAACTGTAAAATTATCAATGCTCAGATATTACACCCATGTCTGTCATTCTTGTGCACACACACACACACACACACACACACACACACACACACACACACACACACACACACACACACACACACA
>JAQLOM010000003.1:17852349-17864782 GCA_030068315.1 Chrysichthys thysi
ACACACACACACACACACACACACACACACACACACACACACACACACACACACACACACACACACACAACTTTATCGATTACAAGAGAATTCTGCTGTTTTGTTTTCATCACTTATTCATTCTGCCCATCTTCAACTAAAGGAAACAAACAGAACTGAGGGCAACAGAGGAGACAAACTGTTTAATCAATAACACCAACACATCTTCAAAAAGAGTAAGAAAGAGAGAGACAGAGTGAAAAAGTGAGAGTGAAAAAAAGAGTGAGTGAGCAAGACCAAGTGTCTCAGAAAACAAAATGAAAAAGAGGTGAATGATACAAACACAACATTATATTTATACGTTTATGCAATTTATACACTATCTGTTAATCTATTTGTAGCCCCAAGAAGCAAAAACTGGGTGTTTGTTAACTAGATAAGAGCTATAATGTTTTATAAAAGATTATACTGTATGTCCATTTAATCGGATTAAAACATTTCATGTGCATAGTTTAATTTGTATGTCATATTGCTTTATGCAACAACTCTGAGTCAGTCAGAGGTCCTGGGAGAAGGGGGAACAAGAGTTTATCATGAACTTAGAGAAATTTTGTTGAGTCATTTAACGAAAAAAAAAATTCATTTCTCCATTTTATTTAAGTGTCAACATGAAATATGACTGATGTGTCAACAAATTAATGGTTTAACCTAACTCAGCATGATTTCTTTGCTAATTCTAAACTATACTGAGCAAAAATATAAACTCAACACTTTCGGTTTTGGTCCCATTTTGCATGAGCTGAACTCAAAGATCTGAAACATTTTCTACATAAATTCTCTGAAACACCTTTGGAGACGGCTTATGGTAGAGTCTAATCAGCACCTTGATATGCCACATCTGTGAGGTGGGATGGATTATCTTGGCAAAAGAGAAGTGCTCACTAACACAAATTTAGTCAGATTTGTGAACAATACTTGAGAGTAATGGTTCGTTTGTGTATGTAGAAAATGTTTGAGTTCAGCTCTTGCAAAATGGGAGCAAAACCGAAAGTGTTGCGTTTATATTTTTGTTCAGTATACTTGGCACACTAAGCTGCATGGAACGTAGAAACCCTGACATATTCTGTCATTTAAAAATCCTGCCTCCAAAGCTTTTTTTTAGGTCTCAAAAAGAGGACGTGTCCAGGAAAAAGAGGACATATGGTCACCCTAGATATCTGGTTTCCTCCCACCTCTAAAAAACCTGTTGGTTATATAGGCTAGGCTAAATTTCCTCTAGGAGAAAAGCAATGTGTGAATGTCTATGTGCATAACGACCTGCAATTGTCTGGCATTCCATCCAGGGTGTATTCTCTCCTGGCTGCCAGTGTTCAGTGATAAGTCATGTGCTGTTTAGTAATGCATCACAAACCTGCTTTCCATAGCTCTTGCCAGTGGCTTATAGCAGTGTTACCCACATCAGGCCTTGGGGATTCCAGATATTTTGTAGTTTTTATCTCTGCCAACTTACATGATGTGGAGCAATATGGAACATGTGAGGTTAGAGCTAGGAATGACTAAAAAATTATACGAAAGCTTCCTAAAACAGCCCTGCATACTTGCTGATAAGTTCCCTTACACTATCCAGGATCACAGCACAGCATAATGCCAAGGGATACGTAAATATATCTGAAGGACTCAATGTGTGGCCCTGTGATGAGTGGGGCCTCCACATTCAGGGGCTACAGACTGGAGAGACCCAGCTGGTGATCTACAAAACCTCTGCAGTGAAGATAGCAATTCTGAAATGATTCAGCATGATGCCAGACATTTGAGAAAGGGGATTAGCCCTACTTATTCACCCAGAGGCTCCTTAGCTTCTGCAAGTGGTGGCTTAGGCCATAAGACAAGGCTGGTGAAAGGACAACATTGGAAGAGTTCCTGACTTCCAGCTGGCACAACTTCCACTTATATGAAGGCCAGTAATATATGTGCTGCGAGATGGGCTAGTTAAGGGTGCAGTCCCCTTTTGAGTTTTGCTGTGTTGTATATCACACTCTTTTTGGCAATATGTATCATCATTTGGATGGTTTATTTGGGGTGTGGCCTCTATTGTTGTTTTGTATGACTGGCTGCTGGGCACTGCTAAGGCTGTGTTAGCATGGTTATTAGCTCTGGATTAGAGGTTAACTTCCCACCACTCCCCACACCCCAGCTGAATAACAGGTAAACACACTTATTAACATTAAGACCAGGATGTTTGCATGAAATAAGAACTCTCATTATTAGTATTGTTATTTTGGATCAAAACTATTTTTTTCACAGTCACTGTTTTTTATATGGACACTTAATGATTTTACTGCAAATATTATCAATAACCTTATCAAAATATGCAGTTATCCACTTCTACTTCTACTTATTATTTAACTCATTATTGTAAATTTCCCACCCGTGGGACTAATAAAGGCTGTCTTATCTTGTTTTATCTTATCTTAAGTCTTTTCTGATTATTTTGATTATCTGAAAATGCTACATTCCTGACCTTGACTTTGGTGGATGCAAGCTTTTCCTCTGGAGGAACTGCATGATGATACCTTGAAGCACATTTTTGATCAAGTCTTCCCGATTGATAATCATTTACTTTCCCTACTCTGCAATTACTAATGACAAGCTGAAAAGAGTGACTCAGGACATATCCTGAACCTGTGTCTTTGCAGAACATCACTCTGTAGCTTATGGCTGAGGCACTGATCCAGTGTTTTGGAATCTCAAAAAAATCCTATATGTTCAGGGCATATCTTTTATGTCATACTTTATGTATACTAAGCACATACTACATACTTTAGGTATACTAAGCAAACTTTTTCAATCAACATAACCCAAAATAGCATTTACCATGTCCAAACAAATGGATTAGTTGAGTGTTTTAAAGACACACTTATGATTCCTAGAGGCAATATGATTCCTAGCTTTGTGTACCCGGCTTTCATCCAATATTTCCAGGATTGGCTCCAAATTCACCTCAACCCTGATCCAAGTGATTAATAAAGACAAAATGATGGTTTGCTCACAATAATAGGGGGAACTAAGATACATAGTTGAAATTTCATAAAAGAAAATAATCCTCCAACACTCAGTAAAAATAAGGTTTAGTAGATTCTTGACCTTTAGAAAAAGTCTGCACACTGGATACTTCATCCAGTAGAATTGGCTCTATGCCACAATATGTCCTTGGGAGATAAAGTCTTCACCAAACTCTCCATCACTAGCTCAAAAATTAATCACAACAGGCAAGAGTCCTCTGAGATCACACAGTGGCTTGGAGAAGACATATTAGGTATGTTAACATACAGAGGAAACACACAGTAGATTACCACCCCAGTTTTTTTTAATAATGGAGAGAGATGGTCCCTGATGTTCTGACGATGACAGAAAGAGATGAGTTGGGAGCAGAGTGTTAAAAACATATTGAATTCCACTCTGATGCTGCTTGAAGACCATATCACTTTGTCCCAGAATGCATAAGCTGCCAAGTTGCAGGTTGAGATTTTGACACCATACAGAGACTCCCCCTACTATTGTTGTGTGCAGCCAGCAATACTGCTTACCTAAACTCAAAAGAAATCTGGTCCATAATAGTACTAGAAATAATAAAAGAGTCACATGGTGACTGGATCAACCCCACTGTGTTGAGCCCATGAAGGACTGGCCATGTCTGTGTAGATTTCTGTCTCTGAGAGATTTCTGATTCTAAATTTGATATGTATCCTTTGCTTCTTATTCACAAGCCCCTAGATCAGATATGTGTGGCTAATTCAATCCTAGTTTTGACTAAGAGCTTTTGTCAGATTCCCTGATTGCAAAAGTTCAAAGAAAAAGTGGTACTGGCTACAATTCAATGATTAATACAATTCTAAGATTGTTTGTGTGTGATGGACTATGTCATTTAAGTCATACATTCGGTGTTCTGTAACAACGTGCCTTATGATTGTGCTGCAAACCCAACTGCCCTACGGAGAACATGTTAAGTTATTTACTACTACTTTTAATAGTTCAATTTCTACAGCCCCACTGCCACATGGCACTGCATATTTACATTACATAATTTTTTACAACATTAATTATTTACAACATTAGGTAATGTTGCATAGGTAATGTGACATAATAATAAGCAGTTGCAAAGGGAGTGGCATATGTAACATTTTTGGGTGACGAGCTCATGGCAAAACTGGAAAAGTGTGTGACTGGCTGGATGGTAGTATGGTATCTGGCCTTCCACTTATTTCATGGGTACATGCATCCAAAAACTGATTAGACTGTTGTGATTTTAGCTTTTCCTTGACCCAAGACAAAAAAGAGGTGAGACAGTCCCTGTGGCTGGTGGAATATTATTTGTAGGCTTGGGAGTTGGTCACAGGCCATTGTGCTTGACCGCCTGTATTGGGCAGTGGGTTATACAACACATGGGCTTGTTGTTAGGCATGGATCTGCACCTTTAGAGATGAGCTTGAGGATGACCAAGAGGGGTAATGACTGAAGGGAGAATATTTAAGAAGGGAGAATATTTATGTTTGTTTCCTCTCTTCATCTGTCTGACGGTGAGCTGTGTTTATCTAAGTATGTGAAAGTACAGAAGAGTAAAGAAGAGCTGGAATGCTCCTAGTCCAACTGTATGTTTTTATGTATCATCATCATCATCAACAACAACAACAACAACAACAACAATAATAATAATGGTTATAGTTAATATATATTGTATATGCTGTATGCTTTTATTTATATACCATTATTCATAGATTTAACTATAATAAACAATATTCTGACTCACTTTTGACTGTCAGCAACATGCTCTTGCTGATATCTGAGCCCACACCATTGCTGGCCTGGCACAAATAGTAGCCACGATCCTCCTCCAACACATGTCTGATAAGAAGGGAACCATTGGGCATGATTTGGATGCGGCCAGTTAGAGGAACTGGATGATATTGCTGTGGGTTTCCAATACCTGGAATACAAAAATGCATCAAATGATACAATCATAAAAGAAGGTATAATAATAAATTTTGCTGAAGAATATCTACACTTGAAAATGACCACTAGTTAATCTAAAAATGTGATTTAAAATAATAAAGCTTATACTGTTATTTCAGTTGATATCATAAGATATTAATATCATATGACATTATATTGATTTTTTTTGCCCTGCTACCACACTCAAAAACATAGTTAACTATTAAGTGTGTAAGTATTAATTAGTAATACATGTGTTGTAAGTATTCTATTGAAACAGGTACATTGTTTGTTGTGCTCTCTAGTAAATTGGGAATATAATGCTGCATTCAAGGCAAAGTTGCAATTTAGTTATAGGAAAAGTTTTACAACCAGTAAAATTTCACAAAAACCAACTTGAAATTTTAACTTGTCAACTTGTAGATTTCTTAACCAGTTCTATCAGTAGCCTGTAATTGTGGTTAAAGAAGCTTTTCATGAACTTTACATGCTCTGACAGAGTAAACAAATGACATGCTTTTGTGAAGAAATCTTTTTTTTCTTCCTTACTTCAAAAGTGAAAAAGTGCCAAAAATGTTATTACAATTTCCACTTACAGGGCAACAGGAATACAGCATAAGCATATGGTCACACTGAATGTGTTGCATTGTATAAGAGACCTGAGTGTTGCCCTGTAAAATACAATACCTTTGGCATGTTTCCACATGACTTTGGGAGGGGGGTAACCATCCACAGAGCAATTCAGAACACCAGACTTTCCATAGATCCCATCCTGGTTGTTAGGCTGAACTCGGAAACGAGGGGGGACTGTAACACCCAAAACCAAATTTTATTATTATAATTTACCAAGAAAGTAGTCTAATAAAATCATAAGATGAACTTCTGTTGATATTCTAGAACCCATATCTCTTTTACATATAATGGTGAAGATTTCCAAAGTACATGCTTTGAGAGAAAGTGTTGCTAAAATTGACAATATTCTCATCTTTTTAGATATAACTTTTAATCTCTTGCTGTAGGGCCAGCACTCATTTATGATCTGCAGTTACTGTTATCTCAGATATTTCACTGTTTTTAATTTATCCTCCCTCCCTTACAATAGTTAGAAGCTAGTGGGAACCTGTTGGTATAACTGGGTAGAATATGCCTATATTTTCTCACCAGTGACTATAAGCTGCCGTTCGGAGCTGACGGTGGCCGCATCATTGCTGGCGATGCAAGTGTAGTTGCCGTTGTGCTTTAAGGAAACTTTGGAGATCTGCAGTGAGCTCATGAATTCCTTGGTCTCAATTGTGACACCAGAGGTGCCAGACACAATTTCCTGACCATCTTTGCGCCATGTAATCCGGATGGGCATGTCCCCAGATGAAACTACACATGCTATGTACATCAGTTTACCAATTGAAGTAGGGGGGAAGTCAAAAGGCTGAATGAGAGGGGGGACTAAGAAATTGATAAAGAACAGATAAAGAAAAAAAGAAAGGACAAAAGAAGACAGAGAGATTTGGTATTCAGCAGGGAAGGTTGATATGTACTTCTCTGTGGTCTGTAGTGAAACACAAACCCTCACAACACCCTTCCTCCACCCATCACCCCCCACCCCAACTCACACACACATGCACTACCTCCTTTTCCCTCCAGACCATAATAGCTGCTCTAATTAGAGCCCAATTGGCATGGGGAATAATGGTGTTGCCATGGAAACCAAGGGAGGGGGTCCAACTGAAGACATCTGGGGGATTTAATCTGGGGCTCGTTAAAATTCAGTTAATTAAATCAGAGACATGACAAGACAAGCAACACACTATACTATCTTCACACTGGAGTCAGTGTTCCCTTGTAATGACTCACACAGACACACAAATATGAATACACAGACACATACACATAATATAGATGATACTGTTCTCATGCTATACCTTCTTTAAAATTCTTCATTCAAAAACTATTCAATATGTTATACACCATTACAGATTTTATACAGATTTTATATTTTTGTACACCCTAGAGGTATGATGTCATGGTAATTTTTCAAACCTTATAATATGGTTTGGACTGGGTTCAGAATTGCACAGGAACAGCTGCTAACCTTTGACAGTGACATAGACAGTCTGGCTGATAGAGAGCTGGGGTTGGATGAGCACACTGCACAGATATGCTCCCTCATCCATTCCTTTCTGCACATCACTGAGCTTGAGTGTACCATTCTCATATACCACCTGCCGATGGTTGTCTGGCAACAGCATGCCATCTTTGTACCACTTGATGGAGTAGTATGGGTAGCCGATCACACGGCAATTTATGAAGGTGTTGCGCCCAGCCACGGCTGTAATGTTACGCATGGCCCTGATACTTGGGGGGCCTGAGAAAGAAAGAGGAAAACAAGCAAGAACCAGACAGAAGTAGAGAGTGATGAGGTGTGGTGATGGAAATAGAGGCATTAAGGTACATATAGAAAGAAAATTGATGAGTCAGAATTATACAGAGAAAAAGAAAAGGTGAAAGAATGATCAGAATGAGAAACGAGCAATAAATGAGGTAAATTAAAGAATAAAGATGTTACAGAATGCAAGAAAGATGGAAAGTGCGGAAAGAGGATAAATAATAAAAAGGAGATAGGGTTAGAATGCGCTATAGTAGCACTAAGAATAGGTGTACACATATTTGTGTGACTATAAAATATGAAATTATGTTTATGTACTATTTTATCTTTGCTGTAACATTAAATTATAAAAAGTAAATTAAACTGTACTATGTAGAATCCATCTCTAGAAAACATCACGTATAGTGCAAGTTCATTTAGCATCACATTTCAATAAGAGTACCCCAAATGCACATGTAAAGAGTTCAAGAACTGGTGAGAACAGAGTCTCTCAGAAGGCTTCAAATTTGATCATACCTATTAACATCCATGCATATATCAGTTTATCATTGAGGTCCTAGTTCATTTGCATTAATTTGGGTCAGTGATGATCTGACAGTTACTAAACTGACTAGATTAATGCAAGCAAAGTTAATATAACTTCATAATAAAACCAATCATTGCGTTTTTACAAGAAAGTTTATGGGGAAAAGCTATCCTCTGAAGGATTCTGTTCTCAAAATACATGAGAATAGAGAGAGGAATAAGACTATGGACAAAGTATTATGGCAAATACATACAAGAAAATGGAACAAATAAGAGTCACAATAAAAGTGTTACTATGAAACACTAAGTGAAAAAGAGTTTGTCTCAAAATGGAGGATATGCATATGGAGGTTTGCATGTGGAGATTTTATGTATATAAAGATTGTCTTCTCTGCCCTTCTTTCTTGTTGTCTTTTGCCTTTTCTGTCTCTCTGCTCAGTGCGTGCTGAGCTTTGTCATAGTTGTGACTGTCAACTCCTGATGTATTATTCAACAAAAACTGTCGTACAGTATCATCTTTATGTCTTATCTTTTTGTTTTTCCCTTACAAAATAAGAATTCATGAGCTCTTTTAAATGTTCATTCAGTAATAAGCATCTGTGCAGTTTATAATGCTTTTGAGAAAAGTATTTTGAAAGCTTGAGGTTTGGGTGGGCACAACTGCATTTAGCTGAAAATGCATATATTACTGCCTTACAGTGTATCACCTCAGGCTGACTGCAAGTAAGGTCTGATAGTAAGGGCATGTTTTTCTATTTTAGTGGGGACTAAATGTCCCCACAAGGACTGGATTATCTGACAGTGTTAACCTTGTAGGGACATTTGGCTGGTACCAACATGAAAAAAAAAAACATCTTCTAGCTACAACAGCCAAAAGGCTTTATTTAGGTGTAGAGTTAATTAGCATTGTGTGTGTGTGTGTGTGTGTGTGTGTGTGTGTGTGTGTGTGTGTGTGTGTGTGTGTGTGAGAGAGAGAGAGAGAGAGAGAGAGAGAGAGAGAGAGAGAGAGAGAGAGAGAGAGAGAGAGAATGACTCTCATTCTAGTACCAGATCTCATAGTCACATCAAAGAGAGAAAATATATCTTTTTAGAGCAGAGAGACAGATCATAGCTAATTAGAGCAAAAAAAGATAAAGAGAGGAAGAGGAGGAGGGCATGACGAAAAGAAGATGTACTGATATCAGCAAGCCTGTCAAAAGGACTCATCTCTTCTCTCAGATGATGACTTCCCTGTCTTTTCCTCTCCTCTGACTCCCTAACTCCTACCATTCCAGGACTGGCTGGAGAGACATTCCCTGTATGCTAGCAATTTTATGTCTACAATCATAGCTAAAATAACTCACATTTGCTAGCCAAAGAATGAAGGTTCAGAAAAGAATTTTCACAATAGAAAGACAATTGTGAAATGAGAGTTTAAGTGCCATCAAAAGAATAAAAAGTATAAAAGAGACCAACTATAAATGTAAGACACAGAGTGAGTTACAAACAACTAAAAAGCTGAAAAGAATTATGACATACTGCTAGAAGAACAAGACACACACCATTCACAAACATTTATCCCCTCCCCAAAGCACCATGAAGGGAAATGAATTGATGAAGCGCAAGAGCTTCTGACAGTTAAATTAGAAGTGGGTGGGTTGGTGGTGAGGTTATGGTAAAGGAGGTTATGGGATTTAAGCCACCCTCAAACAGCTGAGATTGAAAAGTAGACAGGCACCTCTTACGTTTATGCGCGCTTGGTACTCGGCGCTACCGGCCGAGTTGCGTGCAGCGCAGCGGTACACGCCCCCGTCGCGGATCTGTGGGTTGCTGACATTAACATGTGATACAGTTGAGCCGTCCGAGAGCGTGTACTGACTGGCCCGGTGCGCCGAGTCCCGAGCGATTGGTTCATCGTCCAGGGTCCAAGTGATAGTGGGTGGAGGGGCACCTTTGGCTGCACACATTAGGGAGAAGGGTTCGCCTGGTGCCACCACACGTTCACTGAAGGATGAGACAATCCTTGGTGTGCCATCTGCAGGTTTGAGGTAGAAAAGACATGAAAAAGAAAAGACAGAATGAAAAGAGATCCAAAACAAAGTGGAAGTGGTCAGTTATGTTTCCAAGCACCACTGTAAAACTGAAAAATGCCAACATTGCATCTTCTTTGTTTCCTTTCTATCCTCCATGGCAACTCACCTTCCAGCAATATAATGGAGAAGTCCTGGGCAGTTTGACCTTTGCGAGTAGCAAAGCACTGGTATGCGCCCGAGTGTCTTTTCTGGGCAGCAGTGATGAACAGAGTCTCATTGTTGGTGCCCTGAATGGAGAAGTGCTGGTCAGGAAGTACAGGCTCTGTGTTCCGGAACCAGTACACAGTGAAGTGAGGGGAACCTTGAACAGCACAGGACAATATCACTGTACTGCTGATACCTGTCTTCAGGTTTTTAGGGGAGACAGTGACCCTTAAAGGCTCTGGGGAGAGAGGAGAATAGAAAAGAGAGAAATGCAGATAGAGATAATTGTAAGTAGATGCTTATGTTTAACAGAAAATTGGTTCTTGTGCTTATCCAGTGCTTAATATGCTCTTGTTAATTTTTAGTAAAGATAGGATGATGTTCTTTCATCAAGTTAACATCTGGATGGCTGGTGATCATAAGAAAACCGTTTATGTTTATTATATTGGATTACTGTGATCTTACCTTTTTATCTTGCCTATTTAAAAGTTGAAATACTAATTTCCATTAAAAATCTGAAACAGTCACATGAATCCTGTCTTTAAAACCATCGGCTGGATTTGTGATTTTTACATATTTGATTTTAAAATTATCGTATTATTTTGTAAATGGTTAGAAGGTCTTGCCCTGTTCTACCCCTGTAAAATGCTGTATGTTCCTGCTACAGTGACTCCCCGCCTATCACCCTTCCACCCCCCACGAAAGGTGAAACCCGCGAAGTTTCAACGTTACATTAATTTTATTATTTATATATATTTTAAGGCTTAATAAACCCTTCTCACTCTCTTATTAAACTTTCCCACACTCTTATAAACACTTCCCATGCTCTTAAACACTTTAACACTTTCTATACTCTTAAACCTACATCATTTTAACAACATATAAAATCCTATATGGGCACTGACCAGATGAGATGAACAGTCACTGAGCCAATCAACGCCCAGGATACACAACACAGTGCTCTCTGGTTGGTCGTCTCCCATCCAATAGTGTGTTGTGTACAGTCCCACGTGGGCAGACTAGCTCACGCGTTGTCAATACAAAGCGGAAAACAACCGGGTGTCGGAGGGTTTAACCGGCGGAAATGGCGATGGGGAAAGCATAAGGGAAAGAGGTGCAAAACTCACGGTACCAGAGGAGCTGAGTGCTGAGGAGATACACTCACAGGACACGAAGCTACTGGACTGGAGGTATAAGAGCTCATGGACACTGTGACACGGCCATGGACAAGTGCCAGTGATGTCACTTCCTGTTTAAAACCACCATAACTAATCCTAACGCTCCCTCGCAATCACCTGACTGGGCTGCCTGATTTTATTTTTTTATATATATATATATATAGGCTTTTATAAAGTATCTATTATTTCCACTCGTTTATAAACACGTCCTATGCTCTTAAACACTTTCTACACTCTTAAACATACGTAATTTTAACAAGAAAATACAATTCTACATGGGTACCTACATGCCGGTGAGGTCACTTCCTGTTTACCAGTTGAAGCGGAAGTGGCTTACACAGCCACTTTCACTTTTCATCTGCTGATGAAATAAAGTGCATACTGTTTTATTTTGATTTAACTGTTCTTTTAATGTTTGAATGAACATTTTTTTAAATTATATTTTATATTCTAGAGTCCCGCGAAAAGCAAAAAATTCTGCGAATCAAAAGTCGAAAATCTGCGATGCACTGAACTCGTGATGGGTGAACTGCGGTATTGCGGGGGTTCACTGTATTTCATTCAAGTCAGCAAGCTATATACTCCTATAGCAGTTTTAGTTTAGTTAGTAAATATTGCATTCAGGTACGTTTTTTTTGTATAACACCTGATTCTACCATTTTAATAACATGCAAGATGCTATATATAGCAGCAGCAGTAATAGTAGTAGTAGTAGTAGTAGGAATAGTAGTAGCAATAGTTGTAATAGTAGGAGTAGTTGTTGTACTAGTATTGTGTATAGGTTACCATATAGGAAAAGCCAAAATGAATAGACAGACAGAGAGGGACAGAGCCAGATGAGAAGACAGGAAGAAAAAGAAAATGTCAGTGAGCAATTAGGCAGCTGGTGTTATGTGCTCGGGGCTTAGTGTGTGAATGCGCATGTTTGTGGTATCCTCACTGCTCGCCTTGTCAGAGTGTGGGTTTGCACACTGATATGATCTGCCCATTGGCTAAATGTCCAAAAGTCCATGACACCTCCTGCTCTACCCTACTGTCTCCTCCCTTCTACCCTTCCTTTACTGTGTTTTTTTTAACAAAGTGAAATTCTTTTTACACACACACACACACACACACACACACACACACACACACACACACACACACACACACACACACACACA
>JAQLOM010000003.1:18077392-18088561 GCA_030068315.1 Chrysichthys thysi
CACACACACACACACACACACACACACACACACACACACACACACACACACACACACACACACACACACACATTGCTCACCACCTACTTGTAGACCTCTCTTCCTTTGCTTCCACCAGGGCCATCCACTCATAATAAACTTCAGAAACTCCTCTAATGAGATATGGGGTCAGCCCTGGAGATCTGGCTTCTAGTGCCTCCCTGAGCACCGGTATTGTATTTTTTTTTTTCACTTGCTAAACAAAGCAAGCACACTTTCCTCCTGCAGATTCTCCCATAAAGGCTGGTTTGAACTGCAGGGCAACCCTTTTGAGCTTAGCTTAAAGAAAGATGGAGAAGGACACAAAGATGTGTTTTAATTGATGCCATTACATTTCCTGCTAAAAGCACTATACACCAGTAGCTAAATAGAAAGCTTGTTTACAGAGAACAATACATTCGTTCACAGAACAAAAATTATATTATACACACACATATATATATACATATTTAGCTTAGCTCACACAGTGCAGTTTCTCATTTCGTACGTGAGAAAGAAAGCAAGACAGAGAAAAGAGAACAAAGAGCCATTCATGGATAATGAAGGAGTAACCCCTCTATAAAACACCAATCCAGTGTATGGTTCTTTCATATGTGTAAATTGAAAAACATAGCATACTCCTGCTATAAATATGAAATTTGACCACTGTTTGACTCAAGCATTAACTGCTGAATGAGTAATATGGACAATCAATAAACAAACAAACAAACAAACAAACAAATAAATAAATACATAAATAAATAACATTTGGCAATTGCACAAGGCAGACTGTGAGGATATTCAATGAAATAGGACCAAATAGATTCAGCAGCAAACGTCAGTGGTACCGAAAGAGTAACTAGAAGCTGGTTTGCAGAAAATATGAGTTATTGTTATGATTGAAAACTAGTCAGATGCATAAGTTAACTGCCATAACTGAAAACATATGCGGTATAATTACTACATTGAAGGTCACTGTCTTCTGCTTTAGTCATTCTAAATTAACAACAGTATAAGCCTAATACCATTATTAAAGTAAGATGACTAAAACAAATGTTATTTCAGGTAGCATGTCTTTGGACTGTGGGAGGAAACCCACACAAACACGGAGAGAACATGCAAATTCCACACAGAAAGGCACCCGTGCCAAACCCAGGGCTTGAACCCAGGACCTTCTTGCTGTGAGGCAACGGTGCTAACCACTCAGCCACCATACCACCCTGGTAGGAGATTAATCAAAAATATTTAAAAACTGAAAAAAAAAATCCTAAACACAAATATTTTCCAAAATCATTCATTCATTCATTCATCTTGAGTAACTATTTTATTCTGATCCACTTGGCAAGATAATTCACTTCAGATCATGCTCCTGTCCATCGCAGGACACCATTCACGCACTCATCCACAGAGAGCCTACGATTGTTTTTATGCTCCACAGAGTCCAGGGGAAGACCAGAAGACATGTTACTGATATCACTACAATTCAAAACTACAAAATTGACTTTAATTTGCTTAAGAAGATTAATGGCTTCTTTTTCTGACATTATTTAATATGAAATGATTTTGTCTTCTTCTTCTTCAGGTTGTTTTAAACTATGCCCTTCCCCCCATTTCTCTTCGACCATTTTACTTGAACAGCCTGGCCTGCAGATGACTTTTGAATCCAGACCAGGCCCAGGTTATGCAGGCTTATCATCACGCTGTTTATTCCTCCTTAAGAAGACTTGACAGATAGACTGGATATTGCTCTGATTTGTGGCTCCTGAAGGGCAGGAACCAGGTGGGGGATGGGTGGACATTAAGGGCAGCACTTCATCCGAAACCTCCAGATGCCCCTTAGCTAGTGTTGAGGCAGATGAGCTATGGCTTGAAACATATGGACATGCTTAGGTGCCCTCCAGTTCGTTAAACTGCATCCTATCTGCAGTAATACCTATTTTTCTAGGAGCTGTTTTATTTTATCATTGCTATTTATTGTCCTCCCAGTGCTAAGATAAAACAAGAGTGCATTTCTATTATGTCAAGCATGTGTATGGTTACTTGCCTACATGTGCTCTTTTATACTTTAAATGTTTCACATTGTGTTATTAAGAGTCTCACCACAATACAAATCATTGCTGTATATTACATGATTTTATAAAGGTTAGGTATCATGCAGCCTGCACTCTGATTTGTGAAATAGCAAAAGCAGAAAATGAGCTGCATTTGCAAAACTTAAATGTCATACACATATAATATTGCATCTACTATACATTTTTTACAATTTTTGATAATCCAACAGCTGCAAATTTCTCAACTCTGATTGATCAGAAGCTGTTGATTCATTTCCTATGACAGCACCTCTGACAGGAGTTCTGGCTGTATTTCAAATGATAAGTTTACTGTATATCAAAGGGCTCATTTTAACATGTTCTAATTTCTTTAATAATTCTTTCATGAGAACTTGTATGGATCACCCTCCATACTTAATTTAAACTAATAAAAATAATATCTAAAAATAAATGGATCAAAACATCATTTAACAAAGACAAATGTACACATCGTTCAAATGGTGAAACTTTCTGCTTATTTAATGTCTACGAAAGGAATCTCCAGTGTCAGCAATTTGTAACAGTCAGTATGTTTTCCGCCATGGGAAAGTCTTTGGGACAGAGAATGCTGAGTTTCCTAGTTTCATGGTAACATGACATGACCGGAAAAAAGAGAGGCTGTTGAAGGAACAGTGTTTATGGCTGCTATAACATGAACGATCACAAGAAATAATTAGTCTTGCAGAATGTCTGCAGCATGAAATGTAAGTGTTAAAAAGTGTTAAAAATACCATACGCTGTTTTTTTTTTTAAATGAAACACTATAATCCGTGGTGGTGGTGATGGTGGGGGTTATTACAGTGGTGCATTGGTTAGCCGCCTGGGGCCTCTCTGTTCTGAGTTTGCACGTTCTCCCTGTGCTTGTCAGGTTTCTTCCTGCAGCCCAAGGACATGCAGATTAGGTCACTTTAAACTGCCCATTTGTATGAGTGTAAATGGCTCACTGGTACTTTCTGTGCTAGACCTGCAGTAGATAGGCACCCCTGATTATTTTTCTAAAACATTACATCCTGAAATATTTTAATCCTTACTTGTTTAGATCAGCTCATGGTTTGGGGCCAGGGGCACACTTCATTCCACATATTATAAAACACATTATTTCTACATAAACCTAAGTTTCACACTAACTCCTATACTACAGTTTTTTTTGTTTTTTTTTTCTTAGACCATATCTTATTTGTAATAGAGTCAGGACATGTTTGTTGACAGAGACTTCAATGCTGTTGAAGTCTCTGGATGCACTCTATTACTCTTGATATGATGTTATAAATATAAGTGTAAAGGTAAAGGTTAATGTAAATGTATTATATCAGATCCTAGCACACTGGGATTACACAAGTTTATTGTAAATTGAATTTAAGAAATGTACAATAAGCATTCTTAATTAGGGTATCTATCTTAGGATACCTAAAGATGCTTTATTAATGCCTCTAAACAAGTAAAGAGGGTTTTGTTGCCTCTAAGCCATAATCTTTCCACTTTCTGCATGGCTGAGATTAGGTAAAATGAAATCATAGCTGGCAGAACAAAGTCTCTCTGTTCTCTGTGTTGTAACTGGTTCACAGATAGATCAGCTTCTCCCCTTTAGATCCAGCTGGGATCCATTAAAAACACATCTCCTGATTCAGTCAAGCTCCTTCGAGGGCTGGACACACATGGGTCATACCCAGCAGGTAACGCACTAGGGTCATAGGTCACTACTTCCCCCTTCTGCCCTCTGCCAGACCCTGCCGCTGTTATGCTCTCTCTAAAGGCAAGCCTGTTGATTCAGTTAGAATTGGGGAAAGACACACAAAAGGGTCCTGAGCTCCAGGCTGGGTTGAGCAGGAGAAAGTGAAGATGAGCCAAAAGGAGGGACATTACACACTGTCCGTCACAACACAAATGTCCCATTGCTGTGGAGATGCCAAATGGGACAAGAAGAGGAGAAAAGAAGGGACAGGGAGAGAGGGGGTCCGCAGTGACTAAGGAGGTGAACAAAGAAAGACAACCCCCCCCCCCCCCAAGAAGTCCCATTGGCCTGCAGTGGCAGTGACATAATGTGAATCAGCTGTGAAGGACTTTGTGAGCTTGAGTGACTGCCAATGTAAGGATTACCACTGACACAGCATTTCACTGGGTAAACAGGGCTGGATAAGGGAAGAGTAACTACGGCTGTCCCTTCATGCCCAGGTCATATGTATTTTGAGAACTGGGGATTCCCTGACTTTTTACTTGTGTACACATGGTATTTTGGGAAACTTAGGAGGAAGTGAACATACTGTAAGAGTGTTTAGTGTTATTTCCTTGGAAAGCCATGACTCAATACACTAGAACTAACTACTCAGGAGACTAAACATTTTTAGAGATATGTAACTCTCACACTGTCTATCCTAACAGACTCTTAATTCTTAATACAAATCCCTTTGATATCCCCTACGGTCTCTCTCCTTCTTTTAATCAAGAGGAGGCATTAACAAGGGAAGTGATTAGGTACAAATCTTTGGTATTTCCCCAGCTCCTTTCAAATTCTTAATCCTTTCACTGACTGCACAAAAGTCCACAGAGGTCCTGCTATTGCAGTCCACTCTTGCTCTCTAACAAAGAAACTGGGCCTTTTGAAATCAGAGTGGCAAATCAGAAGTTATTGTATCCCACATTCAACTGCAACATTACCTGCCTACCCGTCCACACAGGTTCTTAGTCTCAGTCATTTCTGTTTGATTAGATTAGATGTACTTTATTAAACATCTTTAAACTGATGGTGGAAACAATGGGAGGAAATTCACCATGCTTCCTCACTTACCCCTGAAAAACATGCCGAAAACACACACACACACACACACACACAAAACGTACACACCACATGCTTTAGTTAAGCAAATATTTCAAATTATTTGCAGAAACTGGTGTAAAACATAACTAATAATAATAATAATAATAATAATAATAAAAAATTTAAAACATTAAAAAATCTGTGTCAAATCTATGGGCCTCAATTATCAAACTGAATAGAAGCAAATGTGCTATATCACATATTATACTGTATATTAATGAGCATTTACAGACATATTTTATGTATGACAATTCAGTTAAAAAATGTTCATACACTCTTGAGTTTTATAAATTTACTACATAGATTCACTTATGTGAACTTTAATCTATTAACTTCTAACAATATCATTGTGTTTTTTTTTTTTTTTACGTGGTTAAAGTTTTTGTGTTTAAAACACTTATTTCAGCTGCACACAAGTTAATGTAAATGACCTAACAGAAATGCTATCCCAAACAAATACGTTATGTAAGCCAAGACTAGCCATTCAATTAGGACAAAAGAAATGGCACCCAGAAAATCCAGCACATGCCACATTTAGAATGTGCTCTTTCACTGTTTAGTCAATTTGAAACGTTAATTTCTCTGTGAGATTTGTTTTTTATAGTTTTGTGTGCCCAACTAAATGTGTATCACTTGTGCCACGATCATGCTTAGAACTTTAGTGGTTTATTAATTTAGAGGTTTATTTACATTAGATATTTTCCTTTTTTATTAACACATCGGCACAGAAAAAATAGAAATCTAAAACACAATTCATATTTCTAAAATAGGATTCTTACACTTATGCAAATTACTGGACATGACATAAAAGATCTCATTTTTATGACTCATATTTGGCAATGACACCTCAGTTATACAGAACAAAAAAACAAAAGCATTTGCTGTGTGTACAGTGTCTTCTCATACAACATGTGCAGACTGAATAGTCAACTGAGTAGTTGAAAGATGTGAATATTTCACAGTATGTGAAGGACACAAACATCTAAGCTTGTTAAAAGTCTAAGAGTAATTGCACTTAAAAATTGTTTTTCAGCATCTACTAGCTACACTGTTTATCATTTAAGAGACTTCAGGTGAGAGGCAGGGTGCACCCTGGGCAGGTCGCCAAACTATCGCAGGGCTGACACAGAGATGAACAGCCATTAATGCACACACTCACACCTATAGGCAATTCAGAGTAGCCGGTTGGTTAACCTGCATGTCTTTAGACTGTCTTTGGGAGCAAACCAGAGCATCCAAAGGAAACGGGGAGAACATGAAAACTCTGCACAGAAAGGCCCTAATTGGCCACAAGTTTCAAACCCAGAAGATTACTGTGAGCTGACTGTGCAAACCATTGCAGCACCATGCCACCCTGTTTACCAACATATAAGGTAAAAAACTCAGGAACTCCCTAAATGGTTTAGATTAGTCATGACTCCAGCACATTCAGGAATGCTGAATGGAGAAAGTTTGTGAAGGCAGCACAGTAAAACTACAGCACTTAAGCCAGTGGAGTGTAATGGAGGGGATTTGGTGTTCTGTTCACTGCATTGATGGACCAGCTGCAGCTCGTCTGCACCTCAAGTTCCCATACTTCCATTAATCCTACTCTGACGCTACAGGAGGGAGCAAGAAGTGGGGTGGGGGTGGGGATGAGGGTTGTATTATGAACATAAAGACAGAGCAGCCTGAACCCTCAGCCCTAAACTTTGTCCTAACAAGCAAACTAATGTTTCAATTTCATTCCTTAAAAGTGGGGCAGATTTCATGCCTCACTGCATACATTTCAGTTTCGGGTTTAACAGGTAAAATGAACTGTGCACACCAATGTCAAATGTTAATTTCATTGTACAAAAATGTCTCGGTTAATGTTAAAGCAATGTGAGTAGCAGGCAGTGTATTAAATCTAGGAGTCTAGGTGACAATAGCAATAAATGCATAAATAAATAAATGAATGAATGAATGAGAACCAGCAGCTCCAAGTGCAAAGTATACCAAGTGTTTGGACAAACAAACACAGTTAATATTGTCCAGAGTTAAACAACTGGTAAATGTTTAGTGGCCACAAACAAGCTAGCACGATCATTTATCAATTGTTTGTGTTTGTTTGAGCATCAGATAGCTGAGACAGGTAATGAGAAATGGAAGCCTTATCACTTTAGTATCGTTTAACAGCATGAATGTGCAAGGCAGAACAGAGTTTGACCTCATGCCTTCCCATTTTCCAGTATTTCCTATATCAAGATAGCTGGTATGCATTTTGATCTCCACATTTATTGCATTAAATACTACCCAGAATGACCAACATGCATTAAATTCTATAACATAAAAAATAATTTTTATTCATATATTCGTTTGCATTGTATGTCCAGTGGGAAATTAAGATCAACTGATATCCATGTAAATAATATCTAAATAATGAGGAAATCCATAACTAGTAGTTATTTATTCTTTTAACAACACAAAAAGTCACTTTCATTTACAGAAGTTGCATAGATCCAAAGGGGACAGATATGTTCTAGAGGAAAAATACAACTAAAACCAACACACTGTTACACACTGTAAAACAGACACACTTGAACAACAACAAAAAATCTAACAACAAATGCCAACTACAAACAGTGAAAGGTTTTGAACCGATACAAAAACTTCTTAATGGATAGAGGTGTGACGGCTGGAGCTTGGGCTGAAAAACATACTTCACAAAGAGCTTACACAGGGCGACCCTGTGCATTCGTGTTAACCAAGCGGAGTACAATACATTTAAACAGTATTTTTTTTTGTTTCCTCTAAGGACAAAAAAAAAAATGTAAAAGAAATTAATGTAGGTTGAATAATTCAGCCTGTGGTAAATGATCATCATAAATGTAGCTACACTGTATTTGATTTCGTCGTAAATGTAGCTACACTATATTTGATGAAAATAAATCAAAATTTCGGAGACATCACAGTTTGCTTACAAATTCTACTTCGCAAAGCTTTCATCGTTTAATTTCATTGCCTTTCAAAAAAGATGAAATAAGTCAAGTAACGTGTGTGATTATACAGGAGATTCTACTTGTTTAATAAATAATTACCATCATTTGTTTAATTTAAACAATATAAACTCAGAGTATTAGTAAACTCTGTAGCATTTTGTTTTTGATAATTTTGTGGAAAAGAGGTAGATAAGACTACATCCTAAACACCTATGGTGAAAGGTCACGTGTTTCAATAAAGACTATTGGGCAGGGGTGTGCATGGTAGAACATTTCAGCACTTAATTGTACCAATATAAGAGTACCTTTTACACCTGCTTTTACAACTTCCTGCGGTTCCTGAGTCAGAATATAAATGCAGCAAATATAGCCACTTGCTTTGTGTTCTGATGTTTTCTTCTGCAGTATTTGATATTTGATGAGCATGCATCGTTTGCAGTTGGTTACGTTCCTTTTTCTTACAGTAAGTCATTTGATCACCAGCTTTACTGTTCTACCTGCACACCTCTGAGTGCATCCGTTTGTGTAAGAAACATGGCTGCAATATTGTTTGCAAGCAATAAAAGGTACAACCATTAGCTTAGTAGCAATTTGTAAACATTAAAGATTCATGTATTACATTCATAGTATCAGGACCGAGAAGACGGGCATTTTTGTCCATTTTAAGCTTTCTGGATCACAACTTGAAATTTGCCTGAAAGCAAAAACATAATACAAACAAAATAATTATAACAATACACATGCGTGATATGCAACATACATAACATTGTGTAACACTATAACAAATATAGTACAATTTAATTTTAAAAAATGTTAATGCAAATGCCATTATTACAGAGAAAACCGGGACTGAAAAATTCCCAAGTAATAATTTGGTGTTTAATTTTAATGATTATATATTTATTAGGCACAGGCTCAGAAAATGCCAAAGAACAGACAACATGTTGATACTCACATGATGGTATTAAGGAAACCTCAGCAGTTACCACACTTTCCAAGCCCAGGTTGGATAATGCTCCTCTAATTAATCCACATGTATAGGCCAAATACTAAAAAAAAAAAATGTTTTTTTTTTTTAAATCCATCATTGGTTTTATGGATAATTTTCCTTTTTCCTAATGACTCCAGTCTTTTTTTTTTTTTTTTTTAAATATATATGATCATTTGGAATTTGCAGTAATCTACATACTATACTTGTAGACTTACTTTAGAGGATTCCTCAAGCTGCTGCTTTCTGCAGGAAACTTGGGTCAACAGTGCAAATTTGTTATCCTGTAGGACATAGGTTCCCTGGAGGTGGACAGAAAAGTTTTCACAGCTTTAAAGAATGTCACACATACAGTACGTGTTCAGCTCCTTATCAAGTTAAATGCAAACCTGATGGTTGGTCCTCAGGTTGTCAATTTGTTTTCTGAAGATTCCAGTCCAGAAGTCTTTACACAGGAACTTCATAATGTCCAGGTCATCTTTAAAGGTGGGGCAGTCTTTAGTAAACCTTTGCAACAGTCAAACTTTATTTCATTAAAGGAAAAAAATGCATTTTGTCCTGATACATCATCTGTCTAATAGTACGCATGCAAAACATCGCTCTTCTTATGATTATAAAAATACAATTTATTTTTTATAAACATGCCCTAATCTTTCAGGAGGAAAAAAAATGAGACTATTTTTTTGTGTCAAGGCGCCACCTGCTGGAAAAACCACACATTTTTAATGTTATTAATGACCACAGAAAATGTGCATGCAACTGTGTTGTACCTCTCAATTAAACCTTGCCCCACTCTGAAGCCCATTCCCTCCAACACAGACACACACGTTACTCTCTCCTTTAAAAAAAAAAAAAAAAAAAAAGATTCAATAAAAGTAAAGAAGAAATAATTGAAAACCTGAGCATGACATTAGTTACTTTACATTTATAGTATAGTATAAATGCTTGCTGCTTTATTTTTTTCACAAATCTGTCAAATGTGCTGTGTTATATTAATAATGAAGAAAATCGAAAACAGACATATTGCTTTTTCCTCACCTGGGGGTGTAAAAAAAAACCCTTTTGCAATAAAGTATAAGACCAGTGGTGAGGTACAATGGCACCTTGACTTGTGACCGACCCAGGTTACGACATTTCCGAGATACAAGGTTGATGTCGGGCTATTATTTGCTTTGTGATATGACGTTTTTTTGTGATAAGACATCACGAATGGCAAATTCATCACGTTTCATGCGGCCCACTGCCATTACGCGTTCCTGTGTCCGAGTCTGCCCCAAGCCGACCTACAGACCACGTGTCGAGCTCGCTGAGTAAGAGTCACCGCAGTGTTTCTCGATTCGTTTTGTGCTCTTTGTGCTGTTTTGGAACTTTATTTGTCCTGTACCCTGTATTTTCATCATGGGTTCTAAGAAAGTGAGGAGCAAGGCTGGGTCTGAGAAGAAGAGGCCATTTACCTTAGATATAAAGCGGGAAATCATTGAAAAACACGCTCAAGGTGTGCGCGGCACGGACTTGTTCAAGGAGTACGGGCGGAGTAATTGTACCATTAAGTTAAGTTTAGCGCTAAAGCGTAGCATAGGTTTAGCGATACGTAAAGTGTAGAATAAATTTCACAATGTTCTGTAAGCGTATAGCAAGTGTTCAGTTGGCGATAGAGGGCGACGTCCATCATGTAAACAAACCTCCCCCGACAATCTCTTCCTCCTCCCACCAACAACATCCGTCCTACACCTCACTGCTCCACCTCCATCATCCTTTCTTGTGATCCTCAAGGTAAAGCACACTTAATAAAACCAGTTTATTTCTTTACATTCACTTTTATTATGTTTTATAATTGTTTTATACATTATTTGTTATTTATATAGCACATTTCTCTTATTTAAAAACATGGTACAAAACAAATTGGTGTGTTTTGATGGGGGTTTGGAGCGAATTATTAGTAATTCCATTCATTTTAATGGACGACCTTGCTCCTGGAACGAAATAAATGTAAGTACAACTGTATTTCATAATATGTTTATTTTGTATCTATGGCTGAATTCAGATGAACATCTTGTAGATGCTCTTATTGAGCAGGACGTTTTTTTTTTCCATTATTATTATTATTATTATTATTATTTAACCCTCTCCAGGCAGGCGTTGCTGATGTGCAGCAGTTAAAATATCAGATTTTTCCTGTTACTAAAACTTAATTTGAGCCGGAAAGGGTTCAGATAGATAGATAAATAAATAAATAAATAAAAATAATAAATAACCCCTTAACCCTTTCAGGCTCAAATTAAATTTTAGTAACAGGAA
>JAQLOM010000003.1:18209813-18226217 GCA_030068315.1 Chrysichthys thysi
GAGCAGAACGGGGTTACGCTACACGTCTGAGAACAGAACGGGGTTACGCTACACGTCTGAGAGCAGAACGGGGTTACGCTACACGTCTGAGAGCAGAACGGGGTTATGCTACACGTCTGAGAGCAGAACGGGGTTACACACTACACGTCTGAGAGCAGAACGGGGTTACGCTACATAGTTGTGGGGTTGAAAATTGCTACACTGAGTTTACAGGTTAACTATCAAGTTTCAGTATTATTCTCTCCACCTGTTTTTCCATCAGTCTTGCTATTCTATCTGTCCAACCATTCTGCTCACCATTGCTCTCCCCCAGGCACACACACACACACACACACACACACACACACACACACACACACACACACACACACACAGAGAGCTGTGTGTGTGTGTCCACAAGGACTGAACTGACCTGATCTTGTGAGAATAGTTGTCTTCTATCCACAAGGAAAACTACAGCATTTAAAAAAAGAAAAAGACCCAAAAGGGTTAGGGTTCCTCAGGTTAGGGTTAGGGTTCCTCAGGTTAGGGTTAGGGTTCCTCAGGTTAGGGTTAGGGTTCATCAGGTTAGGGTTAGGGTTCCTCAGGTTAGGGTTAGGGTTCCTCAGGTTAAGGTTAGGGTTCCTCAGGTTAAGGTTAGGGTTAGGGTTCATCAGGTTAGGGTTAGGGTTCCTCAGGTTAGGGTTCGGGTTCCTCAGGTTAGGGTTAGGGTTCCTCAGGTTAGGGTTAGGGTTCCTCAGGTTAGGGTTCCTCAGGTTAGGGTTAGGGTTCCTCAGGTTAAGGTTAGGGTTAGGGTTCCTCAGGTTAGGGTTAGGGTAAGATGACATGGTGTAGGCACAGCATTAATTAGCTGTATTAATAGTTCTACAAGAGTATTATAATCCATCTTGGATTCATTAGCCTTGGTCAAGTAAGAATCTTTCAGTTAACTAACTGTCGTTGTTCATTACTTTTTTAAAATATTTCCTTACTTACAAGAAATTAATACTGCAGTTATTTCTGTGAATGTGACTTGATGTACGCAGAGATTCTCATTAACCTATCGATCTTTCTAATTGCAGTGTAACAACACTTTTCAACATGAGTGCAAAAATGTCCATCCTTCAGTGACATTATTGTTACTTTTCTTAAATTAGGCCTATCTGTGAAACAGAACATATGGATCAAGTTGGTATAGAAAATACATTTCCTTGTCTTTTCATTTTGTCCTAATTTTTTTATGTATTCATCCCATATGTCCTTCCATTGATCCATCCATTTTTTTCCGAGTTTCATGTATCATCAGTTGTGCAAACATAATCTTTCCTTTTCAGTTAACCATTAGGTATGGCCAGTTACTATCATTATCTCTTTTTGACAGCATCTAAACCTTTACACCATGTAAGTGGTGTTGCAAAATGTGAGCTTCCTTATATAATGATGTCCCTGTCTGCAATTCACAACGTTTGACATTTACGGAGTCAGTCCGCACTCTCTTAAGAGAATAGGAATCTCTTTTAATGAACAGAGCAGGAAAGATGAAAAAGAGTGAGAAATACAGAGCAATAGCACTAGATGTAAAAGGCTTATGTAAGCATGAGGCGTCCATGCAAAGAGGAGAGAGTGAGAGATACAGAAAGGGGGAGATAGAGAGGATGAAGCTCAGCAAAGCATCTGATTCTAAATAAGGAGCCTGAGTCAGATGGCTTGATATAAACAACCGGAATAACTCTTTAACCCTATCCATTTCTATCCACTTTTTATAGCAAGTGTGCTGGTATGGGCAAGAGTTCTACTGACAGATCAGCTGTTCGGTGCATCTCCCCAGTACCGTACATTTATGCCGTCTTCCATATAATCAGTCCTCCAATGGAGACAAAGTGCACATTCACATTAACACCAGCGCTGTGGGTGAAGAGGGTAATAGTGGCTTTTCAGCAGCTTGACATCAAGAGCATTACAGCTTATCTGCGCTTTAATCTCCTCTACTGAACTTAAATGGGAAATAAGAAGAATGGAGATAGAAAATGACCCTCTGTATTGATCAGAGGAGTTTGAAGTCAGTCTGCCTTGTGCCACATTGATAGAAAGTATATTTATGTCCTGGCAATATTTTACGGTGTTACTGACTCGACAGGTGAAAGTGCACAACGTGCATTCAAAGCTCTTATTTCTGAGCTAGTCAAAAAAAAAAAAAAACAACAATATTAATTGATGTGCAGAAACACACAGGTGCCAGAGCTCTGTAACCCAGTTCCCAGAGCTCCCCCAGTATCCCTCACTGCAGAACAACAAGTCCACGGGATTGAGTCAGACCTGATCCAGCGCTTACAGTCTTTGGTGGAGTCGAGCCAAAAGTCCAAGGCGTAGAGACAACGCAGTGTGTTTAATGTCTTATTTTGTGCTGTACAGTGTTGTGGGGTTAGGATTTAGGGGTTAGGCACATAGTTCGCATGGTTCGTCAGCAAAGCGCAGTACACACATGAAGCGATTTGCTCGTCGCCCATCCATCACTTTGTTGTTCTACGTTGGTCGCTGGATCCTCTACCTATAAAGAGCCTAAACAAAGGCACATTTTAGGCTTTCTGTTCATTTAACTGTTGCGATATCAAGAAAACCAAAGTCATGAACGTTGTCTCCTTACAGAAAAATGTTTTGAGGAACTCAGTGTTGTTGTCTTTTGACAGTTATTGGCATCCGTTCTCTCCCATTAGCAGTCACTTCAATCATGTCGCCTCAAAGTTGAGAGTACTTTAACTCGGTACCTGCCCATTTTACGTCACCAGCTTTTATTTCACCTCTCACTGCAACAAGTCGCCAAATTTAGTTGACATTATATGTTGTCTCCTCATCGTGTCGCAGTGAATCACTTCTGGTGTCTTTATGCACCCATCAAATAACATACAGAGGGTTTGAATAAAGAGAAGAAAAAGAAGCATAGATCTAGTTCTATGAAGAAAGATATAATTTCTTGTATGTTATTGGAATAATTTTTCCTGGAAATGCCATCAAGATGTTTTTCCACTGTGTACTAATATTAATAATATTGCAAGATCATTCTTTCAGTATTTATGAGCCAAATTCCAAATACCACCTTCACTTCTGCCATCCATCCTAAAACTACAGATCACATGGTGGCGTATCTTATTTGGAATATTTCCTCCCCCAACCGTTTAAAATTAATTCCTACACCAGTGGTGTATGAACAGTATGTAGGTCACTGCCAGTAAACACGAGCGCATCTTTAGCTTTGTGAATTGCAGTCCTAGCAGAAATTTTTGCCAGTAATGTTTGTGTATGTGTGTGTGTGTGTGTGTGCGTGTGTGTGTGTGTGAGAGAGAGAGAGAGAGAGAGAGAGAGAGAGAGAAAGATAGGAAAGGTCATGGCTGGAATCAGTGATACAGAGAGACAGCTGAGTCAGAGGAGTGGAACACACGAGGGTTGTAATGTTATAAACAGACCCTCGAGCCGGGACACAGCTTGTGCTCGAGACGCTTCCTCAGTTCAGAATCAGCGCTGCTTATTCAAATCCCTCCACTGTTAATTGCATTATTAATGCTCCATGCAAAAGATTCTTGGTGCTATACACAATCGGAATAAAAGGCTAGGTGAAACACGTGTTTAAGAAAAGCCGGGGGGGGGGGGGGGGGGTCCAAAAAACACAACTACCAACAGCAGTTTTTATTTCATCATTCATCAAAAACTAACAAAATGTCATTAGCAGAATTTAATGCGCCAAACTGAAAACTTACTGAACTGAAACTTTTTGCCAAAAGTAAAACCGTTGTATAAGATACACTCATTTATTTCATTTCTTACTTAGACTTTAAAATAGGGTGGCATGAAATGACCATACTGTTATAAACTTTATCACAAAATAATTTTCTAAGATATCGTGGATAACAGGAAGTTACTGGGAAATTACAAACTGACTCAAAAGAGTTGATCTGATGTTAAATGATGTTTGATGTTGTAATTAGTGCATAAAATATTAAATGTTCATTTATTTTACAGGTTTTCAATGATCCTTTTCAGTATTACTTTTAAAGGTATCAATATTGCATTTAAAAACAACAATATTTCATAAAATATTCAGCATCAGTCTTACTCCAGAGTGTACTCTAGGATTTGGGCAGTAAGCCGTAATCCAGGTCTGTGAATTCAGTTTGGGGTTGTCAACCATCTGCAGGACTCCAATACGTAACACACAGCTTGTGAAACACACACACTATGAAATGAAAACTATACATTACACCAATGTTGTAAAGTGCTGGAGGTGAATGCACCACTGAACACACCAATAAAAAGTCAAAAAACAAAACAAAATCGATTTATCTTTGTTTAATGGTGTATTTTATTCACACTAGTACTCTGTAGCTCATTATCCAGTGTACTGTGTATATCTGTATGTATACATGACGCTACTATCAGGGGCATACTCCGGGTCACCAAAAGGGCAGGACCAAACAGTTTCATAGAACCAGATATCATCCCATGCACTGTTTGCTGATATAAAATGAGTGTTAATCAGTTAAACTGGCAAATCAAGCGTCCCATGTCCAGCTTCAGGTTATTTGGTTACTAAGAAGAAAATAAAAACAGGAACCGACAGCCCCTATATTCACTCCACAGCTTTGCCTCGAGAATAAATTAAAACTAACACAGTGATTTGATATATAACCCTAGCCATTCATCAGTGTCAGACAGAAGCACCTTGAACAAACTTGGTCATAGAGACCGCTCTACAGTACCGCGACAGAGAAACAGCAAAAGTGGGAAAAAAGGGAAAAAAATCATTGCTGAGGATCCCTCCTGAATTGATCACTCACCTCCCCTGCCCTGCCTCATCCATGCCACTGCTGAAACTCATCCCAGACACACAAATGGATGAACTAACATAACATAAAGAGTGGACGAGGAGCTGGAGGTGAAAACGATGGCTGCAAGTCCACCGCTCGTTGGAAGAGACGGACGTGGCCGCACCTCTTCTGGAGGGATTAACTTTGAGGAGGCGACAAAGACACACGTGTTGTTCCTCCCCATCAGCACATGCGTCCTCGCCCACACGCCTCAGGGGAACGGATCGACGATTCGTTTCTTCATAACACGTTCGTGTTAAGAGCCAACATGTGTGTGTGTGTGTGTGTGTGTGGAGAGGAAAGACAGAGAGAGAGAGAGAGAGAGAGAGAGAGAGAGAGAGAGAGAGCGAGCGAGGGAGGAGTGTGAAGGTGATTAGACTGGGGACAGTAATGACACACTTCTCGACACTCTGCAGCGCGGGGTGTCTGCGTCCGTATCTCTTTCTTTCACTCGTTCCATCTCACAGAGGGAGAGCAGAGTGGGCAGCACACAGCCCTCAATCTGTTAGCTGCTTTCACTGGCAAAGCGCTGAGCTGCCCAGTCTTACTCCTCTATCTCCTTCACCACAGCTGCAGTAGCGCACTCGAAAACGTTACACACGCCAGGACGGATGAAGTAAACAATTCCAAATGAGGTTTTAATGGATAAATGCTGCTTGGGACACTGTTGCAACGCAACCAACAGCAAACAAAAAAACCCTCACATCATGTCAGAGCTGCCTGATATGGGGTGCTGTTAATGCATCCAACCATAAGCCTATTAAACTTCATGCAGTTTCAGCAACTGCTTCATCCTGGATTGTTCAGGATTGTGGTGGATCACCCTGTCCCCGGAACGCTGGATACGTGATTATACACCCCGGATGGGATGCCATCTGATTGCAGAGAACCTGCAATCCTGGGAACACTGAGAGTGAGGCGGGAATCCCTGGACGGGACACCGGTCCATCGCAGAGCACCGCAACTGTAAACTCATCACACTGATGGACAGTTTAACAAAGCCAAGCCACCTATCGGCATGGGATGTGGGAGGAAACTGGAGAACCCAGAGGAAACCCACACTGGGAGCATAAGAAAACTCACTCTTAAAATTCACCCTATATAAATGTTCCCTAATAAATGAACCAAGAACTCTTTGTTTTCAACATGACAGAAGGATTCCTTGTAATCTTAGGGATTAAATTATGCATTTAGAATTTATGCATCTGCTAAAGAAGTATATGCAAACATGTTCATATCAATTATGATGAAGCATGCTGGGAGGAGGATCATCTCGTCTCGCTAATTGAAACTCGTCCAGACGGACCGGCGAAGGCAGCGGATTGATCGTGTTCCGTCCCAGATTCTCCTGACCCAAATGCGAGCCCACCAACAGAGACGGTTCATTGTGTTCATATGGACACTTAACCAGACTTGCTGTGTCCTCGATGCCTCATCGCCCAAAGTCAGTCAGCAGATGGGACTTAGATACATACACACAACATACGGACACGGACAGGTCTTTTGGTTTGCTAAAAAATCACTGGCAGTTTTATTTATTTATTTGCTGAGACAGTTCCAGGGGAATTAAATAAAACACGATTACAGCAGTGCAAGCAGATGCAAGGTCTGACATTATTCCAAATTACAGGCATGTCAACAGCTGGTCTAGATTAATCTGAGAAACAATGGTTTGTGGCTATGTTATTTAAAAAAAAGCCTTGCTATGTGATGTCATTTCCTCTAAAGTCTCATAAATTACAAGTATATGCTTGCACTATGGGCTAATATCGCAACAAAGCTAGATGAATAATCTCATCCTAACATGACACAAAAGGCTGCTTTGGGGAAGTTTGCTTAAACACATTTGAATTTTTTTAAACACAGTTGGAGCGCCATTCGTGCCTGTTGGAAATGAGGAGAGAGAGATAACCCACATCAAAGACATTTTACAGCAAATGAAAAAAAAAAAGGAAAACACGTGTTACTGCCCAGCTATAGTTACAGTCCTGTTTTAGAGCCAATCGGTGCTCGTCTCCTGCAGCATTTTACTTTTTTGGTAAAAATTTAAAAAGTGGAAAAAAAAATACAATCTCAAATCTAGTAGTATCTTGTAATGAAGTTGTGATGTTTCTTGTAGGAAGGCTGAAACATAGATCTATAAGAGACAGTACAGGCAGGATGACCAGGACGACCTTAGAGCTATCAGATTCGATCTGACAATTCTAGGATTTTAAGACATTAGGCCCTGAATTTGTGGCCCTCAATAACTGCAAAACACATGAGTTACACATTAACCTAGGAAAACCTGTAACTGCTCATTAGTGCAGTTACCCAGTCAGCCAATCAGGTGGCAGCAGCACACAATCACACAGATGCAGGTAAAGAGCTTCAGGTAAGATCCACGTCGGACATCAGAATGGAGGAAATGGGATCTTACTGTCTGTGTCGTGGCTTTTGGTGACAGACACGCTGGTTGGAGTACTTCATAATTTTCACACGCAGCACACACACAGACTTTACACCGAATTTACATGGAATGGAGCGCTAAACAAAAATCGTTCACGTGGGTAGAAACACCTTATGGATGAAAGAAGTCACAGGAGACCGGACAAAGTGGTTCAAGCTAACAGGAATGCTATGGTAATTTGCACATAACAATTATTTACAACGGCGGTGCGCAGAAAAGCATCTCATAATGCACAAGACATCAAACTTTTATGCAGATGTTTAGGCAAAAAAAAATACATCACAACCCCAGCTAACCCTAAAAACCCTAAATGTAAAAACCCTAGCTAACAATTAGCAAAACAACACAACTTTTCATTTTACCAAAAAAAAATGGAAGCGGTCCAGATGACCCCCCAGGGCAGGATTCTGTTAGCTCTGACACCCATTACCGCTCCACAAGCATCTCCGGACCGAAAACTTCACCATGTCAACAATTGTATATTTTTCTATGTTAGCAAAAAAAGAATAGATTTTTTTTTATCTTTATTACTCACCTTAAATTATGTGCAGTGTCTCATATGTGAAGCCCTCATGTCGGAGCTGTTACTGGAGGAACGCTAACACTTGAAAACAAGTGCATTCAATTCAACGTATCATTGCTGTTTGGTAAAAAAAAACAAACAAACCTAAATGCACACCTTCTGATTCAGGAATTCAACTGTGCTGTGCTATAAACACTACATTTTTAGCACAGGCTATTTATGTCATAGCAGCACCTTCTGGCTTGAATTCCTAAACAGATCGTCCTTTCACTCTGGTGTTTTCTTTCACTCTGGTGTTTTTCTGAGTGCTGAGCACAGAGAGAGCGCTCTGATTGCCAGACGAACACTGGATCATATCTCTCTCGGTCTCAGGCCCGCATTCAGCTCCATCACCATGGAGGGGAGCTCCCAGCTCATGCTGACACGAACAGCCACTCGTCCAGCCCATCTGGCTGTCTCAACAACACGCTTCCCAACCTTACAATACTGCTGAAAATCCAACACGCTTTTCAGCTTCAAAGCTCTTTACAAAGCCCATCTGTCCACCCAAGTGTAAAATCTACTGTGGTTCCCTCAGAACTGCTCTGATTTTGTATGGTTACGTGCACGTCTGTGTGTCTTTAACTGCTGAAACTGTCTTCAGCTTGTAAAACTGAATAAATTATGATTATGAAAACTGCAAGCGCAGAAGGTTTAATATAATGTGGTGATTAGGGTGCTGTGATTTTTCTCCTTCTCCTCTATCCAACTCTCCCTCGCCATCCATTTTTCCTTCTTCTTTCTGACGGTACTTGCCATGAATCCCATGAGCAGGAGAGCGCTCAGATGTCCGTCTGGTGTCTGCTGACTCTGGTGTCAACAACAACCACCCCTGAAGACCACACGCGTATATACATCCTCCCCTCCGTCGCTCGGCAACTGGCTCCCATAGCAACCGCTGCTATCAAGAGCTTCATGTCTGAGAGTCTCGGTCGAAGGAACGTTGACAGGAGAGCAGCGTCACCGCATCGCGGCTCTGAGCGCAGACCTTTCCAATTTCATTCTTCACTGTTTTATGTTCATAAACTCACAAAGAGACAAGGATACAATGTTCTTTCATGTGGTTTGGGAAGGGTTACCTCACGGTAATGTATGATGTATGTTACCTCACGATGGTTGTATTTTGGAACACTATGTTGTCGAGATGTACGCAAGACACACTAAATTCTTGATACGTCTACTTTTCAGCAGTGCAAACTTAGTAGAATGTCACTCCGTTGCAAATCCAAGGTTTCAAAATATCTGCTTGCTGTCATCCATTTACATTCCTCATAAACATAACAGTAAAATAATACGTGATGTGGATTTTACAACACAATATACTATAAAGCAAGTTTTTTCTTTTTTTTCTTTCCTCTCACGTTTCACTCTACTCTGGAGTTTGACCCTTGAATTCTTGCTTATTATTCAGTTATTCATTGGAAAACACACAACATTATTCAGTCATTTCTGAGTAACTAACAGGAAAAGGTGTGTAGTTATAAGAAGAAGCAATGCACATCTGAACCCAGTGAGGGATCTTTAATGGATTAATGAGCCAAGAGAAAGACTCTATTAACTCTTCAAATAATATTATGCTACAGTTTGTACATTGTGTTGTAGTTATTGTTATTGCCAAGTGTCACTTATGTACACAGTTCACTTTGAGCCTGTTATTCAGTGTGACAGAGACCAAACCACAGTGCACAGACAATTACTGTTTTTGCACTAGTCTGATGGTCTGATTTGTCTGAGTCAAGGCCTGTAACTACACTCCATCACTGCAAGTGAGGAGAGGGAGAGAAAACGAGTGCAAGCCCACAGATGGCCCACAGAACTGCTGGGAGATGCCACATGGCTCCTTGTTGATAGCTTGCGGCGTCCGGCACAAGCAGCACTGGTGGACAGCTTTGTCATGCTAATGGAGGGGGACAGCTGGTTTGGGCCATGTTGTCACACGGTGAACGTCGCTACGCAAAACAGAAATACACCAAACTCCGGTGAACCCATTCCTACGACTGAGCTCTGGCAATATTCCCACCAAGATATGCAAAAAACTTGTGTATTTCAAGTAAGGAGCAGCTTACAAAGAACTTTCCCTACTGCAGCAGGTCCGACTCCCTGTCCTGACAACATCTGCAGATGTTCTGCACAGTTTTGCGTTTTGGTTGGTGTAAAATTGCTAAACCAATTGACTTAAGTGCGTGGAGATTAGCTGCCGAGTTGAATCTGCTCCTAAGATGAATATTGGAGTGAGGCCACATCTGTAATGCATCAAAAACTTCCTACTTAGCCTTTATTCTTGGGTTACAGCATTCTAAAAGTTTTCAGTAAATCAGTAAATATAAACCTGGTTTGCATTCTAAGCTCACATGGGCACCATTTGCTATCCAATTCGAGAGGCAAGAAAGGTTCAACAAAATCAATAGAGCTTTTAAGATACATCCAAAGTGCCAGCAAGTCACTAGGAAAGTACCTACCGGAACCACGTAGTCTGACAGCAACTCTATCTCAGCAAAGCCATTAACAGCTCACATGGCCAAACCACTTCTACTGTTTGCATCACCTCAAAATAACCACCAAAATCCAACCTAATGATCAATCCACAGCAAACACCCGAATGCTTTAACGCACCCGAACAAGACGGGCTGAAGTGTGGTTATTTGTGGCCGTTTGAACGGGATGTGATGGCAGCTTATATCTGTACGGTGTAATGGATCCTTTTCATGGAGTAGATGTAACATATTGATCCCTGCTAAAAGAAAGCAGTAGCGCTGTGATGAATGTCAGCCATTTAGAGGCCGGCTGTCTGCAACGTTTAAACAGCAAAGAGACAAGCGTGTGTGCTGGCCTTCTGGGTCGACGTTCACCGTGAGCATGTCACCGGAGCTGCTATAAAACAAAGATCTCGCTCTCCACTTTGACAAAAAGCACTATTAGAATCATCGACTAGGGCAGCAAGGCTTCCTGAGGTCACCAAACTTTCCTTGCAAACAAAAGCATGAAAAGGAATAGCATAAGACGAGTGGAATATGTTAAGCGGGGCAGTGGCGGGACCCCTCTGGGAGCACTTTCAGGAACATTTCGAAGGCCAAGCAAAACAATGGCACTGATCCAGAAAGTGTGTCGAGACAAAAGCAGGGCTCGAAGGAGGCGAAGGTCGTTGGGTGGGTGTGACGGGATTAAAGCATTAATCACAGATGGCGACCGCATCTTATCTTTTCACCAAACCCCCACCAACCCACCAACCCACCCCGAGCAAATAATTGACAAAGGTATGCTGCACTCGCTTCTGTCAGCACGTGTGTCTGTTAAGCAGGAGTGTGTGTTGGCCACAATGGAAAGGAGCACAAAGGCATGTCTAGCCCCTCCACCCCATCACTCCACCACCCCTCCACCCCCCACTCCCTTGTCCCAGTCAGACTGCATAGTAAGGCACGTGCTGCTTCTGACGGGTGGAACAACAGTAAAGAAAGAAACCATGTGCTATCAGACTGATATCAGGATATGATCCTTGTCTCAGCCATGATATTGTGCTGGATCCTGTAGTCTTAAAGGAGACCTCACCAAAAAGAACATTAAAAATGTTTATATCGATATACGTGTGACGTGTTCAGTGAGTCGGGTGATGATTTTTGGTTGATTCGCTATTTTTGTTATGCTATGAGAAGTGAGTAGTTTGACTGCTTGGCAGACTTCACAGGATGACACTGATTACGAGTTACACTGGTGTTTATTGGTAAAGTTTTGCTAACATCTAAAAAACAAAAGCTTATTTTCTCGCTCACTGTTCTCCAGCAATGTTGACTTGGCACATTAATTAGAAACCCAACATAAAGCTGGGAAGTAAAGACACCAGACATTGGGCTCAAAGTTACAGAATGCAACAGAGATATAGGACACAGTTGCACGGACATACGGCAGATCTGACAGGTCAGTTAATGATCTACAAAAACAAAGCGCACAGCACTAACGGTGCTCTTAGTCAACCGACTCAGCTGATAAACTGAGGGCTAAATGCACCATCATGGAACTACAAGCAGCAGGTAGCTGAACAGCATTGAGGATAATTCAGGAAACCAGTGTTACAATACATACTAAGATGTCGATGAAACTCACAATATCATTACAAAATAAATTTAGCATATGACTGAAGATCACAAGTTAATTATGATGTTTAACATCGTTAATTAAATCATTAACTCGTTCAGGGTGGATTTTTTTCTTTGAAGAGCCAAACTTGATACAATATAATATAATAATACAATATAAAAGGGTGTGGCATGTACTTGGCACATACACATGTGCCCTTTGTGTGTGTGTTGTTAGTGGCCTGAATGCATATTGGGTAAGGTTAATTCAGCATAAGGGAGGTCACTTTCGGGAAAAAGAGAAGTGAAAACCCCTAAACAGCTGGGGAACATTTATAGGGATACAATGGAGTCGGGGGGTGGGGTGGGGTGGGGTGTTGGTAGTAAGTGGAAATGTGAAGAAATAAAAGACTCTCTAGCCAGCCATCATTTTAGAAGGCTCACTGGGGTCCTTTGTTATGGCAGCTGGTTTGGGGAAGGTCAGACCAGCTGTGCTTCCACTGACCCTCTTTCCCTTTGCTCCTCCTGCTAAACGCAGCCAGCTGTAGATAAAAGAGGCGACACTGAGGAGGCCAGGATCACTTTACACTGTGTCCAGGCTCAGGACCTCTGAACAGTGGCAGTAAGTGATCTTCTGATGGTCCACTCCATAACATCAACAGCAATGATGACGCATGAGTACTTAGTTCAATGTGACTATAAGTATTCAGTCCTTTATAAGGATGCCCATAAACGTGTTAAACGTACTGGTGTATTTAAATAAGCCTGGCTTGTTGCTGAGCAGCTGCCACTTCCTTGCAAGGAGATCTGATCTTCATGTGTAACGTCAAGTGTACCTCATGTACCTTTAAGTCATCTCACAGCATGATTCCGCCTATACTACAAGCTGTCGACGGACTGAATGGACCAACTGCTGAGGCCGTCAGCGCAATCATTCAAATGGCTGTTGAGCAGTTACACTAATCCCTCAGTGTATTAGCTCTTAAAGAACTTCGACGTTAAGTTACACAAGTAATAAAGCGTTTGGTTACAGAGTGAGTCAATGGTGTTGTCTGCACGAGGCCGTGACATAAAAAAAGCAGTGGGTTGGCTAAAATAATGACTAATATTTGTTGTGGCTGGTGAAATACCCTCACAACACAATGCTGGCTTCGCAATTCTGTTCATTTCATTTCACTGAATATTTTGAACAAAACTTAAATGAAGAACAATTATGACTAAAAAGACTTGGCTGTAAAACACTAACAGAGGTCTAATATTGTAAATAAATATATTATAAGTTCACAATGTCTTGAAAATAAACAAATTAATTTATACTTTTTTTTTATAACTTTTGACTGAGTAAACAAAGTATGGGTAAGGGAAGGTATACAAAGTCAAGGTACGAGTAAGGTGAACTGTTCCCTCCAACCCCTCGACTGGCTACGCTAACCTGCCCCGAGACATGAATGAGTGAGTGAATGTGTGTATGGTGTCCAGAGATGGACTGGCAACTCATCGGGGGTATGTTCCTGCCTCATGCCCAGTATTTCCAGGCTAATCTGACCCGAATTTTACCCTGACCAGGATAAAAAGATTACTGCAGATGAACAAATGGCTAATTGTTGCCACATCACATTTCTTACACTATCCATCAGTGTTGCATTACTGATTTTACAAAATCAGTATGAGCCTTTGGCACCTTCACTGGAGATGAATAAATAACATATAATCAAATAATCATACATTAACTGAAATTTGATGTACTATTAAGGTTAGTACACAGTTCACATTTCTTCAGAACAAATACTAGGATTAGAGTTAGCACAAGAAAGAAGACTCGGAGCTTCTGACAGAGGGACTTTTTAAATTTTGCATTGAAATTAAATCCTCAGATCAAACCCTGATCAGATGTCACCCTGAAGTTTGTCATTAATCAATCAATATTAGAAGACTGGAGCAAGCTTTTCATTATTTTTGGAACTTTTATGAGCCCAAATTTAGCAAAGAAAACATGTGGAAAAATTCCTTTTCTGGGACAGCAATGGTCTTCTAAGAGCGTATACTATAAAAGAAACTATATGTGTTGTGTTGAAAGGATGTTCGGCCTGAGCACTTTGTGAATACAAGTCCTTGGCTGAGCAGGACAGTCTTTATGATTACAGCAGCAGTTCTTTGGTCCAGCAATACAGTATCAAGGTGAGATTATCCACCAAAGCCTTGCGCGTAAACTGTTTTCAGAAAGTTCACATCTTTAGGGTATCCCTGTGGGACCATGCACAAGGGCAGAAGGTGAGTCACAAATATACAAAGCTCCAAGTAAAAGGATAAATACACAAGATGAGCCATGAGCTTGACCCCAGTCTATGCCAAGTCTTTTTTTTTCAAGCTAACCCTACTCAAAACTAATCAGAAAATAAAAAAATGGCTTGCACTCATTTGTCAAATGGAAAGCCTCTGTGTACAAACTCAACTGTGCAGAAAGAAATGTAGCCTCCAGATGCAATGCCTCACCAATGGCAGCCATAACAGGCATTTTTGTCTTCCTTTTTTCTCAGACTCATTAGATTTGGACTGTCTATGCCACAAATATGAGGCTAATACGACGCGGCTTCATCATGGTGTGTAATATAAACTGCCTGCACTGTGGTATGGCAGTGACCTAAGCACTTGATCTGTTTGGAATGTAAATGAAGACCTCGTAGCAGATTTGGTCTGTTTAATCCACAGTCTATAACTTTATCCAGCTTCCAAATAGGCACTTTAATGTGTGTTTAGTCTCAGTTAGTGCTAAACGTTCCAGGACCCTTTTAATGTCCAGTATTCTCACGTGCTGGTTCCTTTTTCATGGAAGGAAATTCCTCCATTTACGGGGCTTTTGCAAGTCGTTGGGAAGAAGATGATGGATAGAGTAACCTGAGAGACAAACTGCTCACAAGAAAGTACTGATTGTGGGGTAAACAGAGAGAGAGAGAGAAAGAGACAGGACGCAGATGAGGAAAGGGAAGAATGTTGGATTCTCCCAGGAGATCCGCCGTCGCTTTTATCTGAACTCTCTGCTCTCTCTTAAATTATCTTCGTATAATGCCTCCAACCCGCTCCAGGCCACTCTCGTCTCTTCACAGCAGACTTTTGTTCTCACGCAAAACATCCTTTTTTTAAAAATATTTGTGACCAACATTCCATGACAGCAGAGCCAAGCAGGGCTGTGGGCCAGATACAAGTTGTTTTTTTCATTGTCCAACCATAGACATGATGTAAAGAAAATCGTAAAGATTCCTAGAACTGCGTCCTGAACTGTTGCCTGTCTGGTGCTATCAGGAGAAAAACCCCTGAGATCCAGAACCTTTCCAGTAAAATATTAATTTAATTCACATGTGCTTATAAAAACATCATAAAAAGTGATCTTTATGTGTTTCTTCAAATGATCACATAGCAAAGCAACCTTCATGTACCCAGAACATCACGGGCAGCTCAGACTGCCATGCAATCAAGACAACAAATAATCAAATAAGACTAATAAAAAGCTACACACCAACCAAAATATCTCACTTCACTAGGAGCAGAAGAAAGTGTCTGTGGAACGTTAGAGACGTGTTAGCATTGTCTTATGCTAGCCATGTAGCGTTATGCTAAAATCACTCAAGCGTTGATTTTTATAATCAGAAACTGAAATGTGCATTGCAAACACACAAAATAGAAAACTGCCTTTTGCTGCAGGACAATACACACATTTTCTGAGAAGGTGAGTGTGTGTTGATTTATAAAGGTAATTTTAAAAAAAAAGTCCATTCTGCCAAACCTTTCCTGCTTATTCATGTAATTAATGCCAAATTCGTCACAAACTAAAACCAGTACCTGGTGGTGCAGAACTGTTCTGAGACCTTAGCTTTGAAGGGTTCAAGTGTTCAACAGGAGTCTCACGAGGCTATAAATTTGAAGAACTTTCCTCAGATCAGCATTACAATGGACAGCTTGAATTACTCCTGTGAGGCAAATGATTCATCAGGACACAGTCTCTATATTTCACAGTGATCTCCATCCATACATATTTGAATAGAAGAACATGGAGGAAGTGCGGACTACAAATTCAAACATGTAATAACAAGCGGTTTTCTCGTGAGCTCCAGTGAAGGTTCACCAGTGACTGCGTCATGGATTTGCGTGATGCGTACTGGATCAGGACGTTGATGAATGTAAACAAATATGATATATAATGATTAATCCTGGTCGAGAAATGCAATACTGTGCCACATAACGCTACCCAACATTACAAATAGCATACTAAATGCCAACTTTATACCAAAATGTCTTTTTTGTCTGTATAGTCACTCAGACGTTATTTGTAGAGCATTTCTCAGAGTGCATCACAAAGGGCTTCACACAATAAAACTAGAGGACAATACAATACACACTCCCACACACACCGACACTCAATAACACACACACACACACACACACACACACACACACACACACACACACACACACACACACACACACACA
>JAQLOM010000003.1:18951297-18971978 GCA_030068315.1 Chrysichthys thysi
CCAATCAGCCTAATCCCCTCTGTGCATGTCTTTGGACTGTGGGAGGAAACCGGAGTACCCGGAGGAAACCCACATGGGGAGAACATGTAAACTCCACACAGAAAGAAAGGCGCCCAAGTCGACCCCAGGGATCAAACCCAGGACCTTCTTGATGTGAGGCCACCATGCCGCCCCTGAAAAATTTCAAATTGCAAAAAAAAAAAAATGTTAATGTAAGCATTAGAAATATTTTCATCAGCAGATTCGGTGTGTGTGTGTGTGGGGGTGTGTGTGTGGATGTATTAGCAGTGCTAAATCGATTTTCTAGCATCAAGCCCAACTTGGGGTGAAAGAGAAAAAAATTATCAATCCATCCTTCTTTCTTCCTCTCTCTCTCTCTCTCTCTCTGTCACTCTTAATTTTCACCTTTCTGCTTCTTTCCGCGACACTCCGGCTCCGTGCTGCCGCCGTTAGAATTACACTGTCACTCACTGATTGCGAGAAAGAAAAAGAAAGAGACGCTCACAGCAGCACCAGAGCGACACCACTGCAGGTGTAGAGACAGTCCACTGGTTGAAATATGAGCAGGATATCACAGAAGTTCTGTCCTTTCTGGTGGGGGGGGGATTTCTGCTGGATTACATTTTGATCACTGTTGTAAGTGCATTTTATGGCACTGCTGCCTCTCAGACGGTCCTCATAACTCCTCATAAACAACAACACCTTATCCTTTAGTTTTACCTCCAGGCTGAAAGCAGGAGCCAAACGTCACCACTTTTAACCTATCAGCTGGAGATGATGGAGATAATCCAGCAGAGGTAAGGCTTATCGTGGATTAGCTACACCTAAACACCGTACTCCATCATACAGCATAAAAATATGGCATGAGGTAAACTGGTGACTCTAGGTGTGTGTGTGTGTGTGTGTGTGTGCAGGCAAATAATAAATGGCTTCCTGTCTTCATAGTGGTACGCACAAATGCATAAAATGCCACACCCAGGAGTCGAGAGAGAGAGAGCGCAATATGGGCTGTGCTTTCTGGATGGGAGGGATGTTGTTATTCTCTCCCATCAATCACGGGAACTCTAGCCAATCAGAAGCATCTGTGAGCTCATCTATGCAGAAGAGGGTAGATAGCTCTGAGTGTCTAATGCAACATGAGCAACAGTTTGATAAAATACAGTGGCATGCGCTTGACATTATCCTCTCTGATTGGTTGAGGAGAGCTGGATGGTGGGTGGGATTTGGCAAAGAATAAAAATTGGGAGAAAGGGGCGGTAAAAAAAACGCTTACTGTTTGGGATCACACGCTCTTCACAATTTGAAAAAGCCGGCAATAAATTTGAATTGCGTGCATGTAGGGAGCAGGAAAACATCTGGATCTCGGTGTTTCCGCTGACCTGACATTACCTGTTACCGTAGAAACGGTGTAAAGAAGGTTAAGAGTGACAAACCTTGACCTTTGGACTATTTGTTATAGTGATACGCAAAGTCACCGCAGCCGCAACACTCTGGGAAACATGGGGGTTAAGAGAGGCCAAATATTAGACATTCCTGATGCAAGGTTTATTTAGCGGTAATTCCACACCTGGGTCTGGGTCCTTCCACATTCAGGTAGGTACGCGTTTAGGATGGAAAGAAAAGGTTCCTTGTGTTCTTAAAGGGTTCTTCGATTTGTCTCTGGAGGAACTCATTGATGTTTTATGTAGGACCATGTAGTAGAGTGTTTCCCTTTCAGGAACAGTTTCAATGTAGACACCTCTGTGTGCGCGCGGGTGTGTGTGTGTGTGTGTGTGTGTGTGTGTGTGTGTGTGTGTGTGCCCACCCTTTGTTTTGGCTTGTCTCCCTCAGCATCTTTGCTTGTTAATTCCTCTGCAATGCATCAATAGCAGTAGCCATGTCCAAAGATAAAAGCAGAGACACTGACAAAAAGACGAGAGAGAAAGAGAGAGAGAGAGAGAGAGAGAGAGGGAGAGAGAGAGAGAGAGAGAGAGAGAGAGAGGGAGACAAAGTGTCCTCTAATTTTAGCCATTGAAATCAATAGAGTTTGGCAGCAGGATGTTCCTCATTAGATTTACAAAGCGCGAGAGAGAGAGAGAGAGAGAGAGAGAGAGAGGGAGGGAGAGTGATGAAGAGAAAGAAGCTGGTACAGTGTGACTGTGCATAGGGAAAAAACTATGCAAGGAAAGCAAAATGATAAAGAAAGAAATATAAGAAGAAAGAGGAAAAAGGGATGAAGAAACTAAGGAGGAAGACAATAAAGCTAGCGGGAGAAAACGATTATGAAGAAGAAAGAAAGAAAGAAAGAAAGAAAGAAAGAATAGGAAAGGGAGGAATTTTTTAAAAAGAGTGTTAAGGGAAAATTAAGCTAAAGTATCGACTAAAGGAACCAAGAAGCTCAGCGTAAGGGAAAGATAGAATTCAAAGAAAGAGCAAAACAAATGATAAGAGAAGGTAAGAAAAACAAAAAAGGATTGATGACAGAAAGAAAGAAACCAGGGGGGGGGACATAGCAGAGGAATAACTGATTTAAAATGAAATGAAAAAAATTAAGAAAAATATAAAACAGAAAAAAGAAGGGAAAAGGCCTGAAGTGAGAAACCAGAATAAAAAACTTAAAGGGGAGGGGGAAAAAATCTATGGAGGATATATAAAAACAAATGGAACGATTGAAGAAATGGAAGGAGGAGGAAAAGGACAGGATGGCGGAAAGAAAGCGAGACAACCTCCACCATCACTCACTTATATCAACACCATACTCACATCACCAACACCATCACTCGTTTATATAAAATAGAAGGCTGAACGTAGGAAAAAGTCAAATGGAAGGAAAGATGTGTGAACGAAAGAGAAAAATTCAAACCCCAGTTAACTAGCTAGCTACCTAACCAAGTTAGCCATCGTGGCTAATTAAAGTTGTTAGCGCACACCCCACACTCTACATGTGTTATGTTAGCTAGTTTATATAGTTACTGAGCACAAATACCCAGAACTACCAAGAACAAAATGATGTCTGTTAGTCATGAGAAAAGTAAATCTCTCGTCACTGGAGATGAAGAACCCTGTGAAATGAAGACACAACTGGGAAATGTGGACACCAAATGTAAGCTAGCAGATGAACCAGGCTAGCAGTCTACCAAGCTAACAAGCAGCTGTTCGTGTTATAGTGACGACTTAAAGGCGTAGTGACAGTGGGAACGAGTACAAACAAAGAAATCAACAGTAAAAACATCCAACTGCCACAGCGTTTTTACTCCAATGCCCAGCTTTCCAATTTCTGAACTTGCGCACACCAGACGGTTGATATAATCTCATGAACAAAGTGTGGAATCTGACAGGATTGAGGGGCTTCCTGCACCAAGTCGAAGACATACAGCGATGCCCTCGTTCATATTGCCTACATTCAGGGCTGCTTTCTGACTGGAACACAATGCCTTTTTTTGCCTTCGAAGGTCTCTGTCAGGTCGCATAGTGGGCGGAGTCTGGTGGTTCTTCACTCTCATCATCATCTCGTCGTACACGGCGAACCTGGCGGCTTTCCTCACCGTGGAGAGAATGGTATCTCCCATCGAGAGCGCAGAAGATCTTGCCAAACAAACAGAGATCGCCTACGGCACGCTCGATTCCGGCTCTACCAAGGAGTTCTTCAAGGTACACACACACACACACACACACACACACACATACACACACACACAGATGTAAGACACAATGACATTTCAATCACAACTATTTAAAGATGACGGCTGTAATACTGCATATTACTCAGGTACTGACAGAAAACCGATTGTTTACTAGCCTCTGTGTCTACTGTATGTGTTCCCAAGTGTCTCTTTTCCTCACCTTGGGTTTTTGTCAGAGTGAGGGTGTATTAAATACTATATTGCAATGGTGCTTAGATAATATGGAGAACAGAAAAATGGGAAGTAACGAATGTAAATATGATTCTACACCCGAGTAGCGGACCGCCAGGGCATCAGTACCTTCTGTGGGAACGCTGGATTCAGCCACATTGTGATATGTTTGGACTTCGGTTTTCAACGCAGACCAATAAAGTGTGTAATTCACCAACTTGTCTGGCCATAAAGTTTTGACTAACTTATGCACGCTGTGCAGCAAATTCACGCTATTGCTCGTACACAGACGTCTCAAAAGTAAATAGACAGAAATGTATTTCTAGAAACTTCCTCCTAGCTGCTCAGCCATGGTACCCAAGTTAATGGAGATCCCTCACAGAAGTTCTCCGACTCATTTGGAGCATCACGTGCAACATCAGCGTCCTTACAACGGGGATTTATTTCCTCCGACAATTCTCTCGACAGTCTGAAGACCCCTGTCCGGGGGTACAGGTGGACCTGAGCGGGACGCTGGTGATTCCTTTCCTTTGCTTTTGAGTTGTACAATCACTCTGTTGACTGTTCAAGAGGAACCCCAAGGTTTGTGCAATCATATGCTGGCTAAGTGTCACCACCCTCAGTCTGACCACAATACAAACTCTGTGAAAATCACACAACTCTCTGGAGTACGACGTTCTCCGCATGGCGAGTCGCTCTAAACCAGTGGTATTCAACTAAAATTTAAAGAGGTCCAGTTAGAGAAATTTTTTTTGAAGCAAAGGTCCGGAAGATCATAATATCGAACTAATTAGTGTGATATATATTTAAGTAGCCTAGTATAACCTTCTGTTTTGGCTGTAGGTCCGGGTCCGTATAGGGCGGCTTTGCGGCCTGTTAGTGACCTCTGCTCTAAACGATTAATTTCCTGTAATCTGACATGAACAATAATCAGATATTAACAAGTTTGAAGCACTGGGTGGTGTCCACATAGATAAAACATAATCAGGGGTGTCCCTTTACTTTTGAGTTGTCTGTGTATGTGTCAGACCCTTTGCAAACATGCCAATATGCTGGGGTCGCTCCCAGGGTCCAGAAACAAAATTTGATAATGGCCTGCTTCGCTGTCTGACCCCTTCATCAAGGACAGAAGATCCAGTCTGATAGGTAGTGGACACAGAGGGCCTAGCAGTAACATCAAGAACAGCCTGGACCGAGGTCTGTTCAGCCAGAATGAGGCTATCAGCATTGTGTATCTGTTATGTAACAGCTCCATAACAATGTCAGCAGTGGAACGGCATACAGCAGTAGATTTGGCTGGTCATGCTCCAACACGTCCTGGCCCTAAGCCTCTATCTCTACCCCGTCAGTGGGCTGTTAGTTGTCTGTCTGGTCTCAAACAAATCAACTTCCAGTTTGCTGTTGGTTCTCCAAATGAACTGAAACACACACACACACACACACACATTGACTGTATCAGCACAGTGAATAAAAGACTAAAGTTGCATATCTGTCTAAATCAAGAGCTTGTTTGCCAATCGTTAGCAAAGAGTGGTCATTATTGAGTGCACTTTAGTGCGGGGTGAATTGTGAAAAGGTGAGATCTTGTGCAGAGGTGAGGCCTGGCATAGGAGGACATCTTGTCCCAGGGCAGGCTCAGAGAGCGGGCTTGGAAGGCTGGGGTGCACCTTTCTGGAGAGAGGAAGGCAGCTGGGGTCCAGAGAAGCAAGCCAAGCCCAGGGAGTCTTCGTCGTCCTCTTTGGCTGAAAATCAGAGAGACAGAGAGAGAGAGCCATGTCGCAATGGGACATACTCTCCTTACCAGCATGCCGCCAGGTGCCTTCATATACCCTCCACGCCTTGAGGAGGGTGACTGATCAGTGGTGAGCAGCGCTGCAGAGTTAGACAGTCCCACACCTCAGCCATATGTATGGCGATGGTCCAAAACAGCGGAGGTGCTGAAATATCGCGATCACGCTGTGAGTGGGGAGTAGCGCTGTCCATTCAGCACCACCACCGCTGGCAAGGAGTGCTTGCTCTTCTGGAAGCGCCATCGGACTCCAGCCACACCATCTTGCGCGTCGTTCATGTAAATACCTTTCTAAAAATAAGGGAATATGTAGCCGGTCAGATTTAAGAGAACTGATTACATTCAAGATAGATAGAAATATTTAGTTTGTTACTAAAACAAGGTGTCGATGCTTATACCAAAATTAATTATTTAATTTAAGCTTCCAGTTGCGAGGGTGAATCATGTACAGTGAGTGTGAGAAAGTCATAGTCATGTAATAGTAACGTGATCCTATGACATAATAAAATCTTGCAAAGGTTTTGGCCCTTATGAGAACTCGAGTATAACACCAGTATTAAAATAACCCCATTAAATCCTGTGTGATATGCAATGTGGCTGACAGGCACTCAGCGTCCTAGCCAACAGCCAACTCTGAAAAGGTGCGAGGTGCAGCATTTGTAGTTCTACAAGAGTTCTTGCTGATGAGCTGCACGGCCTGCAGCAGGTGACTCTTCAGAGCTCCAGACCTTTTGTCTGTCTTGACCCCTGGGGTTGTAACCAGCATCAGCCATTCAGACAGGGGAGTACACGTAGATCTGGGCATAACAGGGCCTCTTGGGTAATTTGGTAACTTGGGTAACACACTGATTGGTTATCAGGTAGTAGAAGATTTGTATGTGCTCCAAAACAGTTGGAATGTTGAAATCTTTCGGGTCTACACTTGCATACCGTTTGCATTAAAATATACAATGGAACCTTGACTCATGAACTGGATATGGTGGCGCTTCTCATGTTTTGTGATTATTTCTTTCTTTATTTTTTTTTATTTTATTTATTTATTTTTTTTTTCTTTCTTTATTTCAACTGTTATACGCTTAGGCTTCTTACTCTCACTACCATTTCCACTTTCTTGGGACCCGTAATGAAGCTTATAGAGCAAGAATGCAGAGAAACACAACGGAAAAAATGCTGGGAACATTTATTTTAATGAGTTTTAAGCACAGGAAGAAAAATCAAAGTTTGAACAACCTTAATCTTTAAATCCAAAAATTTACTGTAAATAACCAAGAAAACGAACCTTGCATGAGGCGACTTCTGGTGTTAAGGAAGTGAGGAGGAAGGTGGGCGGGGAGGAGGTTACTGTACAGCCAATGAACGCACGTCTGACCAAGACCAATTAAACGAACACGTGTGCCTTTTCTAGGTACGCAATACACAATTGCGCAATACGCAAAAACAGAAAATGGGAAAACATTGGCGCGTATGTAGTGGAAGGGGGGAAAATGGGCGGGGCTGTGTTTGTTCGGCACCCGATTATGTGGTCGTGACCAGATGCAAAATTTTGCCAAATGTTGTCTTCGGGAACCGATTTGTTCGTGTTCAGAGGCGTTCGTGACCAGAGGTTCCACTGTATTTGGTCTGTGAACTATTTGTGTTGCCTGTTTCTAGTAGTGACTACACTTGGTCAGTGTAGCCAGTTGACATGGGTCTTGCTTGTCTATGCCATGGACCGATGTTTGGTGAAGATCATGAGTGAAACGGAAAATAAAACCCTGTGCTCACTAGCAACTGATGTGATTTTATCCAGCTCCAGTGCTTCAGTCGTGGATGGGCGATGATGGGGATCCCCCATCCAATTTAGCGACTCATGATTTGGAAGCTTGGTCACATCAGTGCTGTGGCACGTAAACCACTTTTGCATTCCAGTCTGGTTTGCTCTTGGAGATAACCCATGTCTGAAGGTTTACCTTGTTTAGTTCATGCGTCGGACAGAAACAGGTGATCATTCAGTGCTTTCTGTGCTTGTGCACCAAAAACCTGTCCATGTACCCCTGGAAAATGGTGCAATGTTTGTACCGAGCTCCAGCAACAACTGTTGAGCCTGTAAAACGTGCTCATGTGCTCTGGCCCTGACGATTTGTGGAATATTTATGTGCATCATCCAAATGGCAGAACAACAGCCATCCGCCATCTTGGCTAGGATTGCCAGAAGTTGAGAATGTTGAGACAGTTCATTCACAACAACTCTAATGTCATTCTAATGACACAGATTTCCCTGGTGAAAGTCAAGTACTAGAATTACCATCACATGGCGTCGCGCTCACAAGGTGACGACTTAGCCGTCGCCGCTCGACAAACGGGTTTGTTCCATTACTTCTGAACAAAACCGTTCCAGCACTCCGGAATGAAAGGAATTAGGACAAACAAAAGCGAGATTAATAATTAGGGACAGGCGGCGACAGTGATGAGGGGTCGTGGTCAGGGTAGAGCTGGAACTGGAGGAACCCAGGAGGCAGGAAACAGGAAATGAACAGAAGGCCCCCATCACACGAGAATGAAGAGAGAGACTAAGAGAGACAGACAGAGTAATCAAGACCATGTAGAATACACACTCTGTCCAGTGTTTGGTGTGTGTGTGAGTGTGTGTGTGTGTGTGTGTGTGTGTGTGTGTGATGTTTTATTTAAAGCCATTGCCGCAGAGCCGCAGCCTGGACGTGACTGACATGATTATGGGGTTTCTGCCCGTCACGGTCCACTACACACACACCCACCCCCATCACACCCCCCACTCAGACACACATACACACACACACACACACACACACACACACATTGGCGCGGTGTTCACAGCGGAGATGAAGAATGTGTTGTGTCTTATGGAGTGTGAAAAGACTGAAACTCAAAGACAGCAGGATAAATGACCTTCTGCCACACACCCATACACAAGCACACACACACACATACACACGCGCACACACACTCTCACACTTCCAAAGATCTCCAAAAAGTGCACACTTCGTGGCATATTCTGCCATGTACATCAGAACACGCATAAAAAAACACGTGCATTTTGGGAAATCTACACACACACCACATGCAGATTGGGTTACTTGCGTTCACAAAGAAACGAAAACGTGAAGGACTGAGAAGTAGCTTGGAAAAATACAAGCATGAAAATGAAAAACAAACTAAATGTTGGGCTGTGTTCCAATATCCATACTTTCATGAGTACACTTACACGTAGTACACAGTCCGCACTTACAAAGTGAACAGAGTTCAGCAGGTAAGTGTTGTTCCAGATCGCCTACTCCTTGGTGTACTTACCGGAAATTACGAACCGCGGCTCGTCATCCCGCCAAAAATCGTCCCCGACTTTGAACAGCGAACAGATTTCTGGCTTGCAAAATGACTCTGCTAATGCAGGCTGTGTGGAAAATCAGTTCCGGCAGCCATTTTTCTTTTATTTTTCGAGTCGAGTTGGGTCCGCCTCTTCCGCTACGTCGCTAAGATGGCAGCCGTTCAGTGTGAAAAATGTACATTGTTCCACACTCCAAGATTTGACCGTTATGAGGGCGCCATCCGGGTCCTTTCAGTACACTTATTTTCGCCGCAATCGTAATGGGAACGCCCTACGGACTCAAACTAAGCGTAGTAAGGACAGAAAGTACGTATACTGGAACACAGCATTGGACATGAATGTAATTCATTCGTAAAGGAAATGTGGATTGGGTATGTACTGTAAACCCCATTCTGTGAAAGTAAAAAAAAAAAAAAAAGAATTTGTAAAAGTCTCGGAAAATGCTTTCCGTTCTCGATGAGCTGGCGCCGTCTGAACAATGCGCATAAACGAATTGACCCCTGGGATTGGCTGTAACAAGCCCCAACGTAGGACCTGATACAGAATCCACACTGGTTGTTCATGTCTAAAGGGGAATCCCCCATGAATTTTCAGTTTAATTTCAAACATTTCTGGGTTTCTGCTCCAGCAATTGTCGAACTGCTGAAATACTTTCCTTTGCCAGGTCCACGTCAGGACTAGAGTCTCGATATCGACCAATCGACCTGTTGCCTGTCTGTCTTGTCTGTCGCCCCCTAGAGGTCTAAGATTGCAGTGTACGAGAAGATGTGGTCGTACATGAAGTCGGCCGAGCCGTCCGTGTTCACGAAGACCACTGCGGAGGGCGTGTCCCGAGTGCGCAGGTCGAAGGGGAAGTACGCCTTCCTGCTGGAGTCCACCATGAACGAGTACACAGAGCAAAGGAAACCGTGCGACACCATGAAGGTCGGAGGGAACCTTGACTCCAAAGGCTACGGCATCGCAACGCCCAAGGGCTCGCAGCTAAGGTGGGTGGAGTATTATAACATCCAGCCAATCACAGAGCTGTTATAGTATTCCACCCACCCTGGTGGCCCTGCCCACTCTCTCTTTCTCTCTCCTTCTTTCTTTCTCTCTCATCTGGTTAAACACTGCTATAACACCAGCCAATCATAGCGCTGTTATAGCATTGCAACACTGACCAATCACAGACTCTCTTGCGCTGTTATCGTATCCTAGCCCATCTAGCAGAACACCATCGTAGCCCCGCCCACGTCCCTATGTTTACTCTTAAATATCACAAGCTCATCTTTTTCTCTCTCTGTCTTGCTGTTTGTCCGATAACTAGGGTCAAAGGTCATTCACTGACTGTGTTTCAGAGATGTAACCCTGAAAGCAATAGCGTGCGTGTGTGTGTGCGTGTGTGTGTGCGTGTGTGTGTGCATGTGTGTGTGTGTGTGCGCATTGTGCATTTTCTCTATAGGACCAAAATCTAGACAACTGCTACCCATTAATCATGCTGTCTCTCTCTTGTTCTCTCTTTCTCTGCACTCATTTGTATCTCTCTCGAAATCTGAGTGTTTCTGTCTCTCTGACTGTCTGCCTGCCTCTCTTTCTCTCTCTCACTCTCTCATTATATATATATATATATCAGTCTTGCTATGGCTGGATCTATCTGTGTGTGTGTGTGTGTGTGTGTGTGTGTGTGTGTGTGTGTGTGTCTTGCTCTGTATCTCTCTTTCTGTCTGTCTGTCTTTATGGGAATCTGTCCATCCCTCTCTCTCTCTCTCTTTGGTTCTGTCTGAGCTTGCAGGTAATAAATATGATTAATGTTGCTCTATCATAAGGTGCAATGACATCGCCCTCTGGTGGTGAGCATAATACAGCACCATATATACACAGCAGAACAACTAAACAACCAACTGAACCCGCTGACACTGGAGACTCCTTGCACAAAAGTGAACATGGAGCACATTTGTAAACATTTTAGACCTTTTAAACTTTCTCCAGAATATTTGAAATTGTTTCCGCTGTAAAAACCAAAGAAAAAGTACGCCGTTATTTGTGCTGCGAAGAAGTACGCTGCACTCAGATAACAAAATATGAGAACTCACGAACTCACAGTGTCACACAGTCCTATATAACAAACAGAACCAGTGTGTGTGTGTGTGTGTGTGTGTGTGTGTGTTTCACTTCGACGACTCCATTATTTCTCAGTGACAGAAGGCATTAAACTCAATTTTCGAGCCCCGTGACCTCCGACCTTTACAGAGCAAATAATAAACACTCTTTTTAAACCTTCGCGCTGACCTCTGACTTGTGAGGTCATCCCCACGCCTCCGGGTTAATAGCATCGTCATAGTATCACTCAGCGCCGAAGAGGAAGTCTGTCTCTCCATCTTTCCCCTTTCTCCTCCTTTCACCAGGGCGACCAGGTTGTGGTTTTACTGTGAACCTTTAGGCTCTGTCCCAAATGCTGTGCTTTGATTACTGGTTAGTTTTTCTTACTAGAACGTCCTGTCTTGTCTAAATTAACGTTCTCATTAGCCATTTTCACGTTTTCCAGGTAGCGCCGGTCGGTATGCCAGGCCCTGATTATCCGACTGTCTAGCAGGATGCAACCATTTGCATGAAGCGTCCTAAACACTCGTTCTATTAAGTTCACACCTATGTGAAGCAGGCGTTTGGGACACAGCCTTGATTTGTATTCAGTTCCACTTCACTTTCTGCTCTTTCCTTTCCTGCCTTCAGCTGTTCAATAACAGATGATGAATGTGTTCCTGAACTGAGCATGTGGAGAGAGAGACAAAGAGAGAGAGAGAGAGAGAGAGAGAGAGAGAGAGAGAGAGAGAGAGATGATTGCAAGCGCTACAACGGTTTTGACTAACCGAGCTTCCTCCCGTCTTTTTCCTTTTTTCTACTCCTCCCCTTGCTCGTTTTATCTCCTCTGTCCTGTCTTGCATTTCTCTCTTTCCTCTTTCTCCTTCACTCTCGCCCTTGTCCTCCTCTTATTCTCTTTCTCTCTCTCTCTGTTTTTAACATTTCTTGCTCATTTCTTCATCTCTCATTCTTTCCTATTTCTCTAACTTTCCCTGTCTTCTCTATCTTTCCCCCTTTTCCCCCTCTTTTTCCCATCTCGTGCTGTAAGCGTCCCCCTGCCCCCCCCCCCCCAACGTGTGTGTGTGTGTGTGTGTGTGTGTGGTGTGTTAATGTGTGTGTGTGTGTGTGTAACTGAAGAAACGCTGTGAACCTGGCTGTGCTAAAGCTGAATGAACAAGGCCTGTTGGACAAATTGAAAAATAAATGGTGGTACGACAAAGGCGAGTGTGGCAGCGGGGGCGGAGACGCTAAGGTTAGCCACCGTTTTGCGCCCAAAAAGAGCGCTAACGGAATAAAACGTGACGTAAAAGAGACTTCTGCCATGATGACAGCATAACACACATTGACCACACAAAATCAGAACAAGAAATGTCCGTCGGTCAGCCTCCAGCCTCAAGGGGGCGCTGATGACCAGCTACACCGTGCAGTGATTCGTCAAGCTTGATAGAACTCTATAGCTAATGTTAGACTAACTAGTAGGTTGTGTATATAAAAACAGAAGCCAAGTTTGCTAGCAAGCTAACACATGAGGTGAATAATTGCAAAGCTTTCTTTGGGCAGATTACATTTAATTTAAGCTTCATTTTTGTCGATAGCAAATCAGGACGTTGGAAATTAGACAACTTTGCGCTGGTTCCTAGCTAGGGTTAACTTTGGGCAATTAATAATAATAAGAAGAAGAAGAGGAAGGGTTTTTTTTGTATTTCAGAAGACAGAATATCTATATTTTAAAGGAAAGTCCAAAATTTGCTTCAAAAGATATGTGAATATTAGCGCAGGGAAAGTTACCCATATTCAGAGACTGGTTATGAACAAGCTAAATCCCATTATTTATAGTGCTAGAAAGCAGGGTCATGAAAAAAGATGTCTCTGAGGATCACATTTACAGATATTTGTGTTTGTAGGTTGCCCAGGGTTACAGCTAGCTAGCTAACATACAGATAACACAACTTGGCATACAGTGTCACTTGCTATCTAATGTTAGTTTGTTAGCTAGCTAGTTTAGGTAGGTAGACAGAGCTAAGTCTGTTGTGTAGCGAAGCTGAGAAGCTGGATACTGATCGCAAGTAAGCAAAAATCATGCTAGGACAGAGTTCTAAAATTGATCCGTTTCTTTCAGGGAATATATATAACTTCTGAATTTTATTCAATTTAAGTAGTTAAACTCTCACACCCTGAAAATCTGACTCTAAGCTCTCGAATGAACGATGCTCACTGAGCCACTTTAGTTAACTGTGAGACGGCGAAGTGACAGTCAAAACGAGACATCATTTTTTTTCACAGATGTGTTAACTAATCCCTAGGACCAAGAATTCACATCCTGACAATTAGCATAAACGCTAACTAAGCTTCCTTCTGGATTCTAAAATAAAAGCGGTTATAAAATGTTAGTGAATAATTCGATGTGGATCGAACTGTGTTTATTTCTCTAACATGGCAGAATGTGCCTTTTACACAGTGACAGAGTGAAGTTCCACAAACACACACGTGTGTAGCTCCTACACACACATACACACACACACACATGCTGTTTTATATGAGCACCGCATACGTGTGCTGTGCGACCCTCGCTCTGTCACTTCCTGTTTGTGTGTCCTGTTGTGTATAATAACATAAGATAACATGGCGTGTGATGTTATTTATGTTATTCCCTCGGTGAAGAACCCCAGTAAACCTTGCAGTATTGAAACTGAGTGAAGCAGGAGTCTTAGACAAACTGAAAAACAAGTGGTGGTACGATAAGGGCGAGTGCGGACCCAAGGACTCGGGAAGTAAGGTCAGTCTCTGCGGCCGCAGGAAACAAAAAAAAACTTATTTACAAAAAATAAATAAATAAAAATCTAAATCAAAAATTGAACTAGGTAATGATTTCCTGAGGAAAATAATGAACTTATGATAAGAAAGAAAGTAAGAAAGAATGACAAAATAATGCAAAAGAAGAACAAGTTTGAATGAGTAAGAATGGAAAATCACGAATAGGAAAAAAGGTCAGAAAATTACAGAAATTACACAAAAATAACAACAGGGGAAAGTGTAAGAAAGTATAAAAGAAAAAAATTATAGATTTTCTATATTTATAAAATTATAGAAAGAAAAAAGAACAGTGCATGAGGTGAAGCTGCTGATTGGTCGGCTGCTGTAACGCCCATTATGACATCATCAGCTGGCTGAGGGAGTTTATTTTCTTAAGTTTCCATCAAAGGATTTTTTTTTTCTTTTTTTTTGTGGAGAAAATATTAAAACTATTATTTTCAGAGATAAAACATCCAAGTAGCACATTAATCACCAGCCCTGTGCTGCACAAAAACAATTAAATCCTACTTAATCCATTAAACTTCTAATCACAACCTTTATGTTTAGGTTCCGTTGCAGCGCCTTCACTGTCAGGAATAAGTAAATGCATGTACAGTATCAGTTAACTGACCAATCATAATGCTACTTGACTAATTACATAAAACAAAACATATAAAACTGTTTACTGTACTGTCATTATCACGGTTAAATTCATCTTTAGAGTAAAACCATGACAAAGCATGAATATTTTTATGAAATGATTCATCAGAATTCAGTAAAGATCTGTGTATTTTAATGAGTACCGTTATCGTAGCATGTAGCGTGAATTATTAATTGGTTTGCTAAAAGATTGACTTACTGTCATGATTATATCAGAGGATTAATTTAGCCCCACCCCTGCACTTAGACTGATAAATGAAAACGCAAGATATTATAATTTTGGGTGCTTAAACATCAACTGTATCGCAGTACTGCTGTATCAGGAGTTACAATTATACAGTATACTTCATTACCTAACTGAAACGTTAATTGTCCAACACAACAGATATGCAACATGTTCTAGGTTTAGATTTTTACCTCAGATGAACATGAGGTTAATACTTATTATTATTTGAATTACTCAGAGTGACAGATCCTATAATTGTTGAATTCAAACTAGCTGAAATGGTAATTTATCACAGTAATGTAGAATAGAACTGATGTGATAAGTCTTCATGTGTTAAATAAATAAATAAATGAATGAATGAATGAATGAATGAATGAATGAACTTTCATGGCCCGTCCCTGATGTTCATCTTTTTCCCCCTCTCTCCCTACATCTTCGTGGGATGCTCTCAGGATAAGAGCTCTCAAGCGCTGAGCCTGAGCAATGTAGCGGGCGTGTTTTACATCCTGGTGGGAGGGCTCGGCCTCGCCATGCTGGTGGCGCTCGTCGAGTTCTGCTACAAGTCACGGGCCGAAGAGAAGAAACGGGCGGACGAGTGGAAGCAGAAACAAGCAGAATCGGCCGAGTTGAACTTCAGTCCGGTGCCGAGCCCAAGCCAGAGTGTGCAGAACTTAGCGACCTATAGAGAAGGGTACAACGTGTACGGCTCGGATGGCATAAAGATCTAGAGGGTAAGAATTAGTGATTCTCCCTCAGTAGTGTTCACTAACCTCCTCCTGCTCCATCTCCTCTTGCGTAGCTTCCCGAACCAATTTGATGTTTTATGCAGTCACCGTGCACTTGATGTGTTCTGATTCCGCCTCTCTTCCCAACTCCTCCTCTAGAATTTGCCTTCACCATAGCTGTAAGACACTCCTCCAGGCCTGTCTATCAATCACGGGGGAAAAGGGACCACCTTTATGGATTCAGGCCCCATCCTTGCCTTGGAGTTCCCATAGCAACCAAAAAAAAAACCCTCACGCTGTGCCTTACGTCACACTCCTTCTGCTGACGACGCCATGCTTCCTGCTCGACTGGACTGCGAAAGAGCTCCTTAAAAGCATTGACAAGGAGCACAAAAACATAGGAATAAAAACAATGGGACAGTGCGTCCACTGGAAATGGGGCGGAGACAGCGTCGCATAGACAGGATTTCCTGACGCCTTAAATATCATGACTTCATCGCCAAAACCCCGGCCACTAAGAAAATGTCCAGAAGACCAGACAACTGTCAGACTGTATAGACTTCTTGTTGTATCAACATGTTTCCTTTATTCACTTATGCCACATCTCAGACACTACATTGGAAAAAAAAAGCTGTGTCCCAAATGCTAGCTGTCACCACCAGAAAGTTGTCCAATTTAAGGCCCAAACACAAGAACACACAGAATTCTTGATAGTGTATATTTTAGGTTTTATGTGCAGTGGGTGAGGGTGTGTGTGGATGTGTATTATCCATATGAGCATATGTCAGGTTTAAAGTTGAAATGGCAGCAGTGAGTGTGCTAATCAAGTACTTAAACCCCTGACTAGCAGACTGATAGATAGCAGGAAATCAGCTAGCTGCTGTTGGTAATGACTCTCCTTTGTCGCACATTATTTATGTACACATGTCCCTGATTCACAGAACACTTTTACCAAATGCTAGCGTTTGGGATTTAGCCAGATAATGTAGCTCAAATATGGTAGCATATTAGCATTGCTAATTAGCAGTTTATTTAACGCTGAAGAACACCACGTAGACCCATAGTTTAACATTTGCTAATGGATAAATGATGATCAAAGAGTAAATATTTGTAAAGCGAGAAAATATACGAAAGTCAGCGCAGGAAGTAGAACACGATGTGCACATACATGCTTTGTCCCCGATGTAAATAACTGTAGACACACAGAACCCACCTGTTTTTAGGTAACAACTCATCGCAATAATGAATATAGGACAACATGAAATCTTTTATATGCACACTTGTAAAAAGAAATGAGTGCATAGAATTATAGAGACTTGCATACTAAAAGAGCACCACAGTGTGTGTGTGTGTGTGTGTGTGTGTGTGTGTGTGTGTGTGTGTGTGCGCGAATGTGTGTTTATGGCACTAAGTTCCAGTACGTTTTTAACACTTCCCATTGTTGACTGAATCCACTCAGCTATCTTAAGGACTGTTCTGCATTTTCAGCTTGAGGGAGGTTTATTAGATGTGTTTATTAGAGCACAACTTGCAATACCAGAAGGCATTGCTGCAAGCATCTTCTTTTTTTTTTTTTAAATGGTGGACTAAGGTAAACCGGTAGCCTAGATTCCACTCATTATTCTGTAGTAAGTGCTTTATCCTGGTGGGTGTCACCATGGGTCCAGAGCCAATCCTTTTACGGATACTTTATGGATAAGGTAGGAATACACCCTCCGTGGAATGGCGGTCCAACACAGGGCACCATGCGTCCACCTACTGATGGACAGAACGCAGCACCTTAGCTACCAAGTCAGGATTGGTCAACGCCTTGTGAATGCAGTCCTGATGCACACGGCTAATCTTCAGAAGCGTTCATTAGTGCAGCCTCTTTCCACTTTCTCACAGAATAATGAACCACTGAAAGATCTATGAGTTGATGAGTGGTATTAATTTAACGTTTTGGAAGCTGAAATAAATCCCACTCCACTAAATCCCACTAAATCCCATTGAAGAAAAGCATTAAAAAAGACCAACGTGTTGATAAAAGAAGTTTAAGCTAACAAAACAAAACTACCTAGAACTGAAAAATTCGGCACACTGTTAACAATTGTGTTTGCTGAGATTAACTGCGTTTGCACGTTCGTCAAATCTTTTGAAATTGTCCTGTTTATCCTGATAAGTGAGACAGATTTTACTTCCATTCAAGTGACTAAACTCTCAGCCATGCTCCTCTTGAAAAAATGATCACATATCCTTCGTGGGATTCGTTATAATATGGCAAAATATAAATGGAAATATTCGTCCACGTCTCCTGTGACTATATGGAAATGAAATATGAACTAAATTGAAGTTGGGTTTTATTTGCCAGTAATTACCTAGCTTAATTGGCTAACTAGTTAGTCGGGTAATGTTAACACTCCTGACATCTGGTCGTATGCTAAATTACTCCTAACATTTGTGCTAAATTGGTCTTAGATGTTAGCAGCCAAGGTACAAGCTAGCACATGAGGTGATTAGCCAGCTGATTTGACAACTGTATAGAGAAATACACTGTGATTTACTCTCGACACACAACTCCCCTCGTACTGCAAACACTTCTACACTTCAAGTGGCCTAGTTCATTCATGCCTTTGCATCATGAGGCAACGTCGACAAGGGCCTGTAAGAAGCGTACTGGAACCTTGTGAACACATCCACGCCATAAAGAAAAGTTTGTTTTGTTTTTCACTTTACATCTGGTTTTGTTTCATTGTTTGCTCAAGAGATATAAATAAAGATAAGAGTTTGAGTAATAAAAAATTTTTTTTGCTGTCATTGATGCTGATGATGATGATAATCACACATTTTGTTATTGTGTAGAAATCTGATAGGCCGCATGTTTGTGTTGCCCTGTTCATGTTTCACACAGTAGCCTGTCTTCCTGTCACAATCTGAGGTAACATGAGGCAAAAATGCTCCTTTGTCTGAAAGCAGGGTAACTTGGCTAATTAGCTAGGTGTTAGCTACTAAGTTTAAAATAGAAATGACTAGCTAGTTAGGGATTTGGGTCCTAACATAACCAATATTCAAAATGTAATCCAAGGAAATGTCCATCATATTACACAGGAGATATTTTTAATGGAACAAGTGAGCAGGTCAAACCCACAGGCACAGAACAGGCCCTCTCAGCGCGTGAACTGAAATTTAAATTCAAAATCTAACGGTCCTAACGGTTTGGAACGCCGTCGCCTTGGCAATAATAACTCCACTCGCGAGCTCCAGCGCTGGAGTCCGCGCTCGAGGGTTAGCTTGGAACACGACCTCAGTGAGTTCCCGCCCCTTTAGAGAAACGCTTCCGGGTTTGATACTGCGCATGTGCAAAGTGACACGAGCGTTTCTCGTGTGCGCGTTTGGTCCGGTGAACCGGGAGCGAGCGTCACTGACCCATGTGTGTTTTTATGTGAATATTATAAACGTGTTTGTTGTTATTAGATCGTCTGAGTCGGCTCTGGGGATTAATATGCACACCTGAATGGGGAAAAAGCACTTTAATACTCGGGCGCGTGCAGAATTTAGGAGTGAAGGACAGGTGTGGACAGGAAGCCCGGATATAAACAGCTGAACGCTCGAGCGCTCCTCTTCGAACCCGCTCATGGAGGGCGCGCGCTGGGCGTTCCGGTACGGCGCGTGGAGCCCGAGCCGGGCGGAGTGGCTGCAGGCCGCGCGCTGTGTCCAACCGGAGGAGAGAGAGCGGGTCGGGCTCTTCGTGTTCGCCAGAGACGCCAAAGCAGCCATGGTGAGATCATCATCATAACAACAATAATAATAATAATAACAACAACAATAATGATGATGATGATTAAGAAATGTCTGTATGTGATCTGATTCATCTATTGTGTTTTTATACTTTATTTTTTCTCTGTCTTGTCTTGTGTGGTTATGGACATGAGTCTGTCAAATAAACTGAATTGAATTGATGATAATAATAATAATAACAATAACAATAATGATAATAATCTATCTCTCTGTCTAGCTTTCTGTTTATTTGTCATGCTTTTGTTTATCTATTTGCCAGATTTTCTGTCTATCTGTCTACCTGCTTGCTGTGTCTTTAACAAAGTGGTATTGATTCTTGTGTGTGTGTGTGTGTGTGTGTGTGTGTGTGTGTGTGTGTGTGTGTGTGTTAAGGCCGGGCGTTTGCTGATCAGGAAGCTGGTGTGTGTGAAGATGGGTCTGCCCTGGGACGGGTTCCGCTTGGACAGGACGACCCGGGGTAAGCCCTACCTGGCCCACCCCTTGTCTGGCACAGGCTCCGCCTCCTGGGATTTCAACATCTCCCACCAGGGTGACTTTGCCGTGCTGGCGGCCGAATGCGGGAGGCAGGTGGGAGTGGATGTGATGAAGACCACCAGACCAGGTACCGACGAGTCCTGAGTTAGCCGAGCTGTGCGTGATCGGCTGCGGCTCTTTTATGACATCATAATGTTCCTCATCAGCAGAACCCCAGCTGACGGACACACACACACACACACACAGTTATTCACACTTTATTCTTGAATTGATTTAAATCGTGATGAAATCAAACGTTCCACTCGAGCTCTGAGGAGAGTTATCTGAAGGCTCCACATAACAGTAAACAAAACGTATACGTGATGAACTTTTCTGTAACCAGACTTTTATTTAACGTTTCTGGAAAGGAGTCTCCAGTGTCAGCAAGTAGGTTCAATGCCAACTCTGGTGAAGGAAATACTCTAAAGTAAGTGAGAACAGCGACTGAAATGACCTTTCAGTGATATTTACCTTATTAGTGTAGTATATGATTATAAATGTATATACAGTATAATCATTGTGCTTTTACGGCCAGAGCAAACTCTAGCAAAGAATCATGAGGCAACCTTATCATGTAAGATATTCTTATTATTATTAGAAACTTTACTGTTTCTGATTTGTTTTTATTCATTTATCAACAGACAATACCTGCATTACTCGTATCACTCAAACTGCCGTGTTGGCTCACTACATAGTGTACACAGACGTCTCAGAAGTAAACAGACAGCATCATTTTTGAAAGATTTATACCTAAAAACGTCCTCCTAGCTGCTCAGCTGTGGTCCCCAAGTTGATGGAGATCCCTCATGGATGGACTCCGACTCACTTGGAGTCGCTCTGCGACATCGGCGGCCTTACGACAGGGATTTATTTCCCCCGACAATCCGCTCGACAGTCTGAAGACCCCTGTCCGAGGGCCCGGGTCGACCTGAGCGGGACGCTGGTGATTCCTTTCCTTTGCTTTTGA
>JAQLOM010000003.1:19032530-19048602 GCA_030068315.1 Chrysichthys thysi
CTCTCTCTCTCTCTCTCTCTCTCTCTCTCTCTCTCTCTCTCTCTCTCTCTCTCTCTCTCTCTCTCTCTCTCTCAGAGAGAGAGCAGTAAGCCCACCAGTTCTGCTCTGACCCAAACATCCGCAGTCATTTATATTCACACTACAAAGTGTATGTCTCTAACTGACTGCATCCCAAATCCAGGTTTATCATCACAGTCAAAAGTGCTGCCTCAGGCTGCATTCACACTAGCTGGGGTTTATTTCCCCCCTTAACCACTGGTGCATATCTTATATGTAATCCTACAGGAAGCAACTGCAAGGCAATCAGATTGCGGCCATGGTCAAAACTGCTACAGCCACCATTTTATTTGCCAGAGCAAAGCAATTCCGGCAATTATTTAAAGAAGCGCAGCGTTTCAGAAATAAAGCAGGTTTTCACCACCTGAACAATCAGGTCACAGCTCAGGAAGCAAGAAAAAGAACATATCCAACAAGAAGGAGGGGTGGGGAAAATAAATGCTGGGAGTAAGGGAATGTATTGAACATTTGCAGAGTAATGGAATGGAGCTGTGACTTTGTGTCCCAAATGTGTACATCCATTACGTTACATTGCAGTCATTTGGCAGACACCCTTATCCAGAGTAACTTACATTTTAATCTCATGTATACAATTGAGCATTTTTGATATTAAGGGCCATGCTTAAGGGCCCAACGGCGGCAGCTTTGAACTCTCAACCACCCATAGTACTCCCTACCTTCAGTTGCTCAACATCTTAACCCCCAAGCTACCCCCTGCCCACAGCTGAACATCCGAACATATCGTGTTGTACGCTGTTACGCTGGCCTGTCAGCCATGCCTGGCCACGAAGATTGAATATATTCTAAATATTTACAAATTTTTAGTGTATCACAGTCGTTGGTCCATCAGAACTATGGGCGCATCTGTATCGACTGTAAAGGTGTAACCCTGTACGCAAATACGTCAAACGCATGGTGGTCGGTTGAAAAATAAAAAAATAAAGTAAATTAAGAATGTCCTTAATGTCCCCCTGTCATTAGCATGCACACTTGTTAAACACTTCATATTTGTAAAACAAAAAAACAGAGAAAGATTGTTGAGACAGAGAGAGAGAGAGAGAGAGAGAGAGAGTTGTGAAACCACATGCATATTCATATTAACTGTTCAATAAATAAATAAATAAATAAATAAATAAGTGAATAAAAAGTTAGCAAAAACTAAAAAATGTAATTTAGCTGTGTGAAAAGAAAGAAGAAAAAAAGGACAATATATTTGCGTTGGCCGGGAATCGAACCCGGGTCAACTGCTTGGAAGGCAGCTATGCTCACCACTATACCACCAACGCACGAGTACATTTTCTATGGAAAATGCCTTGAAAACCTTCGCATTCCAGCCGACGCGACAAACAGCTCTGTCAGTTCATTCAAAATCTCATTCACTGTGCTCCCTCTAGCGGCGGCCCAAGGAAGTGCGCCAAATCATACTGCAGGCACAAAGAGCTGAGCAATATATTAGTAAAAATATAAACACTCTATATTATTTCTTTTTATTTATTTATTTATTTGTTTTTATTTATTTATTTATTTTGTTCTGCATAAATACAAACGCCACATCTTGTCACAGGATCGTGGCGTTAGACCTGTCAGGTCAGGAAATAAGAACATGAAAATTATAATAAATTCATATATCGCATGTCCAGCAAATGTGGATCGCACTGCAGAAACATTGAGGCTGTTTATTTGAATATTCAACTCACACATTCATTTCACATCTCAATTTATCACAAAATGTTTATATAATAAGAAAAGAAAGACCATGCGTTCAATATCAAGCAACAGATAAATAATAGGATATTATCTAATTATAGACATCTATAATAAACAGCTTAATTGGGGTTTAAAGGGACACCATTTTATTATTTTTTACAGAGTTGTTCTGCTCAGAAACCACATTTCCCATCATTCTGTGCAGCTCGTTTCCCTGGTAACCGTGTATATTTGAGACTCCAGTTACTCTCCGACGGGTTTGGACCGTTGTTTGCTTGTTAATGATAACGTTTATAATTGTGTGCTGTACATTTATACCGTGATAAATGCTTGCCTTTCGAGCTTAAGTTATAAATGCTGTTAATAGTGTGTTTAAAATGTTTATATGTGTATTTTTTGTATTCAGTGAGTTTAGGTAAACATGTCCGGGGCTCCTGTGGACTTCTCTTTTAAAGATTTGTGCTCAGTAGAAGGTGTGTAAACAAACCAGTTGCACGTAAACGTTGTAATTTTATAAATTGTATTGTTTTAACTATTTTAAACGGTGTTTTGTGGTGTAAATGATATTTAAATACGTCAAAACTAACTAGGTTAAAACCAAGAATACCCGTATGCAAAGGCGTGTTTTGATTGGTCCAAACAGTCGCGTGAGCAAGTCGGACGCTATGTAATCCGGAAGTGATTGAATTTTTATTTATCTCTTTGTTTTTATATATTTAAAATAAATATATAAAAACCATTAAAAGTCGTTGAAATGTAAAGAATGTTTGGAAACACCGTAAACTTGTTTGAAGCCACATAGGAAATAGCAATTATATTGGTTCGAGTTTTATTGTGCTCCTTTGAATTACTTTCACTTTTAGCTTGCCTGTGCGTTGGTGGTATAGTGGTTAGCATAGCTGCCTTCCAAGCAGTTGACCCGGGTTCGATTCCCGGCCAACGCAGTTGCCATTTTTTCCCTTCTTCTTCATTTAAATTCCATGATTTTCCACTTATTTATTGCTGAACTTAAATATCTAACGAGTTTCTGTCTGTAACATTTCAAAATAGAACATCAGCTACAATACACGTTTTTGTTCTTACATTTCTTACTAACTTATTACCCTGTCATCAATAAGCGCTTGCCCCAGGTTCAGTTTCCAGCCAAGTTTGTGCAACTTTTTCATACCAAAGTGGTTCCAGTGGAGACAAATGCTGAAAATGTGCTCTTTTCCACCAAAGATCTAACCATTGAGTAATAATTCTTGAAAACCAGCTTGCATTTGCATTCGACTTGAAGCTGATGAAGAGAAAATACAATGCAGTAAAGTCCAAAGACTCGTTTATTTATATGAACAAATATTGTTTCCAACTTCCAGGGGAAAGTAACTAAAACGCTAACAGATGACATCACAAACTAATTTGCATACTGATTGGACTGCCGGGAGCAACTGTGTATAAAAAAAAAGCATGAGATGAAGAAGGAATGTGATCTGAAGAGACTTCAAATAGAGTTTCATAGAAAATTCTATACTGCGGTGGATGGGTGACCAGCCCACGGTGTAACCCCGCCTCTTGCCCCAAGTCAGCTGGGATTGGCTCCAGCTTCCCCACGCGACCCTGAACAGAATTAAGCGGCAGAAGACGAATAAAGATGAAGAAAATTATATATACCAACTCTTAGATATGTACATATTTAGCAAATCTTCTGATTTCTATAAAGTGTGCAGACTAACATCTATTAAGCTAGTTGAAGCAATGGCTTTAGTCACTACATGGGATAGGATGCGTAAAAGTCAGTGTAGTTTGTCAGCAACTTGACAACAATTATCATTTTTAAAGGCAGTGAAGATGATGATGATGATGATGATGGTATGTGTGTCAGATGTTCTTTCAGAAGAGCCAAACAAGGGCATGCACGTATCTTGGAGAAACTCAGAGGGGAAGTTTGCTAGCCGTGTACTCCGTCTCAACAACAACCTTTTAGCGAACACGACTGGACTTATGGAGACGCTGTCTGCTTTATTCACTGAGCCAAAGCGACTCGCCTGGCTTGACCTGTCCTTCAACAACATCACACACATTCATCCGGTACACACAAACATACAAATGTTTTAGCTCATCTTAGGGAAGAATCTCATTTCTTACAAAGGTCATTTGCTGATAGGACGCGCCTTAAATGTGCAACAGGATGGAGGATTTTTTATTTTTATTTTTATCATGGAATCGAACAGGAAATCACCTTCTGGTCATACACACCATCAACTAACTCTCTCTCTCTCTCTCTCTCTCGCGCGCTCAGGTCCTCACTGAGCTGGTGGAGTTGCGTGTGTTGTATCTTCACGGAAACTCTGTGTGTAATCTCTCTGAGGTGGACAAGCTCGGGGCATTACCGCTGCTCCACACCATCACGCTGCACGGAAACAACATCGAACCTGAACATGGCTACAGGTAAAGATTACACCCCTGTTACTAATTAACTGCAATGCTGAGACTTTCAGATATTTATGGGTTCTTCGTTCCTGTGTTACGTAGAAACTACGTAATCGCCACCCTGCCTCATCTGAAGATGATGGACTTCAGTGGCGTCACCAAACAGGAACGAGCCATGGCCTCTATCTGGCAAAGGCCCAAGAGGAGACGCAAACCTACCGATCGCCGCACATAAAACATTAATAAAAGTCATTTGCATTTGGAAGAATGTAATGAAATAGCACATTATATGGCCAGAAGTTTGTGGACACCTGACCAGCACGGCCATATGTAGTTCTTCCCCAAACTGTTGCCACAAAGTCAGAAGCACACAACTGTACGTTTTCTGTGCTGCAGCGTTACAATTTTCCTTCAGTGAAAATACGAGACTCAAACACTGTTCCAGCACGACGACGCGCCTGTGCACAACGACACGGTTAAGGTTAACCCTGGAAAACCCAGAGCACTTTATGATCGGAAAAAGATCTCCATTGGCTAAAAGGGTGTTGTTGGTGTTGTTTTAATGAGCCCTTTCCTACTACATGTTATGAAATGATCCTTATGAGACCTCCTGGGATGTCCACAAATGTCCACCAACCAATGAGTGAGTCGAATATAAGAGTGAAATAAAAGTTAGGGTCAAATATGACCCCAGGGTTAAGGGTGGAGTGGAAGAAGTGTATCGAGTGTCCTGCACAAAGCCCTGACTGAACACTCAACCCCACTGAAGACCTTTGGGATGAAGTGGAACCGGAGCCTCCTCGACATCCCAACATCATGACCTCACTGACGCTCTTGTAGCTGAATGAACGCAAACACCAATGTCACGCTCCAACATCTAGTGGAAAGCCTTCCAGAAGAGAAGTGTGGAGCTCATTAGAACAGTAAACACAGGGGGAATGATATGGGTGTGACGGTTATGTGTCCACATACTTTTGGCCATATAATATATGCAGTAGTATACATAGCAGGTGGTCTGAGAAGGAGCCAGTTAGGATCTGGTTCACAGGAAGCCATTTTGTGGTTCAGGTAAAACATGTACAGTAAATGTGCATAGTTTGCATACAGTTCATAAAATATGCAATGTTTTAAAGACGAGATTGCGGAATTGTCCAAAAAATTAGGCTGACGCGCATGCGCTGACCTGTCGAGCGTTCTTAATTAGGGGATTTTTTTTTTTTAAAGACGATTGTGTTCTGAGGTGAAATAAAATGTTGTTGTTTTTTAAACGTATCAGGTTTTTTTTCGACGGTTTAACATGTTAAAGTGGTCTGGGAACTGAGTTAAACCGCGTGGAGATCGTACTCAAGGCTCGCATTTGAGACAGAATAGCTTTTTTTGAAAATTTAGCCAAAAATGTTATCCCTGAAACCGATTTGAGGTAAATACCGGAAGTAGTTCGGGTTCCGGAAGTCGCTATAATGGCGGAAGTCGTCACGTTGTTGCCTTGTGTTCGTAGAAAGGTGTCATGTGACACTCCTTAACGCCAGCAGAAACCCAAGAGAGCGTACACAGAGCAGTGTGGATTTTTTTTAAAATATAAAATTATATTTTAGAGGGTTTAAAGCCCTCGTATATAAAAGTGAAGCGAGAGAAAGCGGAAGTCTGACTGAGCTCGAGCTGCAATGGGGTGCTGCTACAGCAGCGAGAGCGAAACAACTGAACAGGTAACTCTGTGTGTTAGCATGTTAGCATGATAAACACCAGTTTCTCAAAAGTATTCGCTTTTAAAGTAATCATATGTAAATTATCAAGCTGTAGAAATGTATGCGAATAAATCGGCTTCTTTCCTTAGCTGTCATTCTCTAAACATGGTGTTGCCTTAGCTTTTGGGCTAGTTTTTACTCACTTTGCGTGTGGTGGGAAACGTAAAGCTGTCCGTGAGGTAATTCATGTTTGCACTTTATTATTATTATTATTATTATTATTATTATTTTATTTATTTTTTTTGGTGGAAGCGACGGAAGATTGTCATGGCGATGTTGATAATGTTTGTACGTTTATTTTTTCCAATAAAAACAAATAACGTTTTCAGTCAGGGGTGTTGAAGTGGAGTTCATTTCTGCGCATGCGCAAGTGATCACTGATGGACGATTCACTGTAGTGCACTTGTTTTAAGTGTCCTCAGTAAGATGCAGTGTCCCAAACACGTCCAGGTAACATCCCTGATCCCTTGTCGCTTCTCTTTCTCTGGGTCAAAGTTGAGATAAAGATAGAACAACCTAAATCCTGGCCTAGGCACTGATCCAAACCCGGCCACAGTCCTGCACTCATTCACAATGAGTGACTTTAAGATTGCCTACGTCACAGCCCTGGCGAATACTTGCATCTGATTGGTCAGAAGATTGATTTAAAAAATAAATAAATATATAAATAAATAAGCAAACTATATGTATGTATAAAAGCAGCTCTGAGTGTCGCAAGTCCAAGGGTTTATGTTTCTACTTGTAATTAATGTGGTGGTTAGTATACAGGGCATTACCGTTTCCATGGTACCACGTCGTTCACAGGGACTTTGGGCTGGAGGCTGAGCACTGGACATGGACGCGCGATTGAATCTTATAGAGCATATGGTATTTTCCAGGATCGTGATGGCGCCTGGGACACGTCTGTTCAGTACAGAGCCGAGTCACAGGAACGTGACTCACATGCTGTGAACAACAGGATCATGTCCTGTTCCCTAAACTAGTGCACTGAGTAGGGAGCTGGGAGCCTTTTCGGACGCAGGGCTAGGTTTTCAGGTCGTACACATGCTTAGGGTGTGTCAGTGTGGGTTAGTTTTAAGGCTGTGTCCTGAATACTAATGGGAAAGCTGAAGGAGTAGTTCTAGGAAGGAACAAACGAAACTCCCTACCCAGGGGAAAAAAAACAAAGAATACAGCATTTGGGACAGAGCAGAGTCCAACGTGGACGACTCTCTGGTTTCAGGAGACGTGCTAAGGGAGCATTTAGGACTCTGCCATCTTTATTGTCCTGTTTTTCCTATCGTGAGTAGTGTAGATGTTGCAACGTGTTCAAAATGGGAACATTTTATTTGTTAAAAATGTAAGTAAATAAGTAAATAAATAAGCAAGCAAGCTGAGTTTGGAGCAATGACACTAATTCAAAGACAGGATGTCCAGCATTGAGGAGGAACCCGGGCGTAACTCGAACACGGCCAACGTCGTGCACAGCTTGAATGACAAATCGCAGTTTTGTATAACTATAAGAAGCGATCGGGACACTGTGCAGTGAATAGTTTGTGAGGCAGGCATGGGAAGCGTTCTCTGCTCCTGGAGGCTTTGACCTTTTTTTTTGTGCCGCATGACAGGATGGAGACGAGCGCAAGCCGCTGATCCCGCACCCGAACCCGGACAGCAAGCCGCCAAACGGGACGGAGCGGAACCCGGCCAACATCTCGTCCACCCGCACAGACGAACAGGCCCTGCTGTCGATCATCAACAAGACTGCACAGTGAGAATCTGACCCTCACACACACACACACACACTCACACACACAGGGCTGTATATTATATCAGTCTTGGGAAATTTGATTGATTTTGTTTCTGCCTTTCTGTCAGGAACATTATTGATGTGTCAGCTGCAGACTCACAGGGAATGGAGCAACATGAATACATGGACAAAGCCAGACAATACAGGTTTGTGTGTGTGTGTGTGTGTGTGTGGATCCAGCCATTAACACTTATTGTACAGATTGGACACATGTCTTGGGCGTGAAATAAAAACGAATTTAGTCAAAGAAGTTGGGGGAAAGAAGAATGATGCGAAACAGACGAGTGTAAATAAGTCACATTTGCATGAAGCGCAAATGTAGAGACAAGAAATATCTCTTGAAAGTATAATCCTGATCCTGTTAGGGTTTTGGTTTGGAGTTTTTTTGTTTTGTTTTTTTTTTTCCTTCAAATCCAGTGGATTTTAGACCGCCTGACTGCTAATTAAGCCCCGCCCCCCGACAGTGTAGCTCTGTGTGTTAACTTGTGGTTATTTCTCTCTCTCTCTGTGTGTGTGTGTGTGTGTGTGTGTGTGTGTGTGTGTGTGTGTGTGAGACAGCACTAGACTGGCGGTGCTGAGCAGTACTCTGAGCCAGAAGAAGCCGCCTCCTCTGCCCTCGCTCACCTCCCAACCTCACCAAGTGCTCGCCAGTGACCTAGTTCCTTACTCCGACATCCAGCAGGTATGCTCTCTCTCTCGTGTGTGTGTATATATACATATATACACACACACAGGAGTATGGTTGAAAGTGCAGCATGGTGATCCGTGTCTTCCCTCTCAGGTGTGTAAGGTGGCGGCGTACGCCTACAGTGCCATCTCCCAGATCAAGGTGGACGCCAAAGAAGACCTGGTGGTGCAGTTTGCTATCCCATGATCTCTTCTCTCAAGATCTCATTCTCTCCCCCCTTCTCTCTTTCCTCATGCCCATTTTTCAGCTAACTAATCAAACGGGGATGATAAGCTCCACCTCTCGGTTGTCCCTCCTCCAGTCCCACACGCATCCAGTTCCCTCCCGAAAACGCTAAAAGCTAGTTCGGTTTTTCCTTCGTACAGCCAATGCTAAAGGTGCTCAAGGAAACCTTCGCTTGGCAGTCGAGGTTCAGTGAAGTTAGAATCGCGACGCTTTCCTCCGCCTCGCTCTTCGTTTACGATCCCAACCAATCAAGCGCAGGGAAGACGGCCCCGTCTCCAGCTGTCCGTCAGAGGCTTTGTCCCTCCCAACACTTTGTGCATGAAGGCTGAAAGTTACAGAAAACAAAGCTGTGTTGTCTTTTCGTCCAGTTCCCCATGACGCCGCGTGTATAAGCCTAACAGTCAGGCGTGTTTCCTCAGCCAGTCGGGCGCACCGCGTACCCCCACCCCCACGACTCTTCGTGCTAAAGCTAACAGCCAAACGTGAAAACGCTGCTGACTTTTCAGTCACTCAGATTTGGGAAATATAACAGTAACTCGATCCACAGATGCATCTCTGTGAATGTTTAATTAAACCCACCAGGTCTAAAGCACTGTGTGTGCGTGCGTGCGTGGTTAGGTATGACAGATGCCATTTGAGTGTTTTATTTTTTTTTGTGTGTGATAAGCCGGACTCTGTTTTGTTCGTTTGGAGATGTAGAATCGATCGCAGTTATTCCTCACGTTCTGCAATGTCTTCTCCATGCCTTTATCAGGATTTAACGTTCCCGCTTTGGGCGCCTCCCAGTTCCCACTCGCCTCCCCGTCAACCGAGCGCTACCAAACGGAGGTAAAGAAGGCTAACACAAGCGTTAAGCACTCGAAGGAAAGCGCTGTGCACCCTCTTCTGCATAGACCACCAGACAGACGACTGCGCTCGGCTAGTTCTAGAGTCTCCAACAAAAGCCACGAGCTCTTCACGATGGAGTGAACACTTTTTTTTTTTTTTTTATTATTGGGGGTTTTTTTTTTGTCGTCACGCCTCTCGGGAACCCTCTGTAGCTCATTTAGAATATTCTGATTAGGGTGGCATGACATCATAAGACCACAAGCCAGACTAGGAGTAAATCAGTAGACATTTCAGGGACCACTCTGTTCATTAGCATATTCTAATGAGCTGTGGATATTCTCAGAGACTGGTAATTTTTTTTTTGAATATTTATGAGTCAGAACCATTGGATGAATTTCAGTTGTAATGTATTGGGTGGAGCAGAGGTTCTGAACGTGCTCCATGTGACAACATGACGAGGACGGAGCTGACTGCTGAATATTCACGAGGCGAACTATGCAGGGGAAACCGTCATTTGTTATGCACACAGGCGGAGGGCGGAGTCATGCTTATGAATATTAATGAGTTAGGGCAAAGAGGAGAGGACACCACTGCTTTATGCCAGGCCTTCATTAGCATATTCCAAAAAGAGCTTAATATTGGGGGGCGGAGCCTTTTCTCTGAAAGATGATTTGCTGCAGTGAATTTTTTTTCTTTTTATTTATTTATTTTTTTTGGACTTTCTTCTGAGCATGTTTATGAGGGGTATTAATGTCTCATGTCCGTCTTTCTTAATAAATTTCATTAAAACTGTTGAACAGCAGAGAAGAGTTGGGGAGTCGTTTACACAGAAAGGGGGCGGGGCTGAAATTGGCTATACGATGTATATGATTTCCGGCATGTATATGCCGTTAACATGCAAAGTGTGTGTGTGTGTGAATAAGTGAATGCATGAGAGAGAAAATAAGATGCTGTGTGTGTGTGTGTGTGCTGTGTGCGAGGAGCAGTGGGCTTCACACATCAGTAGGCGTCGTTTTTAACCCGGAGTATTGAAAGCCTTTTTAGCCGGCCTGATCTGTCGATATTAAACACGTGCCAATAATCCCTTCGAATATCACGTTAACTGGCGAGCATTTTACCCGAATTCATAACATTTATCAGGCTGAACTTTAGTACATAACTCCTAACATTTATTCCTGAGTCAAACCGACTGCCTTCTCTCCAGAAAACAGCAGACCAGACGGCGTCCTCCTCAGGGCAGTCACTAACGATGACAGTAAATTAGGTGTCGAGCATCACGTCATATTTTATGATCATTTGCACGTGCGTAACTCTCATGAAGTACGACCCCAGCTGTTGGGCTTCCTTTCCATAATCAAGACCCGTTTGTAATTATTTATTATTAATTTTCCTTTTAATGTATTTATGTGGGCTCACGCATGTGAGCGAGCGTGCGCGCGCGCGCGTGTGTGTGCACGTGTATATAAACTTTCACCATGTCACAAAAGGGACTGAACAGGCCGTAGCGGCTGTTTTGCTCATCGCTCTTCTTTTATTTTGCGTTTTTTGTTGTTCTGATTGCTCCTGTTCGTTAACTACGTGTGACTCACAGCGTTTGTTTTTCGTAGCCTAGAACCAAATTGTTTGATTTAAACACTGTTAATTCGTGCATATTATTATTATTATTATTATTATTTTTGTTTTTGTTGTTGAAAGAATTAAAGCATTAAAAACTTGTATAAAGTGTAAACGTGTACAAACGTGTCGTCCTTTCTAAGCAAATACGGAACAGAACGGGCGGGGCGGGACCGGGCGGACAGGACACGAGCACCGCGACAAAGCGGCTTTTACAGGAATTCAAATGTACACTCGTTTATTATTAGTCTTATTAGGGCTTGTGTAGGTATCCAGTCAACCAATCACGTGGCAGAAGCAGTGCGGTGGGAAAATCCATGCAGATTCCATGTAAGAGCTTCAGTTAACGTTCATATCAAACATCAGAATGATTGGAGGGAAAGTGTCATCTCAGTGACTTGGTGTTGAGCTCAGGTTGGACAGGTGGAGTATTTCAGGAATTGCTGATTGGTGTGAAAAACAAAAAACATCCAGTGAGCATTGGCTCTGAAGGCATTTTGTCTGCGAGAGGAGAGGAGAATGCGCTCACAGTGCGTCCACACTAACTCTAATCATCCCTCGGTACAACCGTGGTGCACAGAAAAGCATCTCGGTGCTCAACACATCAAAGCCTGAGGCAGACGGGCTACCACAGCAAGCTCCCGTCTGCCCAGAACTGGAATCTGAGGCTGAACTGGACTGCTGAAGATCACCTGATGATGGTTTAATGTGAACGTGATATAAAGCTCTTAATCTGTAGGTTTTTATACATCGTGCTTTTGCTGCTCCTACAATGATTCAGGTCCCTAATGAAAAATCCAGAGACGACACGAGGAAGAAATCTCGAGAGGAACCGGACTCGGCAGGGAATCTTCTAAGCGATACAGGGAATCTGTCACGCGGTGCGCGTACAGGATGAGCAGATCGTGAATACGAGTCCTGGGATGAGCACAGGACCGTGTGGATGATTACAGCAGCAGCGCTTGGGTACAAATCCCCACTATCCAGGTCAGACTGGGTTTTAGGAACTCCACATCTGGTCCCATTCCCCTGATCTTGCTTGTATCTTTTACTTATTAATCTTTGGGTCTCTGAAGTGCTGAAGGCTGGGAGTCCCAGGTGAGTGCCCTTTGTGGCTCTGTGGTGTGTGTGTGTGCAGTATATCTGGATTCTGTTGCCATGCAGAAGGAGTGTAAGATTTTGTAACTGGATCCTCAGGGTTTCTGCTCAGCACCTGTCGAAGCTGGAACGCCACAAACAGGCCGAGATCCAGTCCTGCTGAGGGGTTTGAATCATTCGAGGGAAACTCAGTCGGTCTGTAGGTCGCTGATAAAAAAGGGGTTAGGAGTGCACTGACGCCTCTGAAAGAAAGAAGTGAAACATGCTTCCATTTCATTTTCTTTTGCGAAACATTGCTTTATTGAATCGTCTGCCAAACAACCTCTTTTTTTTTTTTTTCTTCAAACCTTCACCGGTTTCCTTTACTCCGTTTATATTTCAGCATTTCAAGTGACGCGTTAAGCAGGTTCATGAGACGTGACTCGTGTTTCTCTGACACATGTTCCCTCCGAAATTTAGGGATAATTGTGAAGAAAAAGAGAATTAGGAAATAAAACTCATAATTGTCATTGCTACACTTAAGGAAAATAAACATTAAAAGGTTTGGTGTACAAGAGCCATATTTCCTGCGTGCTCATGTTCTTATTATTTTATATTTTAAACACGTTTAATGTGGTCCTCACAGCAAGCTAGTTATGTCTTACATGACAATTATGAAAGCACATCATTTGAGGTAAAAAACATTTCTATTCACTTCACTACAGATGCCCTTCCCCAAAGGTACAATTATTTACATTTAAATTTAAAAGAAAAAACAAAACCTTGAAGTTATCATCAGATTTGTACAGTTAAAAACTTGAGATGCGTTTCCACAAGAAAATAAAGACAGGTTCAGTTCGTGGTGGACGGCGCGTCGGTCAGAGGACATTGGTGGCTCTCGGATGAAGCGTGAGCATGCGGGACGACGTTATTTCAACAGGATCGGAAATGCATCGTAGCCAAGGAGAGAAGATGGATGGACGGATGGGGATAAAAGGCGAGATTAGATGCTGTATAATAATATTTCACACTGTTTGCTCATGCAATACGAGTCATGACTAATCTTTGTTCGTTTACATCTTTATAAACTTCTAGAAATAGTATTTTCTCCTCCTAAGGCATAAGAACATGTTCATTACACAATGTTCCTCTACGGTTCCTCTAAACCGTGTCCTGTTTCCATGGGCTGTAAACACGAGGTCAAACTTGTAACATCATGGCGGAAAACTTAAAAAAAGAAAAAAAGACACACCAGGTTTGTGGATATAAATAAAATACATACAGTATGTGGGTATAAAATACCATTAAGCACAAGTAAAGTGATGATGATGATGATGATAAAAGGGAAATTTGACCCATGAGCAGACACGATGAGGAGAACTGTGAAGGAGGGAGAAAACCCAAAAGCACCCAGAGGATCCCACAGGTTCAAAATTGCGACGTTTTGTTTTGAAATCAGCTGTCAAACCGTTAAACTTTCATAACAAGAAGATATGTGTTGCAAGAAAGAAACTGTTCCCGAGATCATCTCAGGAAAAGAAAATTACAGCATTTCAACATGCGTCATTAGAGTGATTGTCTCGTCTTGTGGTTAAATGAAACCAAAACCGAATGTTCTGGTTATGTAGAAGAAAGCTCACGTGTTCGCTTTGTGGTTGGTGGTTCAGGAAGTGGCATAGACAGGAAATCATTTCAGGGGAGGAAAAGGAAATATACAAAATAAAATCACAACAAGATCTGTCCAGTTACATTCTACAGACAGAAGCGGTAGGACGTAAAACACTGCACCTTTAAACAGTTCCACTGAAAATACTGCTTCCCTGCGGAACCCTGGTGCTTTTCTCTCCTGCGCTTCATTGTGACTCCCCTCTGCTGTCACCATACTCACTGAAACATCATTAAACAACCTAAGGATGCATTCATTCCTTTAGACGTCTGTTGTGAAACGTGAAATCCTGCTGATTCTGTTTAGCTTTTATGGACATCATTAGAAGATCAGTGTGTGAGTCTGTGTTATCTGACGCGTGTGTAACTGAGTGTGCTGCATGTGCTGTTGTCCACCAATATCCAATGGATAATTCCCCTAACACCTGAAAGGTGATTTCAGACTTCAGACAGCTGAGCAACTTTCATCCAGATGTTTAATATACTCCAGAAGGAGGCATGGATCAAGGTCCTGTTGAAGCATATACTGTGTTCTCTGCAGTATTGTTACAGAGGATTCATTTTTGTTAAAATAATTATTTTTAATATTCCAAACAGAGATCCAAGCTCCCCCCACCTTCTTTTTAGTATCTTGAATGATACATGATAAAATAATATTTATAATAATAATAATAATAATAATAATTTTTTAAAATGAGTAACCTGGGAAAAGACCGGCATGGGTTTTGACATGCGTTTAAAAAAAATGTATCCTATGGAAATAACTTATAAAGGAAACTTGAGAAAGGGTGAAGGGAGAGGTTTTTTTTTTGTGGCTTTGCTTTAAACAACAACTCCTGACCTTGGTATGAAATGTGAGGCTAACTTCATTGTGTTCTGGGAACGAATCAAGAGATGTATGACTTCCCTGACAACAGCTTTCACATCAGTAGAAGGGTCAGAGCTTGGCCTCAAACCTGCGGTGTCTTAAAAAGGACTACAGAGATGCAGTGCAGGCATTCAGTCTGAAAGACCCTGATATGGATGGAATCTCTCAGGAATGTGGCATGGAGTAAGCTCCTCTCACTGCTGGAGAAATATCAGGTATCAGGTAGTGAAGAGCGCTATCTGAAACTGGTTTCCAAGGCTGGGGAACTTGAGGAAGGTCAGTGCCGAGATCTTCTCCAGCCAAGCAGCAATGCATATCCGGAATGCGTCTTCTCCATGATGACCTCTGCATGGAAAAGGGAGAGAAATCGTCGGCGTGTGGACAGTGTTAAGGCAGAGCTGCAAATTTGTGTCAAAGTCACATCTGAATGTATAGACATCTACAGGAAATTCCTTGCAAACAAACAAACAAAAAAACCTCTTAGAAACAGTCAGGAAAGGCCAAAAAAAAACAAAAACATCATTCCTGGAAAGTGCACCAAAGACTCATTATGTGCTATGGTGTTATATGAAGCACCAGAAAGCGACAGAGAGAGAGCTGCATACTACTAGGACAGTATGTATCTGTCACAAACTCAGAGACAGGAAGAAACATCAAAACACACACACACACACACACAGACAGAGAACCCTGTTTGTTCCCTGATGTAACTTATTCTCTATTTTATTTTATTTATTTATCCATTTTAATCATCTATTTTATCCTATCCTGTTTTTATTGTATTTTATTTTCCATTATATTTCACTTTATGTATATTTCATTTCACTTTACTACACTTGCACTTTATTATTATTATTATTATTATTATTATTATTATTATTATTGTTATTATTATTATTATTGTTATTGTTGTTGTTGTTGTTGTTATCATTATTATTATTATAAAAAGTAGCAATACTGTTATTATTATTACTTGGTACAGACTTGTTCCCCTTATTGACTATTGTACTGTAACATCTACCTCTCCTTTAATCTGCTGCTGTAGTTTATCTTATTTATTATTACTGTTTCCCTTTCCTCCTGTTTTATTTTTATTTTATTGTTAAACACTTTATAGTTTAATTTCAATACTTTGGCAAATTGTAGATGCTCACAGTCTTGCTGATAAAGCTCTTTGAATTGAATTGAAATTGATTGATTGAGAGAGAGAGAGAGAGGTACAGATAGAACATACTTTTGGCCATTTACTATACGTATTTTCAAACAGAAGAGAATGTCTTATATTTGAGTCACAGATATTATTATTATTATTCGTCTTCTTCTGCTTAATCCTGTTCAGGGTCGCAGGGGGAAGCTGGCGCCAATCCCAGCTGACATCGGGTGAGAGGCAGGATACGCCC
>JAQLOM010000003.1:19048702-19065128 GCA_030068315.1 Chrysichthys thysi
ATTATTATTATTATTATTATTATTATTATTATTATTATTATTATTATTATCATCATCATCATCATCATCATCATTATCATTATCATTATCAATTTTAATAATCCTAAAATTTTAATAATTTCTTAGCGCATCACTGTATTAATATGATAAACATTGCTTAAGAGTTGTAATGGATTCAATCGGGTGAATTTGCGGACATGGCAACACGACATGTTTATTTTCAGGACGTAGCAGAGGAAACGATTGAAAATCAAGTTGCTCGAAATAATTCCTAAAAAGCATTAGCATTTAAAGATATAACGTGTACTCCAAAAGTAATGCAAAAGTATATTCCTGTTTTTTTTATGTAAAAATATATAATTGCCTGTAAGGAGATTCACTTCCGGCTTCAGTGTGACGCGTTTATATAGATTCTTCATTGGCTCGTTTTGTCTTGTACTAACCAATGAAACACCAGAGTTGCACTTACGTCACATTTCAAGCCATCCAATCAAATTACTTGCTTGTAATTTAAAAATCTCCAGATAGGCACGCGCCGCAGTTTGTTTGAGGACAGTTATCGGGTGCAAGAGTCCGTGTGTATTAAAATAATCTGAACTCATGTGCAGGTTTTTAGGCTTTTTGGACTAAGAAGGTGAGCTAACTTGGACTTTCGCGTTAGTTATAATATATTCTGTGATGTTTTTTTATATAAAAGTCCATCATTCTTTGTGTTTGTTGTTTGAAAGCTGTATCACTGAGTGAATGTTACCTTAGCGTTATTTAATAAGCTAGTTTGTTAGGTCAGTTTAATAAATAGTTCATGTCATTAACAGGCGACTAGGTACAATGGACAACCGTAACGTTTTTCTTAATATAAAAAAAACAACAATTTTTGGCTTTCCGATAACTAGAAGTTAAGTTTGTTAGCAAGGCGTGACTAGTGTATAAACAACCGTATGGGTGTTTATATACCGGGTTTTACGGTAATCTGCAGGCGCTCGAAGGAAAATAAACCCACTTCTCGTCTGTTTCTGTTTGAAAATGAGCGAGTTTGTCCTCACAGGTCATTAATTCCTCCAGCTAGCGTGTAGCCTAGAATAAAAATTATCTGTGTTAATTGTATAACTTCACTCTCTTGAGATTTCTTTTTTTAAACATAACCTCTGTCTCTGTAGCTCAGCTGTGTGTCCTTAACTGGACCTTAGTTTTTATTCTTTGATTTAAAAAAAAACTCTACTCCATTGCGTGGCACTGGGGTGCAAAAAATGCAAGAGAAGATATTAAACTTGTGTGATTAACAGTGATCTGATTTAAATTTTAACCCGAGTCATTCAGCAAGGAGACAAATAAACCGTAAAACAGTGTGTATAGGCGCACTCGGGTTCTGCACGCTTTAACCCTTAGAGGGCAAAATACTAACTGTCTTATGTTTAAAACACTGTTTACATCTGGGTCTAATTAAACCACACATCCTGTTAGTAGTTTACACTCTTGGCTCCATCACAGGAGTGTGTCTGAGGTAAAATCCTGATACAGGATTAATGACATGGCTGCCTCATACTGACCCTGTGACTTTGTCCTGTGTGTTTTGGCCCAACTCTGGTAAATCTTCCAGCTGAATGTTAAGCAGGTTACTCATTTGGTATTAATATCTGTATCAGTGAGGACTTAAAAACTTTTCAAAAAGGTGCATTTGTATTCATACCTGTTCTGAAAAACACTATTGATGTATCCAATAATATAAATAAATAAATAAATAAAATTTCAGCATTGTTTACATCATAGTGGTCTTATTTGGCCCTCAATAAGTAGTGTTTCTCTACACTTTTGCAGGTACAGTATTGTCAAAATCCATGCGGATGCACGGATAACAATTGGACACTCTTTTGGTATTCTGATACTATTTAAATGCTAAAATGAAGAAAGTAATTTAGGCAGGGGAAAATAAAGTGCAGTCCTGTTGGTTTGGTTTGCTGGGGATTTGAGTAGAAGTTCAAATCAAAATGGCTGCCTGGTTTTACTTTTACTCTGTTTAGACGTGCCAGGTTTGTCATGCAATTTTCAGCCCACTTCGTGACGTTTTAGGTGCCGTCGTGAGGAAATACAGGCGAATGTGAGCGGTGCTTCAACGTTCATCTAAAAGCCACCAATAGGAGAACGCCACTGGATGATGTAAAAATCACCGGATGGCTACGTGAGCAGTGGCCATGAGATCAAAACGTTCGGACTAATCCCCTTATCACCTCCAGCTGATTTTGAAGAACGTTAGTTTGCGTGAGCTGATTCCCACGTCACGAATGATGACAAACAGAATGTAGATGTTTTCCTTAAGCGCAGATCTACCACTGGAAGATCATCATATAATATTGACGTGAAGAACACGCATCATAAAATGCGTTTGTCAACCAAGGTCATAGTGAGCTCTGAATAAACCCTTTTTAATTTTGTCTGTTTTGGGAAATGAGTCGTTTTAGCTCCGGCACCTCAAACACTTTGTGAGCTGTTTACGGACGTTAGGAGCAACCGAAAACGTGGCACAAATGGTGGTGAAAATGGCAGTGTTTGCCTCGGTGTGTTTGTGATGCAGGCACGTCATTTGTTTTATTTGTCTCGTCCTTTCAGACAGTGATGACGCTGCATCCAGACAAGGAAAAGGCCCTTCTGGCGTGGGTATGTCCACTTTATCACTTTCCCCGCTATGTTTCTTGTCATAATGTGTTCTCGATATGAATAGTGAGATGGTAAATGTGATGAACAATAATGTGTTCACTGCAGATCAACAGCCTGCAGTTGGACGACCCAGTGCAGAGAATCACACACCTACAGGATGGAAATCTGCTTCTCAAGCTCGTCTATAAACTGTGAGTTATGAGGGGGGGGGAGGGACAGCTGTGTTTCCACTTTGTAATATTTATATAGGGGAAGCCGAACAGGAAGTCGAGCGCATCACTGGAGCGGCGAACCTTGCACCCGAGCGGGAAATATCGAGCCGCTCGTCTTTGCTTATACGTGGTACAGAACGTACATGTGTACGTGTTTGACTAAGGTCCTGTTCTCTGATTGGCTTTTGTAGAAAGGGGGAGGAGCCCAGCCAAGCTCCTGTGCACCTGCCTCAAGCAGAAAGGCTGTTGAGCATCTCTGACTTCCTCCAGGGTGAGGTTTACACTCCAGCTGTCTGACTTTCTCTTGTAGTTCGTCTGTCTGGGCTGACGTGCGTCCATGTCGTTGTCTCCTCCTCTTCCTCCAGGTGTGTGCCATGTGGAAGAGTGTGTCCTCCTCACACTGGCCAAGGGGAAGATGCTGGAGTTGGAGCTCATCAAGGTGGGTGTGTGCTTAAGCGTACTGTTGGGATATTTCATTGGTGTTGAGTGCTTAAAAATGTCACTTTATAGGGAGCTCATTTACTGTGACATCCGAAATTGAATGTGGATGGTTGTCTGTGTGTAGGCTGTACTGTTCCTGTGCTACTATGGACTCATTAACAGCAGGCTGGTGCCCATAGTGGAGTCTGACACCGAGGTAACTATTACAGATGTGTGCGTTTTGGGCATTAGAGCAAAAGGTCATGTTTTATGAATAAAATAAATAATTAAAAAAAAAAAGGTCTAAGCAGGCGATTTTCACAAATTGCAAATCTGTTACAACACTTGGCAGCTTCTAGCGAGCAAAGCAGAGGGTTACGGTACTGTAAATTATACTGCCCCCTAGGGGTGAATTTGGATGAAATGTGTGTAATTATTCACATTAAAATACATTTGTAGTGAGGGTGCATCTTCGGTGCGTGGCCCCCTAAATATGCACTGTGATATTCGGTGCGAGAAACGCTTCCATGTGAGCCTGTGGCTTTCATTTTATTCATTAATTAAATTTAAGCAAAACAAATCTATCGAATCTGACTGGAAACTAACGGTGAGTGTAATAAAGTGTGTGTGTGTGCTGATGTGGATCAGAAGAATGTGATGCAGCAGAATGGAAGGTGGATTAAATGACACCGCGAGTGTGTTCAGGTCTTCACAGGAATGGTGTCTTTTTTTTTTTTTTTTTTTTTTTTTTTTTTTTTTTTTTTTTTTTTTTTTTTTAGTATCAGGTTTCCCTTTATTCAGCAATACGAATTACTGTTATCTCTCTCTCTCTCACACAGATGCAGTTAGCGACCATGCTGAGTTATGTTCAGCGGGGCGAGAGGGGTCTGTCTCTGCGTGAAGGTCTGGACGAACTGCTCACCACAAGCTGCAAGTGTCCACTAAACAAATTCTGCTGGGATTTATCCAGCTCCTGTTCAGAACAAGACCATCTTTAATTTGTCCATCTTGATGCAAAATATTAAGATTAAACCATGTGGAATGGCCACTTCTCAATGTTTGCTCTCCAAGTATAATGTAGAAGGTTCTTGGTGTCACTGAAGTGATAAACCTGTGGTCATTACAAAATGACTCTTTGTGTTTTATAATCTTGTCTCTCTATCTTTCAGTTCTGTTCCACACATCATCTGTGAGCAGTTCGTCCTCGGACGGAGACGATGGCTCGCCCGTTTTCTCCCGGTCACACCGCTCTCCACTCGTCCGCTTCCTGGAGCTCAACACCGTGGCCTCCAGCTCGTTTCTCAAGTAACGTTCAGACATCCACCTCCCTGCATCTCACCCTCGTCGGTTAACCAGTGCATGCTGTCGTGGATTTTATTATTATTAATAATATTTTATTTGTTTTATTTGCAAGTCCATCTTTTGTGAGTTTCTTTCTATTTTATCCTGTCACTGTGATGCACCCTGACCGCCTTTCTATAAAGAAATGACAACTGCTCGACTTGAAGAATCTCACTACACTTGTGTCTGGACTGTTCACAGTACACACGCGTACCCGAGCTGAAATAGGAGCCAGAAAAAAAAAATCCGTAAAAAGCGCTCTCTGAGAACTGTAATCGTTCTCAGTGCCTGCAGTGCGGACACGCAAAAAAAAAAAAAGTTCCTCCGGTCCGAAAGCTCCTCATCAGTCCTTGTGTTTGTGTGAGATGTCCGTGCTGGACCTGTCTGCTCATCTGTGTATTTTTTTTTTTTTCCTTTTTGATACACTCGCAGAGTATTTAAAACAATCAATCAATCGTCGCACCCACCTAACCTGCTTTTTAAATAAATAAAAATATAAATAAAGACACATGCTATCTAATTTATTTGTTTTTTTTTGCTTCTGCCTGTGTGTCTATGTATGTACGCTAAAATTTCATCACATCTTCAGGACATCATGTTTATGGTGTTCATCCGTGTTTGGTGTGTGTGTGTGTGTGTCAGTTCTCCACTTCAGGAGATGATGAGCACACCTCAGGTGCAGGTGAAGCGGCTGCGTAAGGAGTTAGCACGTGAAGGTGACGTACGTGACGAACTAGAACGAGAGCTGGCTGAGCGCATCACCCTCCTCTCAGAGAAAGGTAAAAGCCACAAATGTTGCAAATGGACTGATTCTTGTGTCTGCACGTCAGCCGGAGATGAGAATCTGATCTAGCAAAATGGCTACCCTCAAGAAAGATTTCTCTCTCTCTTGTACAGAGGGACAGATCAGCCAGCTTCAGCACAGGCTGCAGCGCTTGCAGAGGGATCAGGAGCAGATGGAGACTGAGCACAAAGCTACTCTGACTGAGCTGCAGGAGAAGAACGACGGGTAACCACCGTATAACTTGCGTGTTCTCGGCATCATTCTAAATCTAATTTTCTTACAATGCAGTAAACTTGAAATAAGGCGGCACCCTTATGTCATCAGGCCTGTGTGTGTTAGACGTGTATATTTTGCAAAGCATCTCACGTTGAGGCGTACCTGTGGGTTCCTCATCCCTCTCCATTCCAGACTCCTCACAAGGGTCCACGAGGTCATAAAGCAGAGTCGAGACCTTAAAACGGACAACAGTCAGAAAGAGAGGCGGATTGACGAACTGATGGAGGAGAATGGCGCCCTCACAGCACAGGTACGATTTATTCTTTTCTTTAGTGCTTTTTTCTTTCTCGCTTTTAAAAAAAAAAAAAAAAAAAAAGGGTTTTTAATTTAAATTTTTTTATTTTTTAATTTTTTTTCCCCCTCCGGCAAACTGAGACAAAGCCTTGCTGCAAGTCTTTCTCATTTATCGTCATCCACCTTTGTTTGCGCCAGGTGAGGAGCTCCCTGGCCCAGCTCGCGAGGGCCGAGGAGGAAGTTGCTAAACTGACCGACGTTCACGATTCGTCCCAGAGGGAGTGGGAGAGCAGGAGGGACTTGCTGCAGAGAGAGCTAAGCCACGCTCTGACCGACAGGGTGACTGGACACTTTTCTTTGAAACCTTTTAGTTTTATTTTTTTCCCATAAATTGTTGTATTTCTAATACCTGTAATATTCAAGAATGACACCATTTGCATGAGTTTCTATGTACCTTGTTTCTTCTTTAGTTCGTACGCTCTAATGGAGGCTAAAGTAGACACGTTTTTGTAAAATTGCAAGATATTGTGGAGATTTGAACGTGGGGGGGAATAGGAAATACGTGGAAACAGGAAATTTAAACGCTTTGGATAAAAAAAATAAAAATGGAGTTGTGGTTAAACAAAACGCGTACTGTATACAGGAAAGGTGTATGTCACATTTTCTTGAGTTTGAATTAAAGTAACGTATTCACTGATTCAGGTGAACTTGTGTGAATTTCCAGGTAAATAGTTGGAGTATGTTGTGTAACACACTATTGGCACTTATTTAAAATGGTACTAATCAGTTGATGACCTTTCTTTTTTTACATTTTTTTATTTTATACGCCATCCCTCCTGATGTCCAACCGTCTGTGGCTGTTTTTACATTGTTCAGGAAAGTCTTACTGAGCAAATTCAGATCCTCCAAGGAAAGATCTCGGTTTTGGAGGATGCGCTCGCCAAACTCTCACAGCAGCTCCAAGAGAAAGGTGAAGTTCTGGGACCCATTGTAGAGGTAGGTGTTGCAAAACAGATTTAAAATTTTGCATTCATAATTCAGAGCCTCTGATTTGTGGACTTTGTTTGTTTATATATTTATTTTTATTTATTTATTTATTTGTGGCCATGTTGGAGTATTTGCTGTATAAATTGTATACTTCAGGATAATTTAACAGATTTTTATTTTTCTGCACCACATTAGGCAAGGCTTGCTTATTGTAGTACAGTAGTTCCTCGTGTATTTGCGCTTCTGGATTTGCGACTTCACAGATTTGCGAAATTCTGTGGAACCTAACTCATGTACATTCACGTATTTTTCCCACACATCTGCGAAATCCTCAAAAAGCCTGGCAGAAGTGTTTACGTATAATTTTCGAAGTAATTTATAAGTTTTCGTTAATTTAAAATCAGTAAAACATTAACGAAAATCCTGCTGTATTTTTTTTTTTTTTTTTACAAGAAATCCGTTAAATTCCTTTGACAACTTTGCTTTCCCATGGATGCGTTTACCGAGTGTATACTGTGTGCACCTTTACCAGATGCAGTAACCATTCATACAGTCCATTCCCTTTGAAACGCTAACGGTTATCGTATGCACATAATTATCAGAAAACACTGCACAGTAGTTAATTTACTATTTAGTTATTACCGAAATAAAAATGATCTAAAAATGTTCACAGCAAACGTGTACGTACTGTTTGTTTTGGTGATGGCGTAGACTCCATGATGACATGCTATTGGCTGGAAGGGTGGGAAGTAGCCAATCACGGAGCAGGGTACCAACTTTCCTCGTTGCTGATTGGCTGGGAGCTCAGATGCTTTGTGTACTATGAGTGAAATCGCGGTTCATCTTCCCGCATCTAAGTTTAACACGCGGGGATTTGATACAAGTGTGAAGTGTTTTTGGTGCTTTTTTTTTTTTTTTTTTTTCCCCTTGATTTTTATTTAATTTATTACAAACCTCAAGATACCTGTTTTTACATCAACCATTTGTGGGGTGATTTTTTTTAAATTTTATTATTTTTTATTTTTTTAAGGGTAATGTATTAAGCTAACTTTTTAAAATGAAATTCTAGTGCTTTGGGAGCATGATTTGGATCATATTTAGGGTTTAAACTTTTAGAAATAAGCATTTATTAGCATTTTTAGTGACTCCACCAAACATTTGCGATTTTCACACATCCGCACCGTGGTCTGGAACCTAACCTCACGAAATTAGATAGTATTGTGTTTGAGAGATTTTTATTTTGACGACCTACTGATGACTCTTAGACTTGGTGTTGGCGTCATTACTGAACACAAGCGTCCCAACACCCAAATCCTTATTAGTATTCTTCCTGTAGGATACATTTTGCTTATTGTCATTCTATTTTTTTTTTTTTCTTTTTCCTCTTAAAATCCCTACCGATTCGCTGCCTCCCCAGCGGGAGAAACTGAAGCAAGAACTTGCAGACTTGACTCAAAAACTTTCCCAACTCGAAGTAACCATCTCCCTCCTTGAGAAGGAGAAAATGGACATTGAAACACTATTGGCAGAAGAGAGAATCTCTTTTGAAAAGGAAACCCTGCGCTTGGAGGGACTCATTTCAAATCTTCAGCAGTCAATAAATGATGTACAAACAGAGAAGGAAGCTCAGGAGCAAGCTTCAAGGACCAAACAGGAAACTCTGACCTCTCAGATAGCTGCTCTGGAAACTGATCTGGCTCATCTCCACCAGCTAGAAGTCCAGCTTAAAGCAGAGATCGCTGCGTCCGCAGAACTTCGGCAGCAACGTAGGGTGCTGGAGGCAAAGGTCACCTCCTTGGAGGATATGGTTAACATACTGCAATCCAGGTGCCATGGCATGGAGGCAGAAAATGCAACACAGCAGGATGTTCTTAACGCGGTCAGGGCCGACCTGCAGAATGCCCAAATTTCCCTTGTGGAATATGAGAGAAAGTTGGCAGATCATCAAAAGGTGGTAGACGAGAACGCCTCTCTCCGAGCCCGAATTTCTGCACTAGACGATACCATTGCAAATCTGCAAACTGAGATTGATGCAGAGAGAAAAAGAGGTGATGAGCTTCTTACAGCGAAAGAGCAGCACAATGCTTTGATGGAGGAAAAGTTCAAAAAACAGGAGCAAAAGGCTGAGGAGATGTTTGCTGAATTAGAGAATCTAAGCCAAGAACTTCGCAAAATGAAGCATCAGAAACTTGAGGCGGACTCATGTATAGAGAAGTTAACCCAAGAAGGAATGGACCTCAAAACAAGTCTATCTGAGGAGCGAGATCGAAGCCAGTCACAACTGACTCAAGTCAACAAGGCCAAAGAGGAGCGGGAACTGGAGCTGCAGCAAATGATTACAGATAATCAGAGCAAAATATCAGAGTTACAAAGTACGATTGAGGGAACCGTTGAGTCGCTGAAGCAAAGCGAATCTGAACTGTCAGTTTTGAAAGAAAACATAATTTCTAAAGATGGAGAACTCTCCATACAACAACAGGAACTGGCCCACCTTCAAAGTAAGGCAGATGATTTGCAGAGGCAGCTCTTTGAAGTAGAAGGGCTTTCACAACAGCTGAGTCAGGATGTGGTTTCCAAAGATGGGGAGGTCCAACACCTGAAGGTGGAGCTTGAACAGAAGGAAGAAGAGATCCAGTGCCTTAAGGGCAACCTTCAGGCTACTGAGGTAAAATCCACTGAAATGCGTGATCTTCTCCAGAAGGAAGTTGATGAGCAGAGGCTTGCTATAACAGAACTGAAGTCACAGCTTGCTGAAGCGGAGAAACTTCTCTCAGAGAAAGTTAAAACTCTGGCAGAGCTTGCCCAGCAGTTAAAGGGTTTAAAGGAAGAACTTGCCATCGAAAAGCAGAGAGTTGCAACCTTGGAAAGTAGTTTCAAGGATGCAAAAGAGGCTCATGAAGTCCAGGAACAGACTTTGAGACTGGAGGTTACACAGCTGCAGCAGGAAATTGATAAAAATTTGAATAAGTTGGAGGAGTTTTTAAGTGTGATTAATTCCCTCAAAGAAGAAATGTCTCACCACCAGGATATTGCACGCCAGAAAGAACAAGAAGTTTCTGTTTTGGAAGCGCAAAACCAATCTCTGGAGGAAAACATTGCTCATGTTCAGGATAAACTAGCAGAAGCTACTACACTAGCTACAGAAAGGCAATCGGAGTTACTCAAGCTTCAAGAAGAAGTCCGGCATCAAGAGACACTCAGAGCAAAAGCTCTGGATATTGAGGAGTGTCGACGTAAAGAGCTGCAGAGAGAGGTAACTGAACTTCAAGCTACAGTTCAGGAGCTTACTACTCTTGCTACAGAAAGAGAAATAGAGCTTGGTTCTCTCTGTGAAAAGATGAAGGAGCAGGAAGAGTACAACCAGAAACTCCTTCAAAAATCTGAAGAAGCTCTTCAGAAAGAACTTGAGAATATAGCAGACTTGAAGGGGCAACTTAAGTCTGCCAAGCATCAGACTGCAGCTAAAAATGATCTTCTGGAGTCAACAGAAGAAAAGCTAAAGCAGATGGAGCTCATGTACCAGCAGAAAGAGACCCTTGCTAGTGAAGTTTGTCAGGTCAAGGAAACTTTAGAGAGAACAGTGAATGAGCAGAAGCAAGATTTGGATAGGTACCAGCAAGATTTAGAGACCTTGAAAAAGGAAAAGGAACACCTGTCTTTGGTGAATGAGTCCCTCCAGAGTGAATGCCAGACCTTGCAGGTGCAGAGCAAAGAGCAACAAGAGACATTAAATGCAATTAAGGCTGACCTGCGGAACACCCAAGATGGATACAGGAGAGATCTAGAAGCCCTGAAGACAGAGAAGGAGCATCTCCAGAATGATTGTCAGACCTTGCAGACTGAAAACAAGGCACAGCAAGAGGCTCTGTATGCTCTTAAGGCTGATCTTCAGAAGACCCAGGATGGATATCTGAAGGATTTTGAGAGCATGAGAAAAGAGAATGCTCACCTCTGTTCTGTAAACCAGACTTTCCAGATTGAGTGTCAGAAATTGCAGGCAGAGACCAAAAGTCAAAATGAGGCTATGGACACCCTGAAGGCTGATCTCCAGAACGCACAAGATGGGTACCAGCAAGAGGTCGAAACATGGAAGAAGGATCAGGAATGCCTTTCTTCAGTGAACCAGTCCCTTCAGACAGAGTGTCACAACTTGCAGGCAGAGAACAAAAAGCAACAGGAGACACTGAATGCATTAAAAGTGGACCTACAGAATGTCCAAGATGGGTACCTGCAAGAGTTGGGAGCCTTGAGGAAAGAGAAGGACCATCTCGTCTCAATGAGTCAGTCCTTTGAGAGTCAGTGTCAGAACTTGCAGACAGAAAATAAGGCACACCTGGAGGAGTTAAATGTCCTGAAGGCTGATCTCCAGAACACACGAAACAAGCATCAGCAAGAGATGGAAACAATAAAGAATGAAAAGGAACATCTCACTTCAGTGAACCAGTCCCTCCAGAGTGAGCACCAAACCTTGCAGGCTGAGAAAACTGGGCAACAGGAGGAGCTGAATGCCCTCAAGGCTGACCTGCAGGAAAGCAAAGATAAGTTTGAAAAAGCTCTAGAGAGCTCAAAGCATGAGAAAGATCAGCTCTCTTCAATAAACCAGTCACTTCAGACTGAGTGCCAAGCCCTAAATGTTCTCAAGGCAGAACTGCAGAATGTCCAAGATGGGTACCGGCAAGAGTTAGAAGTTTTGAGGAAGGAGCAGGAACATCTCAGTTGTGTGAACCAGACCCTCCTGAGTGAGTGCCAGAACCTGCAGGAAGTGAGAACTGGGCAACAGGAGGAGTTGAATGCCCTCAAGACTGACCTGAAAGAAAGCAAAGATAAATATGAAAAAGATCTGGTAACCTTTAAGAATGAGAAGGACCAGCTTGCCTTGGTGAACCAGAACCTCCAGAGTGAGTGCCAGAATCTCCAGGCAGTGAAAATGAGACATGATGAGGAGTTGGTGTCCCTCAAGGCTGACCTGCAAGAAAATGAAAATAAACACCTAATAGACCTGGAGACTTTGAAGAATGAAAAGGAGAATCTCTCTTCTTTGAACCAGTCTCTCCAGACTGAATGCCAAACCTTGCAATTGGAGAACAAGCAACAACAGGAGACGTTAAATACTCTCAAGTCAGATCTACAGAATGCCCAAGATGGGTACAGACGAGACTTGGAAGCTTTGAAGAAGGAACAGGAACGTCTCAGTTGTGTGAATCAGTCCCTCCACAGTGAGAACCGGACCCTGCAAGAAGAGAAAACTGGGCAACAGGAGGAGTTAAATGCCCTCAAGGCTGAGCTGCAAGAAAGCAAAGACAAATATAGCAAAGATCTGGAAACCTTGAAGAATGAGAAGGATCATCTTGCTTCAGTGAACCAGTCTCTTTGTGAAGACCTTGACGCAGCCCAGAAGGTGAGAACAGAATTGTTGTCTGTCAAAGATGTTGCCCAACAGCGAGCAAATGAGCTTGAACACCAAGTTAATGAACTGCAGGTGAAGATTAAAGAAATTTCAACACTAGCTGATGAAAGAGAAGCTGAAATAAGAAATCTCAACCTGGAAGTGAAGCAGGAAGCAGCTTCAAGGCTCAGCAGTCAAGAATCTGAGAAGGCTCTAAGAGCTGAACTGGAGACAAAGGTTGCTGAACTTCAAGTCCAGTTTGTAGAAGCCTCTAAACTTGCATCTGAGAGAACATCTGAGCTGTGTTTGGTTCAAGATCAGTTTAAGGAGTCAGAGAAGCAGAAGCAAGAAGCTAATGAAGTCTTGGAGAAAGCTGTTTCTGAGCTGCGCTTCAAGCAAAAGCAAGACCTTGAGGAGTACCATCAGCGACTGGAAGCCTTGGAAAAGGAGAAGGCTGCCCTTACCACTGTAAACCAGTCCCTCGAGGCTGAGAGAAAGGCCCAGCAGGAGGCTCTGAATGACCTACAGAGTGGCCTGCAGCAGGAAGTGAAGACCCTGAAAAGGGAAAAGGAGCATCTGTCTTCAGTGAACAAGTCACTTCAGAGGGAGTGTGATGCCTTCCAGAGACTCGGAGCAGAGATGGAGGCGAAGCTGAAAGGACAGACTGAATCAGTCCGAGCTATGAAAGAGGCTATCCAGCAGAAGGACAAGCAGAACCAAGAACTACAGGAGCAGCTCAAGGGGAAGACTGAAGCAGTGGAGCATTACAAAGTACAGGTTAGGATCATCTCTTTCTTTCTTTTTTTTTTTATTTTTATTTTTTTTTAAATGTCTCAATATGATGCCAGTTTAAGTTCAAGTTTAAAGCATCACTTTCCTTATCCTGTTACTTGCAGGTAGAAAAGGCGAAAACTCATTACAACGGTAAAAAACAACAACTCCTGGAGGAGCAGGAAGCATGCCAGACCCTTCAGGCGTCTCTGGAAACCAAGGAGAGTGAAGCAAAGGCCTTGAAGGCGGAGCTAAAACTGGCCTCCATGGAGCTGGAGAAATTCAAAGCATCAGAGAGGAATTTGATGGTGAAGGTCAAGAGTCTGGAGGCCCAGGTTAGTGGACTGCCATTAAACTTTCATATTAATTTCATTCTAGCTGTTAACCTTTGGGTTAGCAAAAGGTTTTCTAGATAAATTAACCAGGTAGTAGCAGATAGGTGAATATAGTACTGGTTACGTGGCAGTGTTTTATCATTGGGTTCTATCCAGATGTTGGAGAGTTTGTATTTAAAATCTTTTATGTACGTTCCCAAAGACGAAGTGTGTGTGTGTGTGTGTTCCTTTGTAGTTGGATCATGCAGACCGTCAGTTAAGAGAACAGAGAAAGCAGGGAGGCCAAAGTGTTCAGGTGAAACACAGAGAAAGTGTTTATGTGAAAATCCCTGAGAATCTTCAGAATGCCAGCACAGACAGCCTGGAACTCGACCTGGACAATTCTCTAAATGCTGCTGGGTAACCTCCGTGTTTCTTACTTGTTCATGCTTCGTGTGATGAGTCGCATTGTTTTGCCGGCCATTTCCTGATGGTCCCATAGACTGTCCACGTGCAAGCATCTTTATGCCTCTTTCAGTGGTTTTGATTGTTTGGTTGGGGTTTGGGAAACCGTTTATATAAAAAAAAAGTCATGGGCAGGTAGACATCACTGATGGAATCTCTCTCTTTCTCTCTCTCTCAGCAGTAAACACTCGGTGCCTGGCGAATCCAGCACTCCTTTGGTCCGAAGTTCTGAGCGACTGGCAGCAAAACGGCGTGCTCAGAATGGAGGATCACTAGAGACGCTGTACTTCACTCCCATGATGCCACGGGGCAAGAAACGTGACGCCGCATCCCAGGATCACAAACTAGAAAGCAGCATCACGTCACTCGGGGAGTTGACTCTTGATTCGACAAAGAAGCCGAACTCTTCGGTCCGGAGACGACGCACAACACAAGTCATTAATATCACTATGACCAAGGTGGGCACCAAGGAACCATTTATTGCTTTTTTTGTTTTTATTTTTTTAAAGCCATATCATGTGCACTGTCCTGAATGTCTACCTCACAAGTTATCATAGAACTCCTGATTTTTATCAACGTTGTGCTATCTGTAGAAAACTCCCCTCGGTGGCGAGGCAGGCACAGATGAATCTTTCTTCAGCCTGCACTCTGCTCAGTCACAGCCCAGTCTGGCCTCCCACAAAGCTCGTCCCGTCTCAGCAGAGTTCTTTGAGGATTCAAGCAAACTCCTCAGCCTTCCTGGGTATCGCCCTAGCGCTGCGCACTGCAAAATTCCTTCACGAGGTCCATAAACTCCCATTTAGCCCTCTTTATCTGCGTTTGTTTTGTCTTTCTACCCGTCTGACTTTATTTCCTTTTTTGCCTTTGTACCCCCCCTTTCTGTCTGTTATTGATCTTTCTAATTGTCTTTCTGTTTGTTTTTTCTCTTGTTCAGTCTGTCTCTGCCTATCTATCTTTCACTCTTTCTTTAATCAGTTTGATCACTGACTTTCTTTCAGTCCTTTTTATGTCGGTCTGTTTTTTTTTGTTTTTTGTTTTTTTTTTTCTGTCTTTGTCAATTTTTATATTTCTTTCTGCTTGTCTTTAGGTCTTTTGGTCTGTGTGTTTTCTACCTCTGTCCCTATCTTTGTCCCTTTCTTTCTACCTGTGTTCTTTTGTCCCGCTGTTCATCTTAGTACCTGCCTGACCATTCCTGTGTCTCTCTGTCTGTCCTATTTATCTGCATCTGAATGACGCTTGTTCAAAGCATCAGATAGCGGTTTCCAAATTGAACCTGCTCTCTGTCTCTGTCTGTAGCCTCAAGCGCGTTCTGTATAGGAGCCGAGGACGAGCCGGAGCTGGAGCCCATCACTGATGACTGGATGAGAATAGCGGAGCTGCAGTCGCGTAATAAAGCCTGTTTACCTCATCTGAAGAGCAGCTACGCGCTGGAGTCCAGGGTAAAACACAGCTAGCTTTCTATAACGATTCAGCTGCTGTAGAAACGAGTGAACTGTGGGACATCGTGTCTCACTTACACAACTAGCTAGAAGCAAACCGCTTAACTCGCGCGTGTTTTTTTTTTTTTTGTTTGCACTTCCAATTTGGTTGAACTTTTATTTCGGTCTGAACATGCGGCTGCATATTGTGCATCTCATAATGGATTATTTTTACATTCGTGTTTGTCCAGTATACAGCAGCATCTGCTCATTGATGCTGACTACCTAATTCAACTCACCGCCTGCCTTTGTGTTAGCAAGCTAAACGTCACCATGAGATCAACGTCTCACTGAGCTATGACCATGATTCTATATCAGTAATGTGATTGTGCTGTTGTGTCCTGCAGCCCAGCCTGGGTGGCGCTCTCCTGCCTGTAACTGATGAAGACGTTCGTAACGGCGACCCTGACGAGACCATTCGCCGCGCCTCCACAATCCCGTCTCAGCTCAAGGACTCGCTTGCTAATCACCGGCTCTCCCTAGCTCCGCCTGCTGCCACTGCTCCTGGCCACGCCCCCTCGCATCCCGCACCCCAGGTCTCCAAAGCACGGGAAATGCGATCCACACGCAGCCCTCTGGCCCCTAAGCGGCCTGCGGGGCAAGTACAAGACTTGGACACGCCCGAGGTGAGGGCACTCGCGTCGATACATGCTCACACAGTTCGACCTCGAAGTTCAGCATATGCGTTAAATGAGGGGTTTTCCAAATTGTGTCCGGGGACCTCGGGAGGGTCAGTGGGGGGTGGTTTTTTCTTTTTTTTCTTTTTTTTTTTAATAACATTGTAATTTATTTATTTATATATATATATATAAAATTTTGTTACAATGGTGGAAATCAGTGTCACATTGCCAAAAGTATTATATTTACGGTTCCAAGCAGCAAAGTCAACTCGCAGTGGAAATTTCAGGAATAGGAAGTTCTATGGCTCCAAAAAAAATGCCATTTAAAAACTCTTGATTTGGAATTTTTTTTATTTTATTATTTTTTTTTTTAAACAGTTAAACAGCTGCAAACAGCTTGAGACAAACTTCTTCTTCCGCTTAATCCTGGTCAGGGTCGCGGGGGGAAGCTGGCGCCAATCCCAGCTGACATTGGGTGAGAGGCAG
>JAQLOM010000003.1:19159536-19172891 GCA_030068315.1 Chrysichthys thysi
GTGTGTGTGTGTGTAGGTCCGTCGGTGAAATCAGTGACTGTGCATTTACAGAAGTTATCTCAGGCTGTTGATGATCTGGGAAACACTGGCTTCTTCACCATCATCTACAACCAGGGCTTTGAGGTGGTGCTTAACGACTACAAGTGGTTCGGCTTCTTCAAGGTTGGTGTCTCATGTGATTTCACACACACACACACACACACACACACACACACACACGGAGGTTAGTTTCCGTGTTGGGTGACTGCATGGTTAGATGACTAGACTTGCTCGGAAATCCTACACTTCCTGTTTCACACCAGCGCACGTGACTGGCTTGTAATGCAGTCTGACTCTCCACCCTGATCTTTGTGTATCTTGTCTCAAGCCATGCTCGATGGAGGTCTCGGCTCAGAGCAGCATTGAGTATGAAGTAACCCCTCCTTCAGCCTGGTCCTGTAGGTTACATGAGGAAGATCTGGAGATTGGACTCTTTTTAATTCCAGGAAAAGTGGCCTGCACAGGGAGAGCACTTAAACCTGTCTCATTGTCCCGGGGCCGTCACAGGAACATGATCATCCGTGGGGTGGTGTGTTCTCAGGAGACGCGTTAGAGTTGAAGTTACAGTTTCTCCTCTGGATCGTGTCCCGATAACGCCATGGGTGTTGGTTTTTTTTTTTTTTTTTTTTTTAGTCATTAAAGGATGTTCAATAAAAAGGTGTTTTGTTGAGTCAGCATGAAAGTTCAGTTCACTTCCTGCTCAAGCATGTTACGATTAATGCGGTCATGCGCTCTGACGGGGCGATTGACATTTCAGCAGTGGAACATCACGACTCGGCAGTCACATTTCTCACCGGTGCATGACTCGAAGCTTTCACAGCTCACAGATAATTTCCTAAACAACAAGCAGAGCACCATAATGAAGATGGCCGAGTCACCGATGGTGCTGGAGCGAACTCCGGATCTGTGTTTGTTTGACTGTGGAGACGGCGGCTTCCAGATGTCATCAGTACTGTTAGGTGTTTTTTTTGTTTATTTGGTTTTTTCCTCCTCATTGTGTGCGTGTCACCTGGGTGATGAGCACTTCCTGTTTTGACTAGTCGACTGGTTTTGGGGTATGTGGGTAATTCCTTGGACGTTCGTTCTTTTCTCCCGCAGTATTCCCAGGAGGGCTCCGTGGTGAAGAGTTACTGTGATCAGACACTTCCTGGTTGGGTTCATGACGTGCTGGGGAACAACTGGGCCTGTTTCACTGGGAAGAAAGTTCAACGTGTGGCGCCTAAAACCTACTCCAGCCCTTCTCCTAACCCGTGAGTGTGTCCGCATGTGCCTGTGTTCATGCTGGGTGTGTGTGTGTGTGTGTGTATAATTATTACCTGTGTGTGTCTTTCAGGTTTCTGCAGCTGTATAAGAATGACATGAGCTTCGTGGAGCAGATCAACTCTGTACAGAGCTCCTGGAGAGCCACGGCCTACAGAGAGCACGAGATGTTCACCATCCGAGAGTTAACGCGGCGAGCCGGAGGCCGCAAGTCCCAGGTCCTACGGTGCGTATGAGCAAGTGCGCACACACACACACGTTAAGTGTGCAGAAGTGTGGTGGTTCAAATCGCACGTTTTAAAATGTACTTCAGTTTTTTTTAATCTCTAAAAACAAGCAGTTCTTTTGAATGAATCATTTTTAAAAAATTATATATAATTTATTTATTTATTTATTAAAGCAAAAGAACTTGCTTTAGATTTTTCCTCTTTCTAATCTTTGTTCTTTTGCAGTGTTGTCTGTCGTCTGGTCATGCGAGCATTCTCTTCTTTCTTTTTTCTCCCCACCAATTTCTTTCTCTCCAGTACTTTATTTTTTTTTTTATCTTGGATTTCTTACTTTTTTTTTTTTTCTTTTTCTTATTTAATCCTACCTAGTATTTTTCTTAATTTGTGTTTTCCCTGTATCCCCCCCCTTCTTTAGTAGTTTTCTTACATTTTTTTTGTACCTGTAATTCGTTCTAATGGTTCTTCTGCTTTTCCTGACTCTGCCCCCTCCCCCCCCAATCAGGCGTGTAAACCCCGCCCCCGTCACCCTGGCACATCGCAAGATGGCCGCCGGTCTGCCGGAGCAGTGGGACTGGAGGAATGTGAATGGAGTCAATTACGTCAGTCCAGTACGCAATCAAGGTGGGGCTATGCGTCTCTTTAGGTGGGACGTCGAGTAACTTTAGTTGTGGGCGTGGCCTATAAACAGCGATAGCCTCGATACACAGTACACACGATTGGAAACGGAGTTGGGGGTGTGGCTAACGCAGGCCTGAACCTGAGACTGGCCCTAAAACGCTCCCCCTACCCTTCAGGGTCGTCACGTCGCCACGACGGGAAATACCTTTTAGTTATTGACTATTATAAATCGGTCACATTTTTACCGCCATATTGCTGGCGGCGGGAAGTTGCACTGTTCATATCTGCTTGATGATCTCCGCGAGTGTTCAGGCTAGAAGTAAACTGTAACCGCATCCTGAAAGAGGGGAAAAAACTCTCTGGATGCACATGGACCCTACTGGGATCACGAAAAATACGATTTAAAAAATGTGTATTTATAGACACGACACTACACTGACACAACTGTCGCTAAATGTGTTCAGGATCTCGCCCCGATCTCTAAAGGGTCGTAAACGGTTATTGGAATGATTTGAAATTTTTTTTTTTTAATGTTTTTAAGAAATAGTTCCCATTTTATACGTGTTCAAACAGTGACCTAGATTTGTATAATTAACATTGTTTCATCATGCGGAATGACTTAAGATTTTTTTTTTTTTTTTTTTTTTAAGTTTGTTGTGCATCCAAATGATCAACTACATAATCTGAAAACTGTTCGTTCGCTATGTTTAATTGCTCTGCTTCAAGATTGAACTTTTTTTTTTAAAAATCTTTTAACTCGTTATATTTTCGGGCCGGTTCTGGGTGTGGTGTGTCTCTACACTACCTTTTTGAATTTAAGAAATAGTTACACATTATGAAAGCAGGATTTGCGCTGAATAAAATGACCCCAAACTCTTGGGGAAGAAACATTTATGGCTATTAAAATGAAGTAAAACTGCAGACAGGGCAAAACATGGAAAGTGGCTGCGACTTCAAAGGGTTAAAGACGAGTTTCCTCGCAGCGCGTGCTCTGTTACTCACGTAAGAGCGAATAATTTATTAATTAGTGGATAATTCGGAAAGGTGTGTGTGTGTGTGTGTGTGTGTGTGTGTGTGTGTGTGTGAGATATAGAAACTAAACAATTATACAAAATAAATAATTTTAAAGATCAGAAATTTATACATAACTTTTATATAAAGTTACACATTTATATAATAGATTTTTTAAAAATGAGAAGCGATGGAGTCGGTAGTTACTCTTATCATTAGAGTAATTATGGAATGGTGGTTTTTATTAAAAAAATTAACAATGTCTAAACAAATATGAATAAAATACATGTAAAGATATTTATAAAAAAAAAAAAAAACGAACGTCAGATGGAGCCGGAGGTCAGGCGCTGTAATTGACTGTATTGATATTAAATAATATTTAAAATAGAAATTAATTTTTTTTTATCAAGTTCAGCGATGAATTTAAAAATGTTTAAAAAAAAAAAACACTGCAGTAAAAATGAAGTTGAATGTAATGGGAAGTGGGAGATGACGGTGAGAGGAGTTAGGGATTTACCGTATGTGTGGTGTTGAATAATTAACTTCAATAATTGGACTCAAAATTAAAAATTATTTAAAAAAAAAAAAAGTCAGTTTGGAATCTTAACGCAGACATGTTTTAATGAAATGTCTTTATTTATTTTCCCGTCTCCGTAGCGTCGTGTGGGAGCTGCTACTCGTTTGCGACGATGGGGATGCTGGAGTCACGGATGCGAGTCCAGACCAACAACACACAGCAGCCGATCTTCAGCCCTCAGCAGGTCATCTCCTGCTCCCAGTACTCCCAAGGTACACACACACACACACACACACACACACACACACACACACACACTGTCTCACTCCCTTCTGTGTCAAGACGAGTCACAAGGTGAGTCAGTATTCGAGAGTCCTAATACACTTCTTTGAGTGTGCCCCCCCCTTTTTTTTTATTTTATTTATTAATTCATATTTTCATGCACTACATGGAGTATAAAATGTCAAGTGCACTTAAATGTGCTTTAAACACTCTTTATAGGGAATGAAATCGTATGAGTGTGTGAGTGCGCTGCACAAGGGTGCATGAGCCGGCAGGTAATTCGGGTGGCATAGCAACGAGGGATTACCCCCCCCACACACACACACACACACTCACCCTCGTGTAGTGTGCACTACATGTCCATATTTTGGGTTTGGTTGAGGTCGAGGAGTGTATTAAACGTGTGTGTGTGTGTGGGAATTTAAAACAGAATTTGAAATCATGCGTCGTCGAGAAAAGCCGTTTGGGATTTCCATCTTCTCCTGGAGCTCTCCGTGCGCCCTGCACCCTACATCACCACTTCTTGGTCTTCTGTCCCATAATGGTCCCTGGACCCTATCTAGTGCACTACACACCTGACCACATTTGTGCCAAAACTAGCCCTAAAAATGCTTATTTCTAGTGCGCACGATTTAAGATGTTACAGAGACGTGACCCGTTTGGGAGTTGTGGAACATCTTTGCTCACATGTTTCGAATCCCCCTCCCCCTCCCCGCCTTCTCTCCAGGTTGCGACGGCGGTTTCCCATACCTGATTGGTAAATATGTGCAGGACTTCGGCATCGTCGACGAGAAGTGCTTCCCTTACACTGGCACCGATTCTCCCTGCTCCGTCCCGTCCGACTGCCCTCGCAGTTACGTCTCCGACTACCACTACGTCGGCGGCTTCTACGGCGGGTGCAACGAGGCGGCCATGATGGCCGAATTGGTGAGGGACGGCCCGATGGGTGTGGCCTTTGAGGTGTACCCTGACTTCATGCAGTACAAAGGAGGTATCTACCATCACACGGGCCTGCGTGACTCCGTCAACCCGTTCGAGCTGACCAATCACGCTGTGCTCCTGGTGGGTTATGGGCAGAGCAAGGAGACGGGCGAGAAGTACTGGATTGTGAAGAACAGCTGGGGGACCGGGTGGGGCGAAGACGGGTACTTCCGCATCCGTCGTGGGACGGACGAGTGCGCCATAGAGAGCATCGCCGTGGCGGCCAAGCCCGTCGCTCAACTGTGAGGTCGTTTCCTGTTCGGTTTGGCCTCGAGGAGCGTCTGTGTGCGCGTGTGTGTGTGTCTGCCTTTGCTGTCGTGATTCTCTAAGAACACTGCCTACTTGTGATTTTTTTTTTTTTAAATTTATTACTTTTTTTCTTCTAAAGGGAAATGTTAAAGACCCTTCTGTCGCTCTGAGTGTGGTGACGTGACAGTGTCCCAAATCCCTCCTTTGTTTTCTAGTTATGGCATGAAGTGCACTATGTAGCTTAGAAAATACCCAGGGCCACAACTATAATGCAACGAGAGGTCATTTGGGACACACGGTGACCCGGGGACGTCCTCAAGACCGTCAGCAGTGACCTTTTTAAAATTCACAGTCGGTTGTTTTTAAGTAATTCAAAAGGAGTTTAATAGTGAAATCTGTTTCTAAATCCTTTTCATCAGGTTCGTTTTACTGAGGTGCCTTTCCACAATCGGGACGGACCCGCCCTTATTGAGAAAGGGATCGCTTTTCCTCTCGCGCATTACCTAAAGCTGCTAGCATGTGCTCGTTGTTCATGGCTCCGTCCCAATCCCCTTTCCTCAGCGCGGTCGAATAAATGACCCTTGTTCCTCAAGCAGATTTAAACAGTGGCTTAAAATAAAAGAAGGGAAGTGTGTGTGGGGGGGGTGTTTTTGACCACTTTGCTCAGGTGTTGAGTACAAATCAAATGTTAAAAACACACACACACACACACACACACACACACACCAGTATTTCAGTTAAATTGTCATTGCAGACTTGTGATTAAACTGTTCACACGTCGAGGTTTGATTTTAAATCGGATCAATTTCATGCAATCTTTGTATTTGTACAATAAAGGCTGCTTTTTAAAGATTAGTCCTTTGTGTGAGTTTTTATTCCTTAGGGGTGCCATTAATTTTGCCTTTTTAAAAAATGTACATCTTTTTTCCCCACTCGTTGGAGCAGATAAAAAAAAAAAATCTCATTTAAGTTTATAAAAAAAAAAAAAAAAAACCCAAAACAAACCAGTAATCTGTAGAACTCTTGTAATGCAGGGGGCCAATAATTACGAAGGTTCACATTTCACCATTCGGCTCACTGCTGCGCTCCATAGGATTCACCACGACTGCCCGCTAGGGTGCGATTTGAGACCCTGTTTCTACAGTTGGAGCTTTGGATGGTTTGGGATCCTGCCCAGTGCCCTAATCCCTAAATCCTCCCTTAAGGGAACCTTGACCCACAACTGGAGCGGCTCCGTCTCATTCGTCGCTCGCCATGCAGCAGAGGGAGCATCGCTATAAGGTCCTGGTGATCGGAGACCTCGGTGTCGGGAAGACGAGCATCATCAAGCGCTACGTGCACCAGCACTTCTCCGCTAACTACAGGGCCACAATCGGAGTGGACTTCGCACTCAAAGTGCTCAACCTGGAGCAGGACACCGTCCGACTGCAGCTGTGGGACATCGCAGGTGAACGTTTTGGTTTTTTTTTTTTTTTTTTTTTAAATTTGTTTTAACAAGTTTGAGACTCTTGAATCCATTTTCGATTTGAACTGATCCAGGTTTGAGCTGAATCATTTCCGCTTGCGTGGTTCCCCGACTGAGCATGTGATGCTAATTCCCCTAAATCTCCCGCGCAAGAGCGAGGTTTCTCATGAACTGCACCGGGCTGCGTTCCAATTGTCCATCTTGTTATTCTCTGTAGATCTAGCTGTACCTGACCCCCTGACAGAGACGTCCAGGTCCTGGGTTTAGGGCTGGGGGGGATGGGGGTAGTCATGGGTCATGCATGTGTTGCTCACGTGACCAAGAGTTCTCCCTGAGAAGTGCAGCACAAAACCTGGGGATGTGTTCCAAATTGCACAACCCATGACTAGTTAGGGTTCTCTGTAGAACTTCTTGAGTTCCGCGTCTTAAAAACAGTTCGTTTTCATTTTGCAGATGCTTTTTTCCTTTTGAAAATCAGCGGCTTTATGCTAACTGCTAATTAGTCAAGTACCCAGCTAGCGGGTTACGTTCCACTTTTCTAGCGCCTCTTCTCTCTGACTCCGCCCACCGGCTTCTATGGAACACAGTATAATTTAGGGTGTGGCTTTAGCCCAGGTTCCAGCCAGTCTCTCTCTCCCCTCCCCTCCCCCAGGTCAGGAACGTTTTGGGAACATGACACGTGTGTACTACCGTGACGCCCTCGGCGCCTTCGTGGTTTTTGACGTGACTCGCTCGTCCACGTTCGAGGCTGTGAGGAAGTGGAAGGAGGATCTGGACGACAAGGTGAGTGTCTCGGCTGGGAAACGCATCGCCACCGTGCTGCTCGCCAACAAATGTGACCAGGAGCAAGACGACGCTTTCGCCAAAAACTACAGCAGGATGGAGCAGTTCTGCCGAGAGCACGGCTTCATCAGCTGGTTCGAGACATCAGCCAAGGTACGGAGTCTCCACGTGGGTGAGGGCACGTGTCAGCAGGGCGGTCTGTCATCGTGGTGAATCCCTCGTACAGGATTTTAAAACCCTTTCTTTATCATCAGCTCCACACAGTTCTCACCTGTGGGCGGGGCTCGCGCTTTCTTTTTGTCATTTTTACTTTCTTTTACTTTTTAATTATTTTTTTAAACTTGCATTTACCTTTCTTTCTTTCTCTTTTATAATTTTCCTTTTCTCAGACAATATTTCTTTCTTTTGATTTTGACCTTTTTTTAAAATTTGTTTGTACTTCTCACGTTACTCCGTTTAAATCCCCCCCCCCCTTTTTATTACCTCTTTAAATAAATTTGCTTGTCACTAGATTTTGCATTTCCTAAATTCTTTACTCTTTTTTTTTGCTTTTTACATTTTAAAATGAGTGCTGTGGGTTTTTTTTTTGTTTTGTTTTGTTTTTTTTTAATCATTTTTTATTTATTTTTAAAAAAAAGTATTAATTCCTCTTTTTTCTTTCTTTACTAATCTTTATTTTTCCTTTTTATTTAAATTTTTTTCCCTTTACTTTCGACTAATTTCTTTTGGTCTATTTAGTGTTTGGCTTGTCTTTCCTTTTCTCCTTCTTTTCTTTCTTTTTATTTCAATCTCTCTCTCTCTCTCTCTCTGCTTCCTGCTGAGTCACAGAGTAATGAATATGCAGATGAAGCAGGTCATGAATATTCATTAGCATATCAATCACACTCCTTGGTTGTGAAACTGGGTGTGAAGATTCTGTCTCTCTCTCTCTGTCTGCAGGAGAACATTAACATAGATGAAGCCATAACTTGTCTGGTGAGACACATCATGGCCAGTGAGACTGAACTGCCCCAGAGGGACGGCGTGAACATCGTCTCCCCTACGCTGGAGTCGGGACGCAGCCCACCATGCTCTGCCTGCCTGAGGCCCTGATCACTCCATCCTCACTCTTCATCCCTCAAAACACTTCCCACCACACACACACACACACACACACACACACACACACACACACACACTCACACACACACACACTCACTCACTCGCTATTATATACAGTCACCTGAGTGGGTTATAAAAAAAGCAACTGTGCATTTGTATCCATAGCAACAGACTTGAAACACACTTCACACAGCAGCAAGCTTATAGAGCAACCTGAACGTGTGTGTGTGTGTGTGTCACACATCCACGTCTCATTTCGGAATGAACAGGAACGTGATTGTTCAGTTAAGTAACGATGGGAAAATTGAATTAAGAACATCAGAAATAATCTAAAGCCGGTAACCAGCCGTTTCTAATGCCATTGTTACCCGTAACGCGTATCGCTGTTATTTATTTTGCTTTGTTTAAGGTGTGTGTGTATGATGTTTTTATTACATGTTGACTGTAAAGTGATGAAATGTGATTTTTCCTGTTCTGAGTAAGGCTGTAGGTCACTTGGGGTCGTTCTGCCGCAGATACGGAGCTTCTCATGAGATCGCATCCCTGAAGCATTTTACTCCTCATGTCCTACAGCGATTTGCCAACGATTGCAATATTTTGTTTTTTAAAGAAGGAAACAACCTGGCTATTTTTTTTTATCCCTTTATGGCTACATTTATTGTCGGGGAACATCTGCAAAACACGTTGAGTCCGGTTATCGCTTAGATAAGCAGTTGGCCAGAGTCTACTGCCTGTTTCATCTATAAAACAGACTGATACGAGCATGTCAAAGTACCTGCATTGTGTGTGTGTGTGTGTGTGTGTGTGTGTGTGTGTGTGTGTGTGTGTGTGTGTGTGTGACCATAAACAGACCCAGTCGATGAGGCTGAAAGATCAAGTGAAAGGTCAACAAGGATCAATAGATTTGTCAATAGTCACATGATGTGTCTCAAACAATCAGGTATATTGCTTTTTTTTAAATTCTTTTTAAATATATTGCAATAGAATGTGTGTGTGTGAGAGAGAGAGAGAGAAGTTTAAAGGAAAGACCTTCAGTAATAGGGATATGAATAATGAGATGCTGACTTTAATTAACGATGCAGCTATTCAGATGAATACAAACGACATCTCTCTGTCTCACACACACACACACTTTGGCGTCCTTCAGTCGGGACAGGAGACAGAATTGATGGCGCAGTCTGACCAAACAAGCGTGGAGACGGTGTGTCTTCTGGTTCAGAACACACACTGAATCTTTTTAGTGAGTCAAATGATTTGACTCAGCTCACCATTAAGAATCAACTCTTGTGGCTGTCAGCTGGATAGAGTATAAACGTTCCCCCAGACTGCCACAAGTTTGCACTATTGTGACCAATAATTGTTGTTTTGCCGAAATATGGCTGGAACTGTTCAATAAAATGGCATCAGTTTGCTCAGTTGACCGTTTGCTTGATTCGCTGATTCATTCCTGTCCTGCTTTTCATTGTACTTTCTCCTTGGAGTGAATGTTTCACGAGACACATCACTTTATGTCTTGGCTTACTTTTCTTTCTCCTTTCATCCGACTTCCTTCCCTATCTGTTGCTCTCCCTCTTCCTAACTCCAGAAGGAACAGATCCTATCTGTCTCTCCGGCTCCTCCTGCCAAATGTAATTGAACGCACAGCTGCTTCACTTGGACACAGGTGCTTTCGGGGGTTTTTTCTCCCTCCTTTATGAGATGGAATAAGAATGAGATGAAGGTCAAACCCTATGAGGAGGGCTGCGTCCCAAACCACATAATAGTATGCGTATTAGGATAAAACCCCACCAACAATAGAACAGGCTATTTATTTATTAGTAGTCTGCTGGTTAGGACGTAGTTTCTAGTTGCTCGGTGTTCTTGAGGTTAGACTAATTATCTACTAATATCTCTGAAATGCTTCAAGTTCTCCTGGGACGTCAACTAATGTGGTTCTGAGGCTTCTTGGATCTCACTGATAATGCATGAAGATCACTCTCCAGCTGGCATCACACACACACACAGAGGCCACCATCCAGCTCCACAGCTGGGTATGTTTCAGTCATAAGGGCACACACACACACACACACACCAGCGTGTCAAGCACTTGGACGTCAGTCCAGACTTCATCACCTTATTGTCATCTGTTTTTTTTTTTACATGCTATAAATAACAGGGAACACGCTAAGGCTTTTGTGGCTTGGACGCCCATCTTTAAATAAGATGACATGGATAAGGCCGCCATCCTGTATACAATATTCTGTCCATCAGAAACCACAGACTTGATTGTGTAAAAATGAGGCTAGTTGATGAGTAGCGTTTACGCAGACAAGCTAAAAATCAGGCTAGTCATCTGACGACATGTGAGGTCTAGCAGATGACGCAATGTTACTAAGTGGGGTTTCTTGTGTGTGAGGTGTAGGTGGGTTTGTGGGGTGAGATAACGAGTGGGGTTTTGCTAAAAAAAAAAAAAAAAAGGTTAAAAAAAGCTCCCCAAGTTACGATTTTTCGTATTTATGATAATTGTGATACGCTAAAAATGGTCGGATATTTCAAAAATAGTTAAAATTCGAGGGCCGGCATCGCCAGCAGGCCAACATAACAGCGTATGACGGACACAGACATTCAGATGACGCCCGGAAGTACACGGACAACACCCGGACGTATGAGGATGACACCCAGAAGTACATGGCCGGCATCCAGAAGTGCGCGTTCGATGCTCGGATCACTCGCCTCGCGCGATGCCTCACTCTCTCTCACAACTCACGGAGTCCCCGTGTGTATCGGTGTACTGTACAGTGCATTACCACAGGGTTTTTTTTTTTGTAATTATTAATGGAACAGCTTCAGCGGCGGCTGTCTGTAGCCGGAGCTCAGTATTTGTGTAGCGAGGTGTCGCAGCTGGATGGAGCTCAGAGACACGGTGCAGCTGCCTCCACCAGGTTTGAAACTCTCAGACAAACTCTCTCTTTTGACAGAAATGTGATTTAAATGAAATCTAGCTTAAATGTTAAGTCGCTTCACGGCCTGTTAGCAAAACAGAGCACATAAAGAGCTCGTAGCCCCGTGGAGCATGATACGAAACTCTACAAAATAAATATTAAAACAACTGAACCTCAACTGATAACTACATATTCTTTAAAGCTAATACAACACAACAGGACTACACAATCACTCGTTTTACCACATTAAAACTTTACAATTCATTTTCAGCATGAGCAGCCTTAAACACGCCCCTCTGCCTTAACCAGGAAGTAAACAAAGGGGATAAAGTCGGCAGTCTTAAAGCGACAGGACCCAGAATACACACACTTCCAAATTACACTTTTTTCTTAAATGGAACTGTGGTCTGAACACAAATATTTTAACTAATCAAATAAAAGAACATTTGAGATGTCGGTGACGTTTCAACCAAACAGGAAAAACAATAAATTATAAACATATCATTTCAACCTGGTTACATAAGCTGGGCTAAGCTAGGCTGAGATACCTAAGCTAGGTTAAGTGGTTCAACACAGTGGTTCGACTTGCGATATTTTCGACTTACGATGGGTGTGGCTGAACGCATGTCCATCGTAACTTGAGAACTACCTGCATTTGTATACTTTGCAATTTCACTGTAAAGGTGGAAAAAAGATTTATGATTTATCTTCATGTCATTCTTTTACTACACATAAACCTGACTTTTTATATCCACTGTACATGAACATAAACATACATAAACGTAAAATACTATACTGCCCTAAGTGATTAAGTACGGCGTTGTGGTGAACTGGAATTACTGATCCCGTCGTGTAGTTACAGTCCTTACAAATTTAGAGACTGTTACAAAGCACTGACACTGGAGACTCCTTTCATAGACTGACGTGTGTCTGAGGCGGTGTGTCAGAACTGGTGCTTTTGAAATGACGTCCTACGTTGCATATAAATCATATTGCTTGTATCGGTTTGCCTGAACTTTTGAACTTGAATTAAGCATCCATTAACTAACTTTGTGTTCTAATATTATATTATTATAATATATTAATTGACATGAACGAACCATCAGTAGTATCAAGAAAGCAACTAATACTTTATTAAGTATTAAACCAAACAAGTCAAATAATCAGTACATTTTTGCATTAATCATCGATACAGGGAGCAGTGGTCAACATATTAATGAACATTTGTAGTCGTTAACTGGCAAAATTCAGAACTGTGGCTAAATAATAGGTTTAATATTTACCAAACCTGAGTTCAGCAAGTTATCACCATTTAGGAATAGGATGTATGAACATTTACTTTGGAACAGTTTATCTGGACTTAATATTAGTTCATGGTTAATTTTAATATTAATATATAGTTCATTGATGCATAAATCATGTTAGTTAAGGGACTTCTAATGTACAGTGTGTTTCAGATAATTGTATTCAGTGAAAGGCAGAGGCAATGCCGAGTGCTAAATTATTCATTTGAATTTGAACAAGCTGTATGTTTGATGTCAAATCATAATTCAGCTCCAACGCTCAACCCACTGCTGTGATCAAACTCTATGCAATATTTACGCTTCCAAGCAAACATCATTCCTCAGCCTTTGATCAGTCCATGTGCTGTGCGACAGATGTGGCCAGAGATGTTTTTGCTACAGAGCCTGAGTGAACATTATGGTCATTAAAGCAGGAGAACTGTAGATATGTTAAGGTTTCTTGCTTCTGACTAAAACACAGAAAGAGAAGCTATTCAGCAGAAGCAAGCAGGCTGGGGAAGCTGTTCAATGTACAAGGAGACTGTCTGTCTGTCTGTCTGTCTGTCTGTCTGTCTGTCTGTCTGTCTGTCTGTCTGTCTGTCTGTCTATCTATCTATC
>JAQLOM010000003.1:19186488-19196580 GCA_030068315.1 Chrysichthys thysi
GTTTGTGGTGTGAAGCGTGGGTCGGCCGTCTGTACGTCAGGCGAGGATTTGTTCGTCGGTCGGGACAAAATCTGTTCAGGAATTTATTTCGTACACTGATTTGTTCGCCATCTGACACGTTCACCAGCTGAGGATCCACTGTACTGGTAATGATTAAAAATCTAGGAATTCATATAACATATAGTATACACATATTTGTGACCCGCGATGGCAAAATGAGTCGGAATGAGGACATTTTCCAAAGTGAGTTATTGTTACTTCCACACTGTGCATCTAAAGACCTTCAAAATGAGGCCTTGGTTTGTTGAAATCGGACAAAAAATGACCGCCTAGGAACGAGCCACTTTTGTTTACGTCTAATGGGGTTTGGGAACTCGCTTTCCATTGGTTCATAAAAGCGTCCTTGGGAATTCCATGTGTTTTATCAGGAAGTAGAGAAACTACGCGTCACACCGATACCAAACACGTGTATGGGGATTCCCCCGTCTCGCTGCGAGCGTGCGCTGAAAAACACGGATTGATCATGGAATATTACACCAAAGGACTAATTAATGAAGACATACGAATGAACATCATGAACAAAACCTTAAAATAAAAGTAGTTGGGGATGTTTTTCTTGCAGTTTTATCATGGGGATCAATAAATGAGAGCTTTATGGACTCATTTTTGAGAAAATCTCATTTCAACCGAAACCATGTTTCGTCTCTTAGCTCATAATTAGCCTACACGCATTCCGACTCATTTTGCCAGCACGGGTCGCGTTTCTCACTGTGTCGTTCTTGCTACCTGAGTCTTTATTTAGAACCAGGATACGGCCATTATATGGGTTTTTCATGCTTGAAGTTCTCTTTAATATCCCTAACCCTTTATAAGGTATACTTGAAGCTTCCATATGTACATGGTAATTCAGGACTGGAGAATTATTGCTGTATGTTTATGTTTATTATTCATGAGAAGGAAATTCTTTTTTACGTCTGTCCCTAAGCTGTTTGTATCCTGCCTTCGGACACTAAATCACAGACAACTGGAATTAACTTAGCTATGTATTTATTGTTAGCACCTGCATAGAAACATGTAGTCCTGATGTGTAAAATGTGGCATTGTGTGTGTTTCAGAATTTGAATTATGGGTAACGTGGAGAGCCAGTATGGCAGCCACAGTTTCTATGGCGACCGTGAACGCCAGTTGTCACGGAAGCGAGTGACCCGTTCCTTGCGTCTTTCGGGGAAGCAGTCATACCGGAGAAAACCTGAACACCGGAACTCGGAGACCAGCACACGCTCCAGCAGCACTCCCAGCATCCCCCAGTCGCTTGCTGAGCATGGCCTGGAGCCGTTCGACGATGCCGATGCGCTGCCGCACTTCAGCTCCCCCATCTGGGTGGATCGGGTGGCTATGAACCTGCGGCCTATGAGCTTCCTCAAGGATTCGGCTCAGGAGCCGTGTAACAGCGCCTCAGCTAACATTCCTGCTGGCGATGCTGACAACGATCAAAGTACACAGGGGACCTCCAATCCACCTGACGGCGCAGGGTCTTTCAAGAAAAAGCGTTCCAAATCTGCAGATGTGTGGAGGGATGACTCTTTGGAGGTATCTCTGTCTGATGCGAGTCTGGAACGCTTAACGAGCACCGAGGATCTCACGGACAGTGCTAACATGGCCGATGTCACCCGCACTAACTCGCTGGGTGAGCTTTACACACCGCAGAGCTATGCTAAGAAACTCCACAAGGGTGGAGCTCTGTGCGGGGACAGTGAGGAGGACAAGATGCTGTCTCCGTGCGAGGATGATGGCGCCACCTATGGAGCGTTCACCTTGCCCTGCCGCCGATCTCACTGTCTGTCAGAAGGTTTGACCAATCCCCAGGCAGGAATGCCAGGGAGGCGGGCACAAACCATACAAGTAAGCTTCAGTATTTTACTCTCACTCTGTGTCTTTCTCACTCATTTTCCGTACCGCTTATCCATTGTGGGTCGCACGGAAGCTGGAGCCAAGCTCAGCTGACTGTGTGTGATTGCAAGGCAAGGTGCACCCTGGACAGGTCACAATCTATCACAGGGCCAAGAGTCGAGCAACCTAGAGTAGCCATTCAGCCTAATCAGCATACCTTTGGCCCTTCAGTATTTCTGTGAGTTCTAAGATCGGTGCAGTGGGTAGCATCCCTGCAGCTCCCAGCATCCATGTTTCAGTCCTGTGCTCAGATTATGGTCCTTGTGGAGTTTTGCAGGTAAATCTTGAAGCTCAGTGTTGTAGCCAGAATGTTGTAGATGAACGTCGTAACTGAATATTGATGTTGAACCTTGTAGTCGAATGTTGTAAGTGATCTCTGTAGGTGAATATTTTAGCTGAATATATTAGTTGAAAGTTGTAGTCAAATATTTTAGTTGAATGTCAGTTGAATGTTGTTGAATATTGTAGTTGAATATTTTAGTCAAATGTTGTAGTCGAATGTTGTTGAATGTATTAGTTAAATGTTGTAGTTGAATATTTTATTTGAATGTCAGTTGAATGTTGTTGAATATTTAGTTGAATATTTTAGTCAAATGTTGTAGTCGAATGTTGAGTTTTGCAGGTAAATCTTGAAGCTCAGTGTTGTAGCCAGAATATTGTAGATGAATATTGATGTTGAACCTTGTAGTCGAATGTTGTAAGTGATCTCTGTAGCTGAATGTTTTGGCTGAATGTCATAGTTGAATATTTTAGTCAAATTTTGTAGTTGAATATTTTAGTCAAATGTTGTAGTCGAATGTTGTTGAATGTATTAGTTAAATGTTGTAGTTGAATATTTTATTTGAATGTCATAGTTGAATGTTGTTGAATATTTAGTTGAATATTGTAGTCAAATTTTGTTGTTGAATATTTTAGTTGAATGTCGTAGTTGAATGTTAATGTCAAATGTTGAGTTTTGCAGGTAAATCTTGAAGCTCAGTGTTGTAGCCAGAATGTCGTAGTTGAATATTGATGTGGAATCTTGTAGGTGAATGTTGTAATTGAATATTTTATTTGAATATTTAAGTTAAATGTCATAGTCGAATGATGTAATTGAATATTTTAGCTGAATGTCGTAGCTGAATGTTGTTGAATATTTTAGTTGAATGTTGTAGGCGAATATTTTATTTCTAAGTCATAGTTGAATCTTACAGTCAAATGTTTTAGCTGACTATTTTAGATATATTACATCCCTTTATGTCTCCCATATGGCTTGGGAGTTGCAATTGTAAAGCTGGAAGAAATACAGACAAATATGTCAATATTAGCAATGTTGTTTGAAGCAAATATGCAAGTTACCTGATCTAGTACCTCTTAGCTATTTTTTTCTATGCTTGTGCATGACACCAAGCCATGATTTAAGTTGCAGGTGACATTTGAATCGATTGTCTTAGTACTATTCAAATTAGATGATGTAAATCCAAACGATACCAATCCTCTGGTGTGTGTCTATGTGTGTGTGTGTGTGGGGTCCAAATGTTTCTACACTTCCCCTTATGTGTAACTTTAGTTCCTACCTGTAGTTAGTTCCCATTTAATTGGTTGCTACACTCTCAGAAGAGACAGCCTGCGGGACGAACAACAAGTTGTTGCTTGCTGGTGTGAACATAGATTAAAGAGAGTAGAGCGAAAGGGACACACTTTTCGCTGGGATTTGAACCAGAACCTTTGTGGATTACTCCGGCAGCATGCCCGGTGGGGATGATGCGACATTATGGCTGTTCTTGGTACCTTTTTGACAAGCTTTATTTTTTCCCCCTCTGGTTCAGGAGACACATGTCTGTGTGAGCTGCTGGCTTCCTTTCTTATGCTAATGGCCATAGTGACATGGGAACACAACAGAAAGTGTGTGTCTGTGTGTGAGTATGAAAGAGAGAGAGAGACAGGGGGAAAAAGAGAAGCATTGCAAAGTTTGCTTGACATTATTCATGTCTGGGTGAAAGTTTTCGTGTGGCGTTGCAGTGTTTGTGTTTGTATTGCTTCGTCGCTGGAAGTGAATAGCAAGCTCAGTCGCCTGATTGGGTCATGTGACCCCGGGTAGATGCTGAGTTTGGTGGGTAATCTCCCATCAGCCCCTGCCAGCAGTGCAGGGAGCCATTGAAGTGCTCAGACAAGCGGCGTCCCAAATATGATAACGGTTCTGAGCTTAAGATGCTCCCTGCTGAGAAATCAACACGCAACCTGAAAGAGCCAGCAGAAGCGGTATGAGCAGTCCTGAAGAAGTGTGCGATTTGGAGACAGGCAGACAGACAGACAGACAGACAGAGAAATACTTGTGTATGAATGCAGCCTGTCTCTGTCTCTGTTTGTACAGGACGTGACAGTAGGGGACGTCATTGAGCTGGAGGACAGCGGGATTGAAGGCCTGATTGGAGACAGTGAAGTGTGTGAGTTCCCATCTCGCCGTTTCAAGGCCCTGTCTGTGTACTCCACGCCAGCAGGGGGAAGCGCAGACACACCTGAGTCCGCTGTACAGGTACTACAGGAAAAAAACTTCTAGTACACTGATTAAATGCAGCATAACAACAAAATGTGCAAATAATAAGTAATAAATATCCCGTTCAGCCCTGGTCATACTATATATATATATATACTACATATTAGATTGTAATAGAACTTTTTGTACCTCATTAGCCATTTCAGCATTTTCAGGAACAAAAATATTTCCACCTAACATGAGATATTTCCAACCCATATGCTTGTTGAAATTTATTGCAAAACCATTTATTCCATGCTGTTAAATTTTTTTATGCTAAGTTTCTGTACCATTACACTACTAAACAGTAATAGGAAAATAATATACTGTAGCTGCGAGCAGCAATAAAGGGGCCAAGCATGCTAACGTGGAATAAATGCCAAGGAAAGAATTTGGGAAATGAGGTAATACAAGAACATAGGCACCTTTGAACATAAATCATACACCATAAGCTAACACACTGCATGAAACGTTCAAGAAAAACTGCAATACCAGCAGATCTGAAACAAATATGGGAGGTAAATCACTGTCGGGGGATACGGGCTGACCAGGGACATCTGCTGGCAAAGTGATGGGACTGGCAGAGACAGAGCCTGACAATTCCCAGGTCCATAAACCAAGTTTGGTTTTGATACATCTAAGTGTTCCTGAGATATGACCTCACTTCCTGTTCGGTGGTTTCACCTATAAACTTATTGTACAACTGTTGCCATGTTGTTTGACTTAGCATAAAGCTTTTGATAGCTTTTGGTCCTAACCGTCTATCGATGATACCTACCAATTTGGATGGTGATACGATCGATGGCCGAGGATGAGTTTGATAAAGAAGGTTTTTTGAAAAATTAAAAATAGCGGACGTTAGCATCAGTGGGTGCATTTGAACCAGAAGAACTCAAGGATTCAGGGGAGAAAAGATCTTAAGACTAGGACAAATGACTCAAAGGTTATACGCAAAAATGTACCTTGAAATTTGGCCTGATGGTGGCGCTACAGGGATGGATGGATTGACTCCAGATTTGGTGACTGAATACTTTGGATGGTCCTTTCTCAATGCGGCAAATTAAATAAAAGAATCTACCGAATGGTTCTACGGGCTGCCTTAGAGATCCATGACAGAAAGTATAATAATAATAATAATAATAATAATAATAATAATAATAATAATATAATTAATTGAATATGAAGTACAACGGTAACAAAATACTAAACAGAATAAAAAATCCCACGAAATTCACATAATTATCTGTCATATCACAGGGCGTGTATGAGAACTTCCGCCAGGAGCTGGAGAAGAGCGGATGCAGGGCGGAGACTCCGGAGGAAGGGGCGTCGGCACTAAGTGACGAACTGAGCTCGGCTAATCAGACAGAGGCGCTTGTGGGTGTGGCCGAAGGCTGCGTCCGCAAAGCCGGGCGACTTAATGTGAAAAACCTGCTCGTGCACAAGAAGAACAAGAAGGTGGAGCTGGCCGCTCGTCGCAAGTGGAAGAGCTACTGGGTCTCACTGAAAGGTGCCTAAATGCCATGCTACGATGTTTTCTTTACCAGAATTTATCTCCGTGACACCAAAATTTTGGACTCGACATACAAATTCACAATACGGCATTAGTTCTTTTACAACAGCTCACAAGTTTGCACGCCTGTGTTCTTGAAGCCATCTGAAGTCACTTGGAGTGGGTGCGTGTATTAGTGAGGGTTCATGATGGACCCCAGCATGCACTTCTCCCAGTTGGCCACTAGAGCGCAGAAAAAAGCTTGTAAAAACTAATAGTGTGGTGAATCTGCTTTATTTCTGCCATGAGAGCCTCCTTGAGAACGTTGGACTAAATGAAGCGTGCATGTTTAAAACGGGGGAACTGGACATGCATGTTTATACACACTCACGTTTGTTTTACTGTCTTTGTGAGGACCTTAAATTGCCTTAAATATTAATACAAGTGATTTTAAGGTCAAAACTGTCAGATATTGCAATCCATGTTCGACACTTTATATTCGACAAAGATATAAAAACGTACCCACGCGCGAGGTCAGCATAGCGTAAAGACTTGGGTTAGTGATAACCCAGCGTTGCGTCTTCCCAATGTACCCCTTTTCCCAGGATGCACTCTGTTTTTCTACGACACGGACGGGCGATCGGGAATCGATCACACCAGCATCCCCAAGCACGCCGTCTGGGCGGAAAACAGCATCGCGCAGGCTGTTCCCGAGCATCCAAAAAAAGACTTTGTCTTCTGCCTGAGCAACTCAATGGGAGACTCGTACCTCTTCCAGGTAAAATAATATTTCGTTCTGTCATAGAAGTACAATAAAGTGAGTTCTTATTGACGGAAAGCAGCACAGAGTGTATTTATCCATCTCTCCATCTTAATTTCCTACACAACTGTCCACCACTATATTGCGCTCCGTCTTCTTCTTTCACACACTGGTGTTCATTCCTCTATGTTCCTCTATTTGTACCTCCTTGTCCCCGTCCTCATTTCTCCATGCTCCCGTTCCTGCATTTTACCCCATTCCTCAAGTCATTTCTTCATGTTCTCCTCCCAGGATCTTCACTTCATTCCTCAGCGTGTACCTCATCCCCATATCAGCATGTTCTCCTCCCTGTGTCTTTATCTCATTTCTCTACGTTGGCCTCATTCTCATATCCTGATGTCTCCTCCTAGTGTCTTTACCTCTATCTGTTCCTCTATCTGGAGTTTGCATGTTCTCCCCGTGTCCGCGTGGATCTCCTGTCTCTTTCAGCATTACCCCTTCCAGGTTACGTCCCACCATGGGTCCTTATATTTCTCTTTACTTTCTGCTTATCCACTAAACATGCCATGGGACACCTCCCAGGCTTGAGTGACCAACCCTCCGTCTTTATCTCATCCGTCTGCTTCTTTGTCATCCCTGCATTCTTACTTCCTGGGGTTACTGCTTGTGTACACCTGCGTATCACTGTATACACCTGTATATCTCTCTCTCTCTGTGTGTACAGACGTGCAGTCAGACAGAGGTGGAGAACTGGGTGACGGCGATCCATTCTGCGTGCTCGGCCGCCGTCGCCCGGCAACATCACCGCGATGACACGGTACGCTTCCTGCGCTCCGAGATCCGAAAACTGGAGCAGAAGATTGACATGGATGAGAAGATGAAGAAGATGGGCGACATGCAGCTGGCCTCCGTGACTGATACCAAGAAGAGGAAAACCATTCTGGAACAGGTAGAGTTGGCGGGCTATAGGGGGTGGGGCTAAATTAAAGATCGTGGGTGGTGGAACTTAAAGACAAGAGAGTTTACTTTCTAGATACCTCCTTGAAGAAGGAGCTACAAGAAACCAAAAAAGGAGCTGAAATGAGCAGAATTAACAAAGCTTGGAAGTGGTGTATTCATCGTAACATATTAACAAATGTCTTCAAATACTGACCTGTCTTTCTGCCCCTGTCTCTTCCTCTCTTTCAGATCTCAGTGTGGGAGCAGAATCTGGAGTGTTATAACGTGGACTTGTTCCGACTGAGGTGTTATTTATGCAGCCTGCAGGGAGAGGAGCTGCCCAATCCGAAGCCTCTTCTCTCAGTGGCTTCACGCTCCACCAAACTCTCCATGGGACGTCTCGGCTTCTCGGTGTCTTCCTTCCACGCTCTGGTGATCAACCCTCCATCCATAAATGATCTCTCCATTTCTGCATCTTTATCTACCCTTCATCCACTAAACTCTCCATGGGCTTGTCCGTCTTCACTTTTCATACTCTGGTGACCATCTCTTGATCTTCACCGTAATCTTTTGTCTGTTTCCTTCTTGCCATATCCTCACGCCCCTGTAGTTACCACTTTCCTTCCACTTTATCTTATTACTTTAGACCCACTAAACTCTTAAAAGGAGTCTTCTGTGAGAAGATCGCAAAACCAGCCAATTAAGAGCAGTGCCAAAACCATCTGGGTTACTGTTCAGGTGGTTGGGGGATCAAGTACTGCCACACTGGGGGCCTTTAGCAAGGTCCTTAACCTTAATTGGTCCAGGGCTGCCATATCATGGCGAGATCCTGTTCCTTGACCCTAGCTTCCTGAGACATGGGAAGAATTTCACTGTAATGTAAATGTATGAAATTGTACCTCCAGTTGGTGCCTTAAAGCACGTTTCTAAATGTGACGTAAAATCAAGAGGGTTTAACCTCATTTCTTCATCCTTCTACTTCCTCGTCTGGAATTTCTCCTTACTTTACTGAACTCTCCATGGGTCACCACAGCTGCTGCCTCCTTGACCCTTGATCTTTACCTCATCCCTGTATTCTTACCTCCTCACTGTGTCCTCATTCTATACCACACTGACTATCCCTCCATTTTCTCCGAGACTTGTGCTCCCTTCCATCCATCCCCTCCATCCATACCTCATCATTATTTCCCCACATTTACCACATCCATCATCCAAATCTCTTTCCACTGGACATGTATGTGTCCTCCTCCCAGGCTCCACCATATACCTCTCCATGTTTACCTCATCCACCTGTATCCTCAGCCTCATCCTTCCATCCAACTAAGAAATTTCCCCACCTCAGCTTTTTTGTTGTTGCCAGATTCATCTGATTTATTTAATCCCCCAGTCTTTCCTTCTTTATGCTTTTTTCTGTCAATCTTTACCTCCTTGTCATTCCTATATATATTTTTACCTCATCCTCATCCTCATCCGGACATACTGCCTGATCGCTATCCACCAATCCAATTAAGCGACTCCATCCTCCCTCCAAAGCCCTTCCTCTTTAACGCATCTTTATATCTCCATTTTCCCTTCTGCACCTCCTTCATTCTTTAATATTTTTCTCCTCGTCATCCCTCCATCTTTACCTCATCCTTATCCACCCATCCGATTACTCACTGCAGTGAAGTTCTTCAATTTATCCTCCTTCCACCTCCCATCATGTGTACCATGTCCCTCCATGTTTCTGATACCCTTCATTCTTCAAGGTTTACCTCCTCATCATTCCTAAATCTTCACCTCATCCTCATCCTCACATCTAATGTCATCCTTATCCACCAATCCGATGAAGGATTCCCATCTCTTCCTTCCACATCCCCTCGTGTCTGCCGCAATCCCCCATCTTTCTTATCCTTATCCATTCTCCACCCCATCATTCTTCAGTGTTTACATCCTCTTCTTCCTGCATCATACCTCCTCCGCATCCCTCCATCTTTCTCTTTCTAATTACTCAGCTACTCCGTGGAATCCCTCGGTTTTCCCATGTCCTCCTTCTAGAATCCTCCATCTTCATACCTCATCCCTCCACCTTTATCTTGGACCTCCATTTCAACTTCTTTTCCTCCTCCTTCCGTCATCCTCTATCTAAAGGCTCTACTTTAGTTCGAAACTCTTCTTAATGCCTTCATCTTGTGCTGGTTCGGCCCTCGCCTCATTCTCGTTTTTGAGCGCCTTTTCCTCTCTATTATGCATGGCTATATTTAACTTCTTCATCTCTGTATACTCATTTCTTCCTCTTCTCCAATTTTCTACTGCAGATGGAAAAATTGGGGGTCGAGAAGATTCAGTTCTAATTTATTTTAGTCTCAGTGCTGTCATTCCCTCTGTTAGAAGTTGGTGCGAAATGTGTGTGTGTGTGTGTGTGTGTGTGTGTGTGTGTGTGTGTGTGTGTGTGTG
>JAQLOM010000003.1:19356352-19366565 GCA_030068315.1 Chrysichthys thysi
TTTGTGTGTGTGTGTGTGTGTGTGTGTGTGTGTGTGTGTGTGTGTGTGTGTGTGTGTGTGTGGACCTTCAGCATGGCACAGGGGGCGGGGTGTGTGTACAGGATCACTCCGCTACTCTGCAGTGTTCTGATGCGGAGCTGCAGTTTCACCTCGTCGCTCTTCCAACCGTCAATCACGTGGTACTTTATATAACTGTTGCCGTAGAAACTCAAAGAGGTGTGACCTGAGCATGCACACACACACACACACACACGCACACACACAGTTTTACTAAACACCTCTCTCTTGAAACCCTCACGCTGTACATTTACACACACCTGTAGTAAATCTCTAGAAGATTGGCAAAAATTGGTATCCGTTGAATTTGCATATATTTTATGACGTCACAAACAAATTATACATGCTGTCTGTTCTCTGAGAAACCTAAAACACAAACAGCACTTAGTAGGAACACACAAACACACACACACTCATACCTGCACACTCCCCTAACTTCCCTGGCGGGCACTGGCAGGCGTACGGTCCTCTACTGTTGTCTGTCTTCACACACTGCATGTCATCGGGACAGACCACATCCTCACACACCTCTGACGCCGCAGAACATCGCCCATCTGTCAGACAGACAGACAGAGAGATGAGAGATTTATACCAAGATATCAAGGTTTCAAGACAGGTACATTGCAGCGCTCAGTTCCAATACTTATGCCAGCTCAACACACACACAGTCAAGTCACTACTGCTAATAAACAGTAATGGAGTAAAAGTAATAGTGACAGCAAATTATAGAATTTAAAAACTGTAATTGCATAAGTATTCACCCCTGTTGTTAAGAAATGCCAAAATAATCACCCTGTGGACACCAAACGCAGAGTGAAGCACGGTGACGGGAGCGTTGTATTATGAGGATGCTTTCACTTGTGTCACAGTGTGTTATGATAAAGTCATTTTGTGCAAATTAAATTGAAATAACCTCAGTGGGGTACTTTTGCAAAGCAGTGTATCAGAGGTGGTCCTCTTCCCCAACTCACCTGCGCAGACGCAGCGTGCGCTCCGTTGAAACCGCGGTGAGACGAAGCTGCTGGTGCTGGTGGTGTAAGTGAGCAGCGCGTGCGTGTCGAGCGTGATGGTCTGTTCGCAGCGTGCCTCTCCGCACTCCAGGCCTGAGCAGTTCTTGTCCAGGACAGCGGAAACGCGCAGGACCTGCTCGAGGCGCCGCCTTGCCGCACTTAGTTTCTGGCTCACCAGCGCTGCTGCCAGGAAGCCGCCACCCCCCGGAGATTCCACGGCCAATAGGAGGTCGAGCTGGCCCGTGGTTTCCACTGGCTGCACGCTGAGCACATGCAGGGCATCGGGCGTCCCCGTTCCCATGGCATCGGTGATCGCGCGTCGCACAGCAGTGAGATGACGTGAGACAAAGTCGTGTGGAGAGACGCGCTCGAAGCGCACCATAACGGCGTGACGCAGCATAGCAGCCGACGCCCACTCCACGTGCACGCTCACGGGGACACTCACTGAGAAACGTCCATCCGTCACCGTGGCATTCAGAGAGTAGCGACCTGCATCCAGACCGGATAAAGCGATGATGCGTCCGTCACGTGGGTTCACCTGGAACAGTGTGTGTGAAAGACAGAGGACTTATAGGATGGCACATGGTATTTAATAGGTAACTGATATTGGAAAAGAACAACACACACACACACACACACACACACACACACACACACACACACACACACACACCTTAAAGAGGCTGTTCTGTTGGTGTGTGTGTCCATAGGTGAGGATATCAAAGGCGTCCTGGTCCGTGGCATGAATCTGTCCAATCACGCCTCCTGGGAACTCATCCTCCACCGTGACAATGTGGACGTGTAGCGGAGACGCTACGGGCACGTGCACACTCTCCTCGATCACACGCACGTGCACGAGTGCTGTCGATGACAACGGCGGCCTGCCAGAATCCCGGGCCTGGATTGTTTAAGATATATTAGTAACAACAACCAAAGAACCAAAGAGTTTAAAATACTACCATAAACCATTAGCATATACTAATGCTGGCTGCCAGGCTTATCATCGCTAGACGTCTTATCACGTCAAAAGCTAGGAATTTCAGTATTACTTTATAGCACCAAGGTAAAAGTTGTGCGATTTTATCACACAGAGCAGCAAACAAATGCAAATGCAAATGAATAACCACAACATGTAACTGAGTAGCGTGCCTACCTGTACTACTGTAACTACCTGAGCAACACGTTTACAGTATACGCAGCAACTTAAAAACACGTTATAATAAGCCTGATATAAATACTACAACACGCTAACGTACGTTTAGAAAACTTAACATAGCGTAACTTGACTAGCACTGTTGGTCTCACCTCGACCTGAATGACGTATTCCGTTCTCTCAGACCTTCGGAACATCTGATTGGATGTTATAAGCCCCTCCCTGTCCAGCGCAAACCACACCCCTTCATTTCCCGAGAGGATGCGGAAATAAAAAGGTGGGCCGTTATGGGCGGCGTCTTTATCGATGACCGAGAGCTGCAGGATGCTCGTCCCGGTTGGTTTATTCTCCTGTGCGCAAAAGGACCACTCGCATTCAGACGCTGTATATTTTTTGTAATGTTTATACGCTGAGCGTTCATGACACGCACCTGAATAACCGCCGTGTGATTGGCTGGAGAGAAAGTGGGTGGGTTGTCATTGATGTCGGAGATGTCGATGTTAACGATCACAGTTGAAGACATGGAGGGAGTGCCGCTGTCCAGAGCTCTTACTGCCAACGCATAACCCGCAATCTGGAGAGATAGACAGACAGACAGACAGACAGACAGAGAGAACAGAATTTTAATAATCATTTTTATAAAAATTAATCCCTGACAAGCATCTGAATCACTAAGATCCCAGATAAAGAGGTTAGTGGACACTTGCATTCTGACGAACTGCGTGTGGTTTACAAAGACTAATGACTTAATGATGTCGTGTGCTAACGAAGACAGAGGAGCCGGTATTGTAATCAGGTTTCTGCATGCACTAATTGTGCTGTTAATTTCTCTCAGAAGGTGTCGATTCATTTTCAGCTCCGTCGTTAGTTGACCCTGCAAATCACTGGCTTTTATTCATAATTTCTATAACAGCAGCTCGTTCCCAGGGCCCGTGTCATCCAGACGCACTGCATAACCTGAGACTAATAACAAATAGTTTTGTTATTTAACAAAAAAAAGTAGAATCCCTGACACGGTGATGGTTTGTGCAACGAGATTATCTTGTTTACATTTATGGAAGGAGTCTCCAGTGTCAGGGCTACATAACAGGAAGAAATTTGAAATTTGAATTTGAATTACTTCATTCGTAAGTCGGGCCATCATAACTCGGGGGGGAGTTATGATGGCCCGACTTACGAATGAAGTTACGATGGCTATTGCGATGTGCTAAAAATCGCAAAATATTTAGAAAATATTTAAAATTCGCGGGCAGGCATCGCTGGCAGGCCAGCGTAACAGTGTATGACATACTTGGACGTTTGGACGACGCCAGAAGTACGCGGATGATGCCCGGATCACTCATCTTGCGTGATGCCTCACTCTCTCCTGCAACTCACAGAGTTACCTTGTGTATCGGTGTACTGTATAGTGCATTTCTGTGGTTTTTTTTTGTGTGCTTTAAGAGCTAATTTAACTTCAAAAGCAGGTCTTCTCAAGGAAAAGACTCCTGGGTAGGCTAGGCTAAGCTAGACTGAGATACCTAAGCTAGTCTAAGTGGTTCGACATACAATATTTTCGACTTACGATGGGTGTGGCGGAACGCATCTCCATCATAACCTGAGGACTACCTGTACTCTTAGACAATTTTGAGACACTATAACAGGCCTATGTAAATTTAATACCCGCCCTTCTGTGTTTTTTTTTTCTTTTTTTAATGTCTGTTTGGTTTGGAACCATATCATGGTTCCTGAAGTGTCATTCAAGCTTAAGGGTCTGCTTTGCAGCCTAACAGTAAAAGTAAAGTAACCGAACTTTGACATAGAAACGAATTTTTACTCAATTGATAGCTGATAATTTGGCCTCCGAAACGGTGAGCTAGTTGTCATGGAAACCGTGGAGCTGTTCCTCACCGCTTCTCGATCCAGCTGTTTGTTGACTTTGATCTGGCCCGTCATTGGCTCAATGAAGAACTGGTTCTCACGGTCGCCGCTGATGATGGAGTACAGGATGTCACTGTTCACCTGGCTGTCGATGTCTTCGGCGGTCACCTAAGCAACCAGATCAGCATGTCATCTGGACAGCATCTTATAGCTTAAACTGCGTCGGGTCAAATCACCCATCCCAAAGTTGTTTAAACAGTAAGGGCGATTGTTTCCTTACTTAATCTGTTAACTGAATAAACAACCAAAAGGGCAAAGTAGCTGGTTTTTTCTTTATAATGCAGGTTACCTTGACGACAGAATCCCCGATATCAGCGTCTTCCCTGATGATCGCGCTGTAAACGTCACGCCCAAACATCGGTGCGTTATCATTGATGTCGGTTACATTGATGTTCACCATGGCAACAGCGGTGAGGGGCGGGGTCCCGCCATCGCGAGCTTCTACTGTGAGAAAGTAATCTTTACAGGTCTCGAAGTCCAGAGGGTGAGACACAGAGATTGTTCCTGCACACACAAACACACACGCCGCATCACCATCATGCTCTGAAAACACAGACTCTTCAGACTACAAAGGTCATCTATAAATAGTAGCGCGCATTCTTCGGCGCGGTTATTCTCTAGTATATCTTCGCACCTTTGAAAGAAAATAATGTGCTTTCCAAAATGGCACCTAAACAATGCACTGTGCGGTCAATAGGGTATGGGTACTGGTTACCATCCATGAGTAGTGTCTAAATATCTCCACAAAGCAATAATTAATGAAACTTGGAGAAAACATGAGCTGGAAGATGAAAAGTTTCCGAACGTGTGTGGGGAACGAGATTAAGTCAGTGTGGAGGCGGGTGACTGCGATTTAGGACACAAACGGCCTCGAGCTGTCTATATCTCTATATACTGGCTAGAACAGCGAGAGCTGAATTTCATTATAGAATGAAATATATGTGTGTGTGGGGTGTGTGGTGTGTGTGTGTGTGAGTGTGTGTGTGGTCCTTTAACTTCTGTGGTCAAAAAAGCATGGATAAATTTCAGCCTAATAAATTTCAATCAATTTATTTTGACAGATCCAATTCAAACACCAGCGCTAGCTAGCTAGCATACATTTAACAGCCACTGTGGCATCTATAACATCTGAAATCAAATACTATAAAACTAAAATAGGTCAGAAATGTTCATGTCACTTGTCTGTGATAAATATTTATCAAACATTGTTAGTTAGCTACCTAGATAATTAGCATTTACAAATAAAGCTCTTCATACACAACAAAATTCAAGATCCTCTCAGAACTCCTGTCAGATTTAGTTCATGTTAGCTAACTGACAAAACTGAGCACGGAAAATTATGAATATGGATGACTATGACTTCAAAATCCTCTCAGAAATTCTGCCAGCTTTAGCTCATGTTAGCTAGCTAACCAACATTAGGAATAAAAATGCTGAACTTTTTTTTACAAACAAGAATTTAAGATCCTCTCAAAAATCCTGTCTAGTTTAGCTCGTGTTAGCTAGCTAACAAACAATTAGCATTGAAAATGATGAATATGACTTCAAATTCCTCTCAGAAATCTTGTCCGATTTAGCTCTTATTACCGAGCTAACAACAACTAGGAATAAAAATATGAACATTTCATAAGTGAGATTTAAAATTAATCTCAGAAATCCTGTCAGGTTTAGCTCATGTTAACTAGCTAACAAACGATTAGCACTGAAAATGATGAATATGCATGACTATGACTTCAAAATCCTCTCAGAAATTCTGCCAGCTTTAGTTCATATTAGCTAGCTAACCAACATTAGGAATAAAAATGCTGAACTTTCTTTTTACAAACAAGAATTTAAGATCCTCTCAAAAATCCTGCCAGGTTTAGCTCATGTTAGCTAGCTAATCAATATTACAAGTGAAAACTACGAATATGTATGAATATGACTTCAAATTCCTCTGAGAAATCTTGTCCGACTTAGCTCTTATTACCTAGCTAACAACACTAGGAATAAAAATATGAACATTTTATAAGTGAGATTTAAAATTGCTCTCAGAAATCCTGTCAGGTTAAACTCGTGTTAGCTAGCTAACAAACAATTAGCACTGAAAATGATACATATGACTTCAAATTCCTCTCTAAAATCTTGTCTGGTTTAGCTCATAGTACCTAGCTAACAACTTTATGAACATTTTATAAAATAGACTTAAATATTTCTCAGAAATCCTACCATGTTTAGCTAGCTAACCAATATTAGCAGTAAAGAACATTTGGAACAGTTAGGAACAGCAATCTGGCCTGGCTAACAGAATATGACATCTGTATATCGATTAACTGTATGTAAACAGTACAAAAATAGTACAGCTATCGATAAATCCGATTTAGATATTGTGTTAGCTAACTAGCGAAACATTTATCCACCATAAAAAGCCATGCCAGACCTTGGATTTTGTATAAAACTAGGCATACTAAACAGTGGTAGTAGTAATAATATTATGTTTGGTAGTGGGACTAAGTTGGCTTGTTGCTAAGCATGCTAATATACTAGCACGTAGGACACAGCCATGCCAGATCATTCTGTACTGTTAGACCCTTCAGTATAAGTATTCTTCTCACCTGTGTGTGTTTCGATGCTGAAGTGTCCTTGTGTGTTCCCGGACCGGATGCTGTAATAGATGTCAGCGTTAGTACCGATGTCCTTGCTGTGTGCATGGACACGCAGCACTACGGTGCCCTTTGCTGCATCCTCGTCCAGCGTGGCACTGTAATCACGCCGCTCGAACACTGGAGGGTTGTCATTTACATCCAGGACAGCGATAGTGAGATTGGCAAGAGACGAGAGACGGTAGGGGACGCCTAGATCGGATGCCCTTATCACTACGAGGTACGAGGATTGGACCTCACGATCCAGCGGACGCTCCAGGGCCACCACGCCAGTCCACTTATCGATGGAGAAGACACCTTCGGCCGAGTCTACTAGCGAGTACACTACTTTACGGCTTTCACCTGAGACAGAGAGACAGACAGAGAAAGAGGGACGATCACAGATGGAAAATGGATATAGTTGCAAAGTAGGCTTGTCTGATTACAGCATCTAGCCACTTCCTTGCAAAAAATACTTCCTCTGGATTTCTTTGTTTAACTTTCAAAACGTGGTGTGGTGGTTAGCACTGTGGCCTCAAGGCGAGATGGTCATGGGTTCGATCCCTGGGTGGCTTTCTGTGTGGGGTTTGCATGTTATCCAAATGGGTTAATTTTCTATAAGAGTTTCATATCCTGGGCGGCACGGTGATGTGGTGTGGTGGTTAGCACTGTGGCCTCACAGCAAGAAGGTCCTGGGTTTGATCCCTGGCGTCGACCTGGGTGCCTTTCTGTATGGAGCTTGCATGTTCTCCCCGTGTCTGCATGGGTTTCCTCCGGGTACTCCGGTTTCCTCCCACTATCCATGCACAGAGAGGATTAGGCTAATTGGCTACTCTAGATTGGCCGTAGATGTGAATGTGAGTGTGAATGGTTGTCTGTCTCTGTGTGTCGCCCTGCGCTGGATTGGGGACATTCCCAGGGTGTAACCCTGCCTCTCGCCCGAAGTCAACTGGGATTGGCTCCAGCTTCCCCCCGTGACCCTGAACAGGATTAAGTGGCAGAAGATGAGTGAGTGAGTGATTATCAATGTTGTGAAAATGTAAAATTTGATCTGCATTCAGGAGGCGGCATTAAGTGCAGAAAATAAGGGGCTGTCCGAAGACAAGCAAGAACCTTCAATACTTTTCCATGTCTGGAATTGCTTGCCTATACATTTTCAGATTTTTAAAGATGTGTACACAAACCCCCTTTTCTGATTTTCAGGTGTTTTGCTACCGGATAGTTTTGGAACGGTAAACAAACTATCTAATGCTGCCTTTGAATTGAGGTTGTAACGTGTAATACGCCCTCAAGTTGAAATTCCAACTCATCAGCTTGGGGTAATCTTCTCAACTATTAGTTTCTTCCCCATTTACAGAGTGACAATAAATCAAATCAACAACTCTGAGAACATGGGCTGGGGTTCCTGGGGGTAGAATGCAGGGGTGGCAGGGTTTAGAGGAGTGAAGGGGAACAACAGGTGTTTAGCTAAGAAGAAAGTGGAGCGCCATTAAAATTCACAAGATACCCAATCAAAAAAACATTCCAGCTGGAGCTCTTTATCTGTCCATCAGCCAGGTCAGAGGGGAGAAGGTTGCATCTGTCAGAGGTATTAAAACTGGCCCAAAAATAAAGCTGATAAGGCTGTCTACAGAAACAGAAGAATATCACTCATATCCATTACAGGAAAAAATTCTAACTCGGGTTCTGCAGGACAGCTGCAGAAAGCCGAACGTGATTCATTACAAGGCTTTGAACATTACAATGTTGTTGGGTTGGTTTTTTTTGTTTGTTTGTTTGTTTGCTTTTTTTTTTTATTTTGTCCAAAAAAGTTCTCTAATTTTACCCAGGAAATCAAAAAATGGTAAAAAAAAACAAAAACAAAAAGCAAGACACTTGGTTCAGTCAATGTTCTAGCAACCTTCTGAGCTAGATCCTCAAGCATACCATACCCAATTACGAAAGCTCTTTCACTTGGGAGAAACGAAGTTACCAAAGCTGTCGTGGAAAGAAAGTCCAGGAGAAGAGGGACATTATTTCTGTCTACTGCAGGAAATCCTTAGCTTTAATGTTTCTCTATAAAGAGTCAACAACAACACTGCAAAGAGATAACACTACATAGCCATAAGTATGCGGTAAGACTAAAACTGGATGCACATATGGGCAGTGTGATGGCCACGTGTCCACAAATATTTGGCCATATACTGTAGCTTTTGTATGAAATAAAACCTAGTCGACTTTATCACTTCCAGGCATCCACTAGAAAGGTGTAAGGAACAGCATCAGGACATGTTTCTTGTATTCATTGACTTGTCTTGTCCAAAACCCTTGATGCAGTGAACAAGGAGTTGTTGTGGAATATCCTACAAAAGTGTGAAAAAAACCCCAGACATCCTTCAGGAGGTCTGCAAGTCCTTAAGAGGGATGGATTCTGACTCTTTCTGTGTGAACAAGACTGTATCTCCAGACCAGCTTGTCAACGTGTGTCATATCCTACTCCATCTAGAGATAGAAGACAATACTAGACACATCACAGCACTCTGACTGAATCAAATGAGATTTCACGGCAGTACAAAAGCCATCTCTTGCCTCATACTGAGCTGGGAGGCTCTCCCAAGGACATGACTGATATCGTCTCCAAGAAAATGGGGCTAAACATCTCAAAAGAGAAGAAAAAACAACAACTCAAACAGAAATCCTGGCCAAGTGTAATCCTAAAAACCCGACAGAGTCTCGAGTGATTTCCATCGATGGACATGTTGTCTATAGTAACACAGTAGAAAGTTTTTGGCAGCATTCTAATCTTAAGCAAGAACATCGCCTAAAGCCTAGAGCAGGCCTCGGTCTCTTTTGGCCTGCTGAGGAAATCAGAAAAAATCCGCGCACAGCGATTACATACAAAACCTGTCTGTCAACTGAGTGTTTTCAGGAGATTCTTGGTCTTTTCTTGAGGGGGATAAAAAAACCCAACTCGTCCTGAAACTCACTTAGCAGATTGTTTATACGTCCAGGAAGCGGGCTTTGTTTAACCTCTTGGACGTGTCACACATTTGCACGTGTGGTCCCTACCCAAAGGGAATCCTGTTCGGATATCTCGGTCTGTTTCTAGTGGGATGAAAAGGCGGTATTAAAATAAATAAATAAATAAATAAATAAATAAATAAAAACACAGCTAAAGACCGTTCTCAAAATCCTGCAGAATCACCCGTCGAGCTGTTCACCATGTGGAGATCACCCTGGAGATAACAGCGTCAGGGAGCGCTCCGTTTCGAGCGGAGTGAAAGCTGCCAGGGGTGGAAAAAATCTGAATGCAGGTATGTAGCAACGCTGCAGAACAGATCGCACACACGACTGCGTGCTCACACAGGAACTCATCAATAATGCAGGGGAAGCTAGAAACCCCTGTGTGTGTGTGTGTGTGTGTGTGTGTGTGTGTGTGTGTGTGTGTGTGTGTGTGTGTGTGTGTGTGTGTG
>JAQLOM010000003.1:19535589-19545767 GCA_030068315.1 Chrysichthys thysi
ATATTATACATTAAAGAATGAATTTAATTCTCACATAATTATGGGATTAAGATTTTATCAGATTAGCTGATAGCATCCGAGTAAAGGCATTTCCAACAGTGCGCTTGATGGCCGTCACTCAGGATTACGCCCAAGAATGAAAGAAAGAAAGATTAAAACAGGAGACACAGGATTGAAGAGTTTTAATAACAGATCTCCATATACAAACTTGATATTGTGATGTCGATTGCCACTTCACTGGTCTCAGGCATTACTGTGTAACCATGTTAAATGCACACATACTTGGAAATCAAATCACATGCTTATGGAAGTCGCCTCGAAAGATGAGCGACGTTAAAGAATGGGCCGTCACCTGCAAGAGAGTCTTTCAGTGTACAGATTTAGGCATTGTTTATGTTGAGTAGTGGTATATACTTTCTTACACGCGATTGTTAGGACACACACACGCGCACACACACCAACGATAGACGGCGGCCATTTTTCAGATTATCAGCACACTTGTAATGAAACGGGTTTCCGTCAGGCGGTAGCATTTTCGTCTTGTGCGAGAACACTCCCAGAGGCTACAGCATACGCTAATTTAGTTGGTCCGCTGCCTTTTCCACGTTAGCAAACAGGGATGCACGGATTTAATTTCTCTGAGTACGACAGAACAAATCGTAGACCAAACTTCGAGTGACATCACCACTCAACATGCTGCTTAACATAAAATACTGGCTTAAATACTACTGATTGTTAGCTAGCTTACAGGCATAACACTAGCTCCCAAACTACCCAACTACTTAGCTGGGAAGTGCTAGCTTCATTAGAGCAGTGCTGTGTTTAAATAGCTAGGTAATGATCGTAAACTATTACACTGAGCTTATTAAACCAGAAATTTATGCTAAGCAGGACGCCGAACGGGAGTTATCCAAAAAAAGGTGATGAGGTCACACGGTCAGGTCAGCGACTGGTTGCTGAAATTCTACATCAAGTTTCTACTTAAGACAAACAGCAAAATGAAAATATACGGAACAAAAATCAATGCATTCCTACTAAGAAAGATACTTTTTGTGTAGTGTGAAAGCCATATAAAGAAAAACATATACTTAAAAAAGGCGCCAAAGTGTTTAAAACATTGAGAAAATATATATATAAAGAAAATAACCCACCAAGAACAACAAAACAATAAAGAAGCACAATATAATTCAAGGATTAAAAAATTTGTCACATTGGAAAATCCCATAATTCATCTTTTCCGCAGGTAGAAATAAGACCAGAAAGACTAAAAGCATTTCCATTGCGTAAGTAGCTTAACGTAGCTTGGGCAAACAAAGGATTCCCGAAGTGAATTCAGTCCTTTTAGACACGCCCTCATCAACGCCCCGTTTTCCATTTCTCCATCATTGAATCTCTGCGGTCATCTCAAGGATCGCTTGTTTACCCGTTAGCCTCAGCAAAGTTCAATGTTGGATAAGGGATCTTTTTGTTTCCGGGAAAAAGTTTTAGCCTTTCTTTGGAGTAGCCAAAATGTCTGTACATTGCGAATAAACATACGAGGGAGAATCTTTTTGCACGTTTTTGAGTGATATCTTCCAACATGCGGCGTTCCTACACAAAATGCATGAAGGTTGGCCCGGCCAGCTAATGGAGGTCATTCAAAATGGTGGACAAATCCGTTTTTAAATGTAAAAGGCAAAGCCGAAGGAGCTTTGTTGCGTTACCATGTTTACCTTGTTAGCTAGCTAGAGTAGTACACTGAAGTATATACCAAGTGCGTAAAAACCCAAACGGATCATTTCAGCCACGTTACTCTTACTGTCATCATCAAGCATCTTTATGTTTAATCATTTGTCTCGTGCTATACACTCAATTTAGACACTTGGCGACACACATGGTGAAACAGAGCGAGAAAAGGAGAAGCTGATAAAGAGGGCATAATGGGGGTGGGGCGTAAAGGGGAAGTCGACAGCGGGGTAATAAACGGGGTAATAAACAGCATTCGAACGCAGAGAATCTTGCTAGCCAAGCTAAGTGTTTTTACGTTTTGGTAACGTTTTGGAAATCTTAGTGTCGTAAATCACATAACCTCGACCAACAAGTGTTCTGGTGACTGTGGTGGTCCTCGGAACAGGGCTGGTTTGCTGCCTAGCTAAGCTAAGGTATAGACTGTAGCTAAGCGAAGATCAAATAGCTGGCTAGGTCTGGTACTTTGTTTCTGCCTTGTTTTCCAACATAGTGTTAAGTCAATACTTAAAAATGAACACAGCTTATTCAACACCTTAAACATTAATATTTAAACCTTACTACCTTATTTTATATTAAAATATTACAAACATAACCATGACAGCTAGTTACCTGAACGCTTGATCTTGGGAGCCCCCTAAACAAATTTCCTTTCATTTTCTAAGGACAACGACAGGGAAACCACCACAGTCAGAGTTATAGGACCAGGCCAAATCCAATCAGTTAGATCATAAGGTAAGCACCACATTCCTGAAATGATCAGCAATGTTGTGTGGGGCGATCCGGACGTTTTTGCTAAGCTCAAACATTCAACCTTCTGGAAAAGAACCTGCGCTTGTCCAATGGGCTAAAACTCAAATTGTTAAATTGTGCAAAATCGTGCAAGAGGCATGGCAGATATGAAAAATGCTGCCTACAATATGCTACAATAGTTAAATGTCACCGAAGTACAGTTTCAAGTATCTTTCTTAGGTTAGCTAGCTTAATTAGCTAGCAAATTACCTTATGTTCCACAAGGCAAGGGTTTGCAAAGCCTAGGTAACTCACCGAAGGAATAAAATGTTGATTTTTGTTCACCGGCATTCAAAAAATTAAGAGTTAGCAACCTCAACAAAGCTTAGCTTTGAGAAAGTTTGTAAAAGTGTATCATTTTTGATTTAGCCATTTACCAGACTTACACTAGTAGCACTTTAGATCGGTATGTTGACCTCGTTGGACGTGGAACTCTTTCAGCATGTGTTCGTTAAGCGTCACTAGCGGTCTGAGAAAAAGTTGAAATCTCAGTTCAGGCTAAACGGAACGCGGCTACTTCATCAAATCCCAGTCGTTGGCCTGAACAGCATAGGGAGCACTAGTATACAGAAAAGCTAACTCTTTAGACCCCCCTACGTTTCACGAACATAACTTCCGAACACAACCGTTACTATGTACAGTATAGGATTTTCATATATTAATTATTTGAGTGTTATTTCAATACATTTAGTCCTCTGCCTTTATAGAGTATTCTGTATATGTACAATATAAATTACTACAGTTTCAATGATAAAATAAATAAGATACAATGGCCGTGGCATCTGCAGTGCCCCCCCCCCTCTCTTGGCGGGGGGTGGGGGGTAGGGGTTGATGGATGGAATGTCTCAGTGCCCTTTCCATCAAAGGAAAAGTGAAAGGAACATCGTGGGAAGCTGATTGGAAGATAAAAGTATCTACATTTGTGTGGTTTGTGCCACTGTCTTTGTGCATTTGTCCTCAAATAAGCTGTGTTTGCGTGGTTATGAAGAGGAGACTGGATAACGACACTGTGCCAAACCAAGTCCAGGCCTCAATGACAGGAAGTCAAGCCTCTGAAAACAGGAAGCAGGAAGCGTCAGTGCAGGTGACTGAAAAATCGTTGCTGCCGGCTATACCACTGTTCCACTGGGCGAGTTTCCGTTTTGTGTCGATAATGCTTGAGCAGAATGCTGCAACAAGAAGACAAATACAAATTGAGAAAAATAAAAAAAGTACCATGCTTACACCTGGTAATTTTAGGTCATTTGAATATGACTTTCATAGTTGCAGAAATCCAGATGACACGAATTTAAATCTGATTGCTCAACCCAAGATCAATTGGCATATTTCCTGATCAACCACCTGATGTTCCTTATTTGGTATTTACACCGAGTCCCTGAAGTCAAGTGATTGGAAATAAATGTAAATAAACTTGTCGTCAACACTGATAAAAAAAAAAAATAATAATAAAATTAAATAAATAAATCATGCCTTACACATCATATGAGGTCTCACCATTTTGCCCGGCCGTGCCCACGTGCAGATGAGTCCCTCTTGGCATGCAGTGATGATGCAGTCGTCCATAAAGACAAGAACCGTGAGCCTCTCGTGGGCAATTTTCTTACAAACGAGGGGTTCTAGTAACGGGACTTCATTCATCCTCGGACACAACGTTGTTCCCAGCACCTTAGAGGCATCCAATCGGTTGCTACGCGGTGCTACATTGATCTTGTCATTGCTCTTGCTGATGTTCCCAAGACTATGGTAGCGCTTGTGCTCTTTTTCTCCCCCGGTGGCGGACTTGTCTGATTTGCGCTCTTGGAGCGACAGCGTTGCAAAACGTCCGATGCTAAAGGGAGTACTGCTTCCTCCTCCGCTTCCTCCGGTGCCTCCACTTTCTGTAACCCCTTGGCTTTTTGAAGCATTCGCAACAGCAGGATGTGGAAGCGAATTGGACCTTGAGAGCGAGCGAGGTAGAGGAAGGGGCAATGAAGCCGTCTGGTGGGTGTTGGAAGGGTGATGGTGCCCTTCAACTCCTCCACTTCCGCTCGTGCTATTCAAGCCCGCGCTAATGGAAGGTGGGGCATTGGAGCCAAATGTGTTGGTGAGGGCACGGGAAAGGGGAAGTCGAGGATACAGGACATCGTCGGTGAGATCCCAGAGGCAAAACTGTGTGTCTTGTCCTACCGATCCAAAACGGTACGAGACCGATGGGCCGCCGCCTTTAGAACTGTGTCTAGAGAGACGGGACAAAGTGCTGCTCGTTCGCACACGACCAAAATTTAGTGGCCCCTGGCCCTGGTGGAGGTCCTCCTCACTGCCGCTGAGCTCCATTGGTTCCTCTTCTTCTAGGCTTGTGGTAAAGGGGTCAAAAGCCACCACGTTGACCCAGGACTTGTGGCCGTGACCTCGTGCTACCACACGACTCTCCGCAAATGACCATACAGTGACCAAGTCGTCTTCTCCACCGGTAGCCAAATATTTCCCATCTGGACTCCAAGAAACACAGAGCAAGCCACCAAAGTAGCTCTTCATGACGCCATGCAGCTCCATCGAATCAAAATGAAAGACACGTAGGCAGCCATCTTGGCCAACACAAGCTATGTGCACACCGTCAGGGGAAAATGCAAATTCGTTTAGCCCACCTTCCCCCACCGCCCATCTCAGGAGTGGATTACGAGGCGTTTTGGTTTTGCAAGCGTAAACAGCAAATCCCTCACCCTGCCGAAGCAGAGAATACTGCGGCGCCGTTGTGCCACACGGGTGCTCCACATTATAGAGGTAGAGGTGACCGCTAGCATGGGAAGCCAGGAATAAGTTCTCAGATTTAGGGAGCCATTTGAGACAGGTCACTTTTGTTTTGTCTATTAATCTCTGGAAAACAACAGAAAGACGAAGCAGTAGAACGTGAACATTAGTTACATTTCTAAGTTTCCATCATCTCTGGGACCTTTTGGCCTAACAAGCAAAGTACACAAGACAAGAGATTATTCTGGAACTTAAGACCTCTACTAAACAACCTCACCCACACACCTCTTCATTGAAGAGCTTGCTGGTCTCTTTTTTGATGGGGTCCAGGTACTGCACCTGGCCTGCCGAGAATCCCACGATCAAAGCCACGCTCTCCGCAGTCGCTGAATACTGATTAAAGTCATGACACGTGGGCTGCGTCCCTTTATATATACGCTTATCTATAGGCTTACTAAGATCCACCGCCTATGGAACAGGAAAGAAATAGAAATAAACACCACAACTGGAGTTTAAATTGTGTGCAAACAAACTCTTAGCACCTTCTCTAACAAGTTGAAAATCTTGTTTATCAGCAGCTCTAAGAGAAATTGTAACAGGTTTAACATAGCACTACATCATAAAACATCTCTCAAGCACACCTCTCTCATCCCACAAGCTTCATTTTAAGGTATTTAATGTGCCTTGGATGAATAGTTTAGCAAAGAATGAAACGTACACGTTCTTCTTAGCCTGACAGTCGATCAGCCAAGACATTTACTTGACATTAAGACCAAACGTTTATGGATACCTGACCATCACACTCATATGTGGTTCTTTCCCACCCTGTTGCCACCAGGTTGGAAGCACATAATTGTATAGGATGGTTGTGTGTGCTGTAGGGTTACAATTTCCTTTCACTGGACCTAAGAAGCTCAAACCTGTTCCAGCAGGACAAAGCCCCGTGCACAAAGCCAGCTCCAGGAAGACATGGTTTGCCAACGCTGGAGGGGGAAGTACTCTTGCACCGAGCCCTGACCTCAACCCCACTGAACAGACTGCCCCCCCAGGCATCCACAAAGTCTCTTCACAGAGCCTTCACAAAGTAGCCTGGAGTTTGTTATAACAAGAACGGCAGACTAAACAAATGGTCAAAGTATGGAATGGTCAGGTGTCCACAAATTTCTGGCCATACTTTATGTCCACCATTTGCTACTTCAGTGCTGCTCCAGGGTTAAAGTACCCTATAAACTGTCACACAAAAGTTGACTTTGATGTTTGGATCTGGTACAGTAGAGTAAAATACAAACTTTATGAATTTCCTCCCTAACACAGCCTTAACACCAGGGGTGGGCAATCCGACGCATGGAGGGCCACTGTGGGTGCTCGCACGGTTCTCAATAGCTTTATTACCAGCTGATTAAGAGGTCACCCCAAAAACCCACATCGGCCCTCCATGACTTGTATTGCCCGTCCCTGCTTTATACCATTTATGCAAAATATCTAACTGTAACATGATAAATCTTCTTTTAATTTACCTCACATTTTGACCTAGGTAATACTGTCACCCTTCAAAGATGTAGATGCTGGCGAGACAACAGTACGGTGTGGTAGTGCCAATCAGCCAGCCACAGTGACTTTTCTTAACTGCGCTAACCAAAACTTTCTTTTATTATGACATTAAGAAAGGCTGGAAGGAAGAGTCAGAAAAGGAGGCAGTGGAAAGAGGAAACGATGGTTTATGCGTTCAAGGAGGTGGCTGCTGGTTGGGCAATAAGGCACACAGCCAGGCTTTTCACTGTCAAACACTAAGGATCAATGCAAGTTGGTGGAAAACCAACAACCATACAAGTGGAAATTAACATCTACTCTCACCAGAGGAGGGCGGCGGCTCTGGTGCGGTATTATCTGTATGGTTTCACCCAACCAGGCGATCCAAGGATCAAATCTTTTTTGGGGTGGGGGGCTGTATCTCTAATGAGAGAAGCAACATGCATGTATTGCCTGCAAAAATGTTTCATACCCTTGTTTAATCAGCAGTTTGTACAGCAGTGTTTTCCCCATCAGAAAGGTAAAAGGACCTTTAATTACCCAACGTAGTCTGAAAGAACCCTAAAAAAAAAAAAACCTTTTCCTATCTAGGAGTGTATATTCTTTGAAGGGAACATTGGGTACAATTTTTCTAAAGGTGTCAAGAATAGGTCTCTACTGGTTAAACAGGATTTGAGAGGTGTTTTTGTTTTGTTTTTAATTTTTTACCACTCATATTCAATCCACTCATTGGTTGGGGGACATTAGGGGACATCCCAGGATGTCTCATGAGGACCATTTCATAACATCTAGTAGGAAAGGGTTCATTTAAAAAAAAGGGAGAGAAAAAAACCCCTGTTTTTTGGGTTTAATGAGTCTGTATGATCATTTTGGGGACATTGAGATCCAATGGAGATCTTTTTCCTCTTATGATCAGGCGGTCTGGGTCTTCCAGGGTCAATGCCTCTGTCGGAAGACTCTAGTGTTGATACACCTTTATGAATAAAATATGAAGTCCACAAACTGACCACTAACTCAGACCACGGTAAATAAATTTCATGTCGTGGAGTGAAAATTACCATCAGGGCACCAACGACTGGGTTCATTCCTGCTGTATCAGGAATATGTTTATATATTCCAACTATAGCATTATATATTATAATTACATCACAGTAATAACAGTGTAAGGTATATATACATATAGAGCATAATTATAGAATATACAAAAACTTCATTATTGTATTCACCATGAGGCAGGTTGACGAGCGGAATTTCAGTATCAGGGCGATGATTATCGTCATCATAGTCTTCATTAAAAACTGAGCCAGACATATCAAAATGCCTCAAAACAACCAATCCAAAACTATTAGTTAAGTTAGTAAGGTAGCGTAGCCTGCAGTTTCTGTAGCTGACCATGCTTTGGTACCACAGCTGTGAGGAGAGTCGCTCATCTTTTGGGAGATCTTCAATACGTAGACCACCTTGAAATTATTTTACACAGTAGCCTGGAGAAAGTTTAGGGTTTATACGATGAATGCGACTTTTGTGCTGGCTAAAACACCTCGGACCCAAACACCAAGTTGTATCTTAAGAACGCGTGCATTTTACTAAGTTTGACTGAAGTTTGTGGAAAAACATGGACGTCTTGGCGAACGCGTCAAAGTGGGAAGCTAGACTGCTAACGTTAGTGATATGAGCAATCTTTAAAGTTGCATTTTTAACCTTCTCAAACAAACTTGTGGGGGGGAAATCAAGAGATAAAAAAAATTTGTTTAAAAGTTAACAGGGGGAAAAAAAAATAAATAAATAAAATCAAATGATGGGTAGTATGCTGCAGCTCTTTTTTTTATTTAACATCCTAATTACAATTTTCATTTATCAATGAATCACAATTTTTTTTATCCATTTATAATTACCTCTAACCTTGCGGAACATCCGGTAAACATTTGAGCTCCTTCACAAACCGTGGTTTCCTCACAAGCCTCTCTTTCCCCCCCCTCCCCGTCCGGAATCTAATGATCTCCTTAGCGAAAACCTCCCCAGAGCAAAGTTCCTGTTTTTCACTGTTAAATTACAAAAAGTGTTTTTAATCCAGTTGTAATTGGGCTTAAATTCCATAAAGCGGTTACCGCACAAGTCCCCATATGAGTTGTTACTATAGAAAGTGCACAGAGGCTGCAATACATCAGTTCATCTCCCAGAGTTTTAATTGTTTTTATCTTGATTATCCTGAACTTAAAACACCGGGCACTCAACTTGGACTCTGAGGGTTTTTTTGTTTAAATCTGATTACTCGTAAACACGGTCAGACCGGGCGACACGTGATCTCTTACAATGATCAGATTTCTTTGTGTGTGTAAACATGTCCATGGACCATTAATTATGTATAAAGCATTAATAACAAACCACGAATGGGTGTCAGTGATGCTAATGATGAGAACACGTCACGCAGAATATGAGAAGAGAGTTAAAGAATATGACTGTCAAACGGGATCATTTTCATTCGACTTCCTGTCATGAGCGAATTCTTCGTTTCTGGACATTCTTGTAAATATAAAATAGAAATATAAAAAGCTTGTTAGAACGGACATCACACGATGAAGGTCCAGTTTTGCTGACAAGACACCTTCACATTTTTTTTGTTTAATTATAAAAAACTTTTCTAAAGTACTTAAGAAGGAACTGGAGCGGGCTACGAGAAAACAACTGATTATATATTAAAAAAAAAAAAAAAGATTTAAACTCTAAACCTGACTTATTATTTTGGTTATAATTATACTTTTGATATAAATTATGTGACAATGCTCATTGAATTCAGGAAAGAGGATCATAATAGTTCATATAAGATCATAACAGAGTGTATTTATGTCCTTATAACACATACTACAAAAGAAAGAAAGAAGGAAAGAAAGAAAAAGAAAGAATGAGTATTTATTTACACTTGGGAGGTATGCATTTTCTGCATGGCTAAACTAAACTTTTTTTTAATGATTTAATGGGGGGGAATGTGTTATATTTTTAGTCTTAAGAAAATAGAATGTAAGATCTAAACCTAATTTATTATATTTTTGGTTATAATTATACATTTTTTTATTTTTTTGTTATAAGAATGTGATAGTGCTCACTGATTTCAGGAAAGAGGATCATAATTGTTCATATAGATCACAACAAAGTGTATTTAAGTCCTTATAAAACATAATACAAAATTTAAAGGAAGGAAGGAAGGAAGGAAGGAAAGATTTATTTACATTTGGGAGCTATGCATTTTTTGCATGGGATATGTATATTTTTATTTTAAAAAAATAGAATTCAAGATCTAAACCTGACTTTTTATTATTTTCAGTTATAATTATACACTCAGCAAAAAAAGAAACGCCCCTTTTTCAGGACTGTGTATTTCAACAATAATGTTGTAAAAATCCAAA
>JAQLOM010000003.1:19639487-19650179 GCA_030068315.1 Chrysichthys thysi
ACACACACACACACACACACACACACACACACACACACACACACACACACACACACACACACACACACAGGCACAGTATCAACTGTCTGTTTCACAGACGTCTCACACCATTCTATCTATAAATGAAAAAAAAGTATGATGTGTTATAAGTTTTAATAAACATTATTGGAAAGCGATCATCTTCATCACACCATCTTGTGTCTGATTATTTTCCAAACACAGCACAACACCGAGTGTTTAATAGGAATTTTTTTCTACAAACCTCTGATTCGTCTCGCTCCTCGTCCTCATCTCCATCCTCCTCCTCCTCCTCCTCCTCCTCGTCGTATCTCTCCTTCTCGAACTGCTGCGTCCGCTCGTCGCTCGCTTTCTCCATCTCCCTCTTCTGCTGTGGCTCTTTTGTCTCGGGGGTTGTGCTTTCCTCCTTTCCCCTCTCTCCCTCTGTCGGCACTTCCTGCTCCTCCTTCACTTTCTCCATTTTCTGCAGAAGCTCCTGCAGCTCCTCCTCCTTGTCGTGCTTCTCCTTCGTTTTCGTCTCGTCGCTCGTCAGCGCCTGGAGCTCACGCTCCACCTTCTCTTTCTCCGCTGTCAGCTCTGCCTCGTTCTTCTTCCTCTCCTTCTCCTCCTCTGCCCCGTCCTTCTCCGACTTCTCTCTCAGCTCCTCCAGCTCTGCGTCCTCTTTTCTCCCCTCTTCTTTTCTGCGGATCTCTTCAGCCAGCAGGTCCTCCAGTTCTCGCGCGCTCTCCTCCTCCGCTTCGTCTTCATCCCTCCGTCTAGCCTGTTTCCCTTCCTCCTGGTCGTCCACATCGTTGAGCTCGTACTCCTCCGTCTCCCGGGTGTATTCACTCTCTCGTTCAAGCTCTGGGAGGAAAAAAAAAAAACCATGACAAGGGTTAGTTCTTTCCATGTCACCTGTCAGGGTTAGTGAGGAGACGTGCCCAATGTGTCGCTCAGTCACACTAAACGAGGCATAACCTGTGTCTGTCGGTCTTAATGAGGGGGCGTGGCTTCCCTGCGTGTATCAGTGAAAGAGGTGTGGCCTCTGTACCTGGCAGTACCAATGAAAGAGGTGTGGCTACTCACCAACTGGCTGCTGTCAATATGTTATAGTGCGGATTATCTTTGAATTAAGGCAAACAAAGCCTAACAACGCTAGCTGTGTGTGTGTGTGTGTGTGTGTGTGTGTGTGAACACTAACCATGTTCAACCAGCTCCTGTAGCTCTCTCAGTAGACCCTGATGGCGTTCTTCAGCAGTCAAAATGTCCCCTGATAAAATCACGCACGCACACACACACATTTAATCATAACGAATTGTTTTAAATATTCTAACTTACATAATGTAGACAATATTCTAGTAAGGAAAGAAAGAAAGTTGTATTTAACAGCGTGTACACAGGTGCTCCCCTAGTTACAATGGTCCGACTTACCATCTCTCGAAGTTACAATGACGATTGCGATACGCTAAAAATTGTACAATATTTAGAAAATATTTAAGATTCGTGGGCAGCGTAACAGCATATGATGTACGACACATTCGGATGACGCCCGGATGTATGTGTCACTCACCTTGTGTGATGCCTCACTCTTACCCGCAACTCACGGAGTTACCTTGTGTATTTGTGTACCGTACAGGGCATTATCACGTGTTTTTTTTTTGTCTGCCTCAAGAGCTAATTTTAATTCAGAAGGATGTCTTCTAAACGCCCCGGCGTGTCTCCTAGAGGAAAAGACTCCTGGGTAGGCTAGGCTAAGCTAGGCTTAAGCAGTGATTCGACATACAATATTTTCCACTTATGATGAGGATATCGGAACGCGTCTCCATTGTAACCTGAGGACTACCTGTATTGATGGGTGGGGTCGGAAGCCCACCTGTCACCTGTCCATCACAGCCTGCGGGGGGCCAGTGTCCATCGTTTCTCATACTCGCGTCCTCCAGACAACTGCTTCCCTAAAAACACACACTTGTTAACATGTTGTTAACTCCAGCGTATAAAGTAAAGTAGAAGAAATTTACTGCACATCAGTGGCCGCTAGAGGAAAGACGTTTGGCCGAATGCTTAGTCATTTATGAACGTGGCTCTGACCTTTACATCCAACACGGGCAGACATCCGACTGAAAAACAAAAGAGGAAACAAATATCAAGGTCCAATCAATACCAACATCAGCACGGCACTGTTACGTTCTCAAACATTGAGGTTTTCTGTGAGGAAATGTTTCACTTTTACTGGAAGGAATCTCCAGGCGTCAACTCAGGACAACTATTTATAGGTGTTGTAACGTAAGAGAAAGCACAACCCTACTTGTTTCGTAGATGTTGAGGAGCAGAAAATTTAACTAAAATCAGATAAGAAGGAAAAAAGCACGATTTGTTGTTTAATAAATTTTTTTTTTTTTTTTTTTTTTACAAATTCTGAGTAAATTTGCTGCGGTGTAAGAGGAATCACACCCTTCAGGACGGGTTGTTGTAGGAAAATAACCATTCTTCAGGTTTGCAAGAGTGACTCTGCTTCATGACGCCATCCAGGCACTGATTGTTTTCCAATAACCGCACATCCCTCCATGTGTTATTCCTCACACATTATTACATTATCACCTGTGACGGGCCCTGACCTTTTGACCTTCTGTATGAATTTTCTGTTTTCGTTTTTAGTTTACATTAATGTCTCTTTTTTTATATATAAAAACATAGGCTAATTCGGACAATTCACAACTAAACGTTTTAAATGTAGTAAAGTAGTATGAAACTAATGGAACCGGAAATGCTGACTCTGACTGAATCAGCTGTAAATTTGAATTACCCAATCACGTCGCGGCTTATACCTCGCGCGCCGCATACGGTCCAATCACAGCTCTGCTTTCCGACCCAGCAACCGTTACCTAGGCTACACGGGGATGATTTAAAAAAGAAAAAAACCCACTAATTTGCTGGATTTAAATGTTGCATATTAGTTTAAAAAAAACTAAAAAAAAAACTAAAAAAAACTAAAATAGATGTATAATATTTTCTATTATTGTTTTCAAAGCTGTCAAAAAGTTCGTCCTCAGTCTACACGTTTGTAAACGTATAAATTTAGGCTGAATCCCAAATGTGTCTCTGATTCCTACATAGGTGCACTATTTCAAATATTCTCTGAAGCATCTACAACCGAGCTAGTGCACTAGATGACCAGTTATTCATTTGGGATTTGTCCCTTAACTGGTTCCTCCTTTTATGCAAATTAAAGGTTCTACAAACATGAGGATTATAAATAACAATTATATAATTATATATAATCTTACACCATCGTCAAAAAGACAGACAGACAGACAGACAGACAGACAGATAAATAAAAGCCTGATTTAGTGATGAAAATATATTATTTACATTTTGGCTTAAATGATAAATGAACTAACAAACAACAATTTATTCAAACACTTTCTTCGATAGACACACTCAATCTTCTTTCTCTCTCTTTTTCTTTTTAAATTATTCAGAAAACGTGACAGAAAACAAACCATGGTCACGTGACCGACACCTGCCACTGGCGTGACACCGCTTGTTCTCGCGCGCGGGAGATTAGCATAATAACGGTCGGGTCCCAAACGCCTCCATACTGCAGGCCGAGTGCCCTAGATAGGATCTTACACCCCATTGGTTCATTCATACGTTTGTATGAATATGGAGTATGGAGTATGGACATATTCGGGATTCGTCCTCAATATTTCTACCTTTAAAGGCGACATTACCTGAGATTTCAGGTCACGTGACTTGCCGTTCCGTGTGGAAAAACACTAACTCCGGTTTATTTGTGACGGTTTACATAACGCGTAGTTTATGCAAGCGATTTATAAACAGTTTTATAGAACGTTTATGGCCCATTTTCTTCCCCCCGTCTTGAGAAAATAATTTCCAATTTCTAAAAAATACATCAAACAAACGATGGAAATGAAACAAAATGTCTCTCTCCTCGAGCCCTACATAGCAGCACTTAAAAGGGTGTGAAATACTGTCGGAGCAGTCTAACTAGCTCACTATGTGGCCGATAAGGGAGGCATTTGGGATGAAACCCAGTGCTATGAATATAGTATATATACACACAAAACAAGCCGAATAAAATAAAACACAACACACAAATAAATCAATCAAATTAGGTTCTGGTGAGGAGGATTGTTGCGTCCTAACAGACAGGTGTTCGGTTATTATTATTATTATTATAACGTTTGAAAAAATGATATGTATATTGTTTGTTTTGTGTTTTTAAGCTGTGTAATTAATTAAAACGAGTGTGCACGCGACTGCGACGCATTGCGACTCTTCTGTAGGGAGAAAAGGCGAAAGTTGAGTCTTACCTGCTGTGAAAACGCACAATAACGCAGTTAAAAACAGGAGCATGGTGGATTAACCTTGGAATCCAGAGACGACGAGCTTTAATTCAAGCTCGTCCTTAAACCGGATTCAGCGGAGGAATTCGAGCCGAACCCCGTGTCCGAGCAGGATGACTCCGGGTTGCCAGATTGGACTGACCTGGTTTACAAAATCCTACATTGTCACAGAGCAATAGATAGATGGAGAAGGAATGATGGGAGGGAGGAAGAAGTAAATTGCCTAGATAGATAGATAGATAGATGAACATCCGGATAGATAGATAGATAGACTAATGATATATAGACAGATATTGCGTTTTTACCGATATAAAAAATGAAGTTAGCCAGTAAATTAGTCAAGTAAACCTACCAATTCCCTTATGACGAACAAATGGGGGATGGAAGTTTTACCGCACAGTTCTTATTACTTATATTAATACCTTCTTAAATATTTCATTGGCCAAAATAACTCCCACTTCCAGTTTTTCAGTCTTTTATCATGATCGTTCATTTCGTGCTCCTGGCTGTCTGCACACGTTGCCTTTTATGGCATTTTGTGGGCGTCACTACATGCAAACGAGCTGTGTCGGGAACGTGCTTTGCATATTACTGTACTTACTGGTGATCAGCGCATGCACATATGAACACATTAATCTTATTTATTTATTTATGTATTTAACACCCCCCCCCGGGAAAAAAAAGTGTGCAAATCCGGCAGAGAATTTGAGTTCGGCATGAAGCGCGCAGACTTTTTCCACGTGTCTGTACTAAAGGTTTGACAAAAACGACACCCGAGACCTCTATGTAGTTAAAGGAGGAGCTACTTTAATTACGAGGGACAATTCCCCACGCATCCATCCGGGACCTTTCTTGATTTAAAAAAAATAAATAAATAAAAAAAAAGAAAAGAGAAAAAAAATGAGTGAGAGAGAGAACCAGGATTACCATAAACATATATTATTCATGCATATCCCACATTTACATCCCTGGGGTGGTAAATCTCACAGTTTTGGATCTGAACTAAAGTTTCCAGCGGTGTTAATGTAAAGTGTAAAGCCATGTTTCTCCTCATGGTTAAATATTGTTCCAGCGGAGAGAGCCAACATCGACCTGGCAACCCTGCTCAGAGGGGGGCGTGGCGTGGAAAGGTGGAGGCGGAGCTGTCCACGAAGATGTGGTGCTGAAACACACACTTCCTGAAGCCACCGTGAGACTCCCTGTGTGCGCGTGTGTATGTGTGTGAGAGAGAGAGATCAGGAATGGAGCACTTACACAAGGACACCGTGTCATTGACGCTCACTCTAGACATTTATCATTTACATATTCTTTTAAAGAAAAGCAAATTCTCATCAATGTCCTTGTCTTTATAGTGCATTTCCTTATTATTATTATTATTATAATAAAGACACTGCCGTTTACTTGGCAGAATCTTCAGCATTAAGGGGTACATCTATGACATAACAGCCTTCTAAAACATCCTTCCAAGAGGCCTCCGATTGCCCAGTGTCGCTCTGACTGACAGGAGAAAACCAGGCACTCGTTTACGCCACAGCTCTGTTAAACTCTGGACTCTGATTGGTCAGGTGTTGATTAATCTCCTTGTATCTGCAGCTTGGCCAGTTGAGGCTTATATAAAACGCACTTGCTCTGTAGTAACCTAGGGACTCGTAGGGTGGATGCTCCTCCTATGCGGCCACACATACAGTACGGTTTTCTGGGAGTAGACGTTTGTTTAACACTGAAGGAAGGAGTCTCCAGTGTCAGAGTGGTAACAGTCGTATCTAAGAGATCTGCTCTTCGTGATAGGAGAGTCTGTGCTTTATGGTTTCTTGGCAACACTTGCTTCCAATGGGAGAAAAAAATAAATAAATACTGACAACAGGAACTGACATGTTTCGTGGAAATTCCACCAAGTGTAAATTGATGAAGGCGGGCCACGTCAGTCTTGAAAAGATTTTTTTTTTTTTTTTAATTATCGCAGTGTACGATGAACATTTCGGGACATTGATGAGAGTGCTGGAAAGTTTGTGGCCAAAGTTATAGCTGAGAAATTAAATAATAATAATAATAATAATAATCAAAACATTTCAGAAGCATAGATTTCAGAAAAAAAAAAAAACAGATTAGGCTCTGCTGGAAATAAAGAGCGACTCGGAGACCTGTACACACTACTCTCAGAGGGTTGTTTTTTTCTTTCGTTTTTTTAATGGCCTTTAAGACTTTTACAGTTCATCACGCTAGCAGGCTGTACCATTGGAGGTTATGATAGAGGAGACCCAAAACAAACAAACAAAACAAAAAAAACAATATATTTTATATATATATTTATATTTATATATATAAAAGCACCTTTTTGTGTTGTGAGTCATAAAATCTCTTGCCTGTACGGGAGGGAGGATGAAAATGAGGAGGGAAACTGATTTATAAAAAAAAAAAAAGCAGGGCTGAGAGAGAGAGAGGGAGGGAGGGAGGGGGGGGAGTGAAAGGGTGTGTAATTGGCACGTCCCTTGAGAAAGGAAGAAAAAAAAAGGAACGTAAGAGTCCAGCTCTGCCTTTTATATTTAAAAAAGAAAGAAAGAAACGAGTACAAGCCCCACAATCGGCTGCTTCGTAAAGAGCAGTATTAAGTGTCTCTCTGCTTTGTAAACACGCTAACGCAAGAAATAAAGACTTTGAAAGTTTCTTACGCGTTAAGATTCAGCGAGTCGCGTCAGCCGGACTCTGCTGAAGCGTCTGTAGTGATCAGGCAAGGGTCCCCCCCCTCCAAAATGCAAGTGCTAACAGGTTATAAATATGGTGTCCTATATAAAGGAAATAAAGGGGACAGGTTCGTTTGAAACTGAAACGTGTCTGCGATTGTTTATATAAAAACAAAAAAAAAAAAAACAAACAAAAAAAACGTAAAGCTCTGCAACTCCTTATGTTTGTTGTGCACTTCTCAAGTGCGGAATTCTCAAATTTGGATCAAGACGTATCTAAAGTGAAATCTCTCCACCGTATGCGCCGAGTCATGACTGTAAACTCCTATAATGGTGCACTTTGTAGTAAACAAGCTGACTAAATTTTCAGATTTTTCTGATTTAAACGCCGCCCCCCCCAAAAAAAAACAACAACACAACAAGCACGTTTCCCAATGGTGCTGCAATCTCACCTGGAGATAAGCAGCGAGGGCAGAGTCTCTCTCGACTCCGCAAGACCAGCCAATTGTCGAGCTTGGTCGCTGGGCCATCTTGTAGTAGAGTCCTCGCGATCTCCTACACTCAACCTAATCCTGCGCTCACTTCCTGGAACTTTAAGACGTCCAAATACGGAATGTCGAAAGTCTGTGACTCGTCGTGCTTCGGGACTGAAACCGCGTCGCTGAAAAATCACGCTCCCTCCCCAAGAGATTCGTCATTACACAACAGTAATTACTGGTACAAAAAAACAAACAAACAAACAAAACAAAACAAAAAAAAAGCCAACACCATTGATGATGCAAAGAGCTTGTGCTGCACTTAATAATTAAAAGTAATAATTCTGCCAACGGAATCCACAAAGTGCCCAGAAGCTTCTCATGCAGCGTGTCAGTACGAAGAACGTTTGTGTCTGAACGTCTGCATTTCTCTCAACCCGTCTCTGGTGTCATCAGTGTGCGCCGCTAATCCTCCCCTGGAAGCGATCCACCGCTCAGCAGGATGTCATGTTCTCGTCTCGCGTCATGAATAAAGCAAAATGTTAATAAATACTGAAACGTCCACCATATTTACATGAAATCCACCGAGAGATCAGGTTTAGTATTTTGTTAGTCCTTTATATTCATAGCTACTGTTCCGTGTTTGCAACCAATGAAGCGTTTGATGTTTTTTCTTTTCTTCTTTCCATTTTTTTTTTTTTTTGTGGTTTGAAGTCAGGTCAACAATAGCGACAAAACGTTCAAACGAAGACCCTGGGAGTCAAAGGGGCGCATCAGCAGGAGCCAGGGGCGCACAGTGATGACATCACAAGGCAGCGACTGGTTAACAGGAACGCAACGTCGACCCACGCTCGCTGTGAAGACTGCGCCACGTTCACAAGGACTGTTTTTCGTTTCATTTTCGTCATGGACGACTTTTTTTTTTAAAGGAAAAACGCAGCGTGATTTTTTTTTTTGCAGCAGCAGTTATTTCGGCACTGTTCCCATTTAAACAAATAGGTTTTTTTTGTTTGTTTGAGAGACACTAAAAAGTCCTTGTGAATGCAGCTTAAGCGTGTGGGTTACTCAGGAATCGTGTGTGTGTGTGAGAGAGAGTGTGTGTTTGTGTGTGTGTGTGTTTACAACTCCTGGATGAACAACAGAACAGGCCAAGAGCCCTTAAAATCAGCACCAAATCATTCGCCCTCCTCTCAAACCCACGGCTCGCTCCATCGCGCCCTTTCAACCTTTCACTCGACTCGGACAGCGACATTTCTCTTCCCTTCACTTCCTGCGGGACGCGCGCAAGACGCTGAGGAGCGGTTCTCGCCCACGCCACCTCCCCTCATAGAATAGTCATCTGTATTCCTTTTATAATAAAGTAGAAAAATATCAAGAGCACATGTACGCGGTTTGTTTTCTCACGGTTTCTTCTGTAGTGAATTGTCTGGTGTGGGTTTTTTTTTTTTTTTCTCTTCTTCTTCTTCTTCTTCTTTTTTTTCCTTTTTAGCGTGGGTTCCAGGCTACACATGCGTGAAGTGAAGGGCGAGATCGCAAGGTTTTGTTTTCGTTTTTGTCTTCGTTCCTCCCCTCGTCGCTTTTAGTTTCAAATTGTCGAGGTTCTGTCCATTCCATCTGCACAAAAAGAAAGAGAAAGATTAGGAAAAGTGTTCATTTGTTCCCGTAAGCACTAGAAACAGTGTTTGGGTTTTACGGGGTGAAGCCGGATTTCCAGGACGACTCGTTTGGATGCATCTCCTGTTGCGGGAATGACGAAGAGATCTTTTTTCCCCCTAGCGCTGTGTTCAAAATGGCTGACTGCTCGCTATTCCCTACAGGGTATGGGTCTAGGTGGGAGAGAACTGGGGACCTAGTCATACCCTCCATGGGTTTGATCGTCACATTACGCCCGCTCGCCGTCAAACTCGAAGGATGATTCAACAGGCTTTAACTGCAGAGTGTGAAGATTAACTTGGCTTTCTTTTGCGTAATTAGCATACGCGCACACGTTAATGACGTCAGCTGTAAACGGCGTGTGGATGATATTAACATACGGTTATATGTGGGAGTACAGTAATCACTATATCGCGGTTCACATGTCGCGTCCCCGGCTATTCGCGGATTTTTTTTTAGAACATATAATTTTTTTTTGCGGATTTCCCCTGTATCTCGCGGCATCCGCAAAACCTCTAGCGAATTGTTTTTATGGATTTTTCGACGGCGGAATTCATCAAACAGCTGTTTCTTGATCCGTTTTTTTGTCGGTACAGTACCATCTGTTGTTTATGACAACTGTAGTGGTTCTGAAATCCAGGCTGTAGCAAGTGGGTATTAATTACAATATTATACAAGATAGAAAAAAGCCTAGGCTAAGCTAGTGTACTACATACATACAGTACTGAAAATATAAGTCCAGGCAACGCTAGTATAGTATACAGTACTCGCTCTAAATGTGACGTTTATACAAATTCGATACGAAATTCACCTCGCTATATTCTCACAAATGTTTTCTTTGTGTTTAATTGCATCTAGAATGTGTTTAAAGAGTGCGGGAGGATCATTTAGGGCTTAAACTATCTAAAAAAATGTAAATAAATAAATAAAAAAGGGCCCTTGGGGGTGGCATCCGTGTATTACGGATTTTCATCTTTCGTGGAAAGTTTTGGAAAAAAACCCCGATGGCGAAAAGATGAGGGATTAATGTCTACAGGTTTACACGTGCAAAGCCTGACTGGTGAACTGTGAACAGAGCCGAGCTCGGACAGCCGTGTGTGTGAAGCTGTGCAGTGATTGGCGGTACCTCCTAAGGCGTGTTCAGTCATACTGAGGCACAGTGACTCCAGCGTGGGGTTGATCTCCAGGTCAGTCCCTGGAACCGTGCATTCTGGGAAGATGGAGAAAAAAAATTTAATTAATTAATTAATTAATTAATTAATTATTTAATTTAAAAAAATAAAAATAAAAAAAAACCCGAGAAACCCACAAGCCAAGTGTGAGAAGAAGAGAGAGAGAGAGAGAGAGAGAGAGAGAGAGACAGACAGACAGACAGAGAGAATGTGAGCGAGTGTGCACACTTCTACATACAAGCTGTAAGGGGAAACATACAGGAAGTGTTTGTGTGTGTGTGTGTGTGTGTGTGTGTGTGTGTGTACCTGGCTGCTGAAACAGGAGCATGGTTTGTGGAGATGTGTG
>JAQLOM010000003.1:19667444-19678061 GCA_030068315.1 Chrysichthys thysi
GGGCGTGTGTGTATAAAGCGTCCGCTCACCGTTAGGGGGCGTGCGTGTATAAAGCGTCCGCTCTCCGTTAGGGGGCGTGTGTGTATAAAGCGTCCGCTCTCCGTTAGGGGGCGTGTGTGTATAAATCGTCCGCTCACCGTTAGGGGGCGTGTGTATAAAGTGTACACTCACTGTTTGGGTCAATGCGGTAGGTATCAGGGTTGATGAGGTCAATGGTCACTCCCAGGTCTGGTTCTGTGAGCAGGTCATGCTTGTGTTGTTTTTCGAGCGAGGTGGCTTTATACTGCACAAACCTTCACACACACACACACACACACACAATAAAGTGCATCATCAGATACAGGAAGCAGCTCATGCCCAAATAGTCCCTCATATGAAGAGCAAAGAAACGTGGTGATGAACGTGGTGCTGTCTCCCCTCCCACATGTACCTGTGCTGGTCGAAGGGATACGTGATGAACTTGGGGTCAAAGGGAATATCGGGGAGGCTGTTACAGTATTTAACTCGGCACACAACGCCGGACCTACAAGAAGAAACAAAAGCACACAATTACATCACTGATTATTCATAATAATAATGCTAATAATAATAAGAAGAAGAAGAAGAAGAAAAAGAAGAAGAACAAATGATATATGGTGGAAGCGGTACCTCTCAGGGACGGTCCTGTGTGACGAGCTCCTGTAAAAACACCAAACGCCATGTCAGACACGCGCAAAACTAAAACAAGCTCACATCCACCTACTGAATCCCGAAGGATGTCCTGCACCCTACATAGTGCACTAGATCTTACGTTCTTCCCCGAGTCCCTCAGAGTCCCTGAGTATTTAATTTACCAAGCTATGTGTTCCACAGGAGTATTACTATGTAAGTCAGTCCCCTAATAAGTGTAAAACGTGCACTGTGTCCAATCGGGCGGAAAGTATTGACTGTTTCCACCCTATGTAGTGCACTACACGTTCAATCAAGTGACAAGTCAGATTCAAGTCCCCTATTGTCTCCATAAAGCGCCTTACATCACTAGAAACTTCAGGAAGGCATGGAGCTTTGTGTTCACTCAAGATCAAACCTCCGACATTTTGCCGAAGTGCACTAGATAGGGCATAAAACGCTGACTAGGTTCTTGGATCAAGATTTGGGATTCTGCTCCCTTCCTAGAGAAGTGCACTACACAGGATGGAAATCAACTCCTGCCCGAATGCACTTCACATGCATACCCGAGAGAAGAATCTGAATAAAATCCTGTTTTCACAAGAAAGATAGACGTTTTTGGTGCCTATACGAGCTAATGTTATGTGCTGCCCTGCGTAGGGCGAAGTTATGCTAACTAGCACACTTGTTAGCCCTTGATCATTAGTAATAATAATAATAAATTGTGTATTTGGACTTAATGTGGGACTAATTGAAAGTTCAACATGTTTTCTGAGGTAACTAAAACATATTTAAGTAAAGTAATTGGCCACAAAGTATGCTTTATATTATCATCGGGTTAGCTAACTAGGCTAACAAATTAGCCTAGCCCAAATGCTAAGACTCTTACCGATGCCCGTCCTCGCGCTGTGCTTGAGTTTGGATCGTTGGCGCCATTTTAGAGAAAAAGCGGCGCGGTTTAACCGATTTCCCCCCTAAAATAAAGGTGAAAAAAAGGATTTAATCTTTAAACTTGATCGATTTAAACTCCAAGAGAGCTATGTTTATTCTCCGCGGTGTGCGCCGCCGCGTCTCAAAGTTTGAATCCTAAATCAAAATCTTCCCTCCTCACTTAAAATGTGCACTACATAGTAGTTACAATAGGGGACTCCAGCACCCTAAGTAGTGACCTACATATAAAAGAGGAAGTAATTTGGAATAAAGCTACAGTGCGACGGAAGTAGCCGGCGTGTTATTTCGTCACACCTGTATTTCGGATAAAAGCAAGAAACTGGATTTTGTCCCAATATGGGTGGGAATTGAATTAAAGCATCGAGCAGAAATGTCACGCAGGACCCTTTTGCTTAGGTAGCTAAAAATAATACCATGGCAAAATTAAATGGATTCAAAAACAACGCCGTGGTGGGAAAAAATGGTTTTTTGGACATTGCGCGTGTGTGCGTCATATATATATATATATATATATATATACATACACACACACACACATCTCAGGAATGTCCAAAAAAACAAAACAAAACCATTTTTAAAAAAATATACACACACTAAGTACATTTGTGAATTATTGTGGATCGCCTCAAATATAACATTGCTTTAAACATGACCGTCACGTGATTTGAATATGAGCATCAACTAAATAATCATTTAGTGCATTCATTCTTTTCAAAAAACATTTAATATTAATATTACCATTAATTCATCTATCCATCTTCAGTAAGCACTTTATTTCTAGTGAGAGTGATTTCGGATCTAGGGCCTATCCATTGGACCGCTGGCAGCCAGACCGGAACACACCCTTAACAGAACTCTATAATAAAAATGTAAAAACATAAAACATCTGGGTGACCCACAGAAAGCCATGTTTCCAGCTTGTGCTTCTGGTCACACACACGACCACTTTATGGCCAGAGGTTAAAACTCAAATGCAAACAGCTCCAGTTTATAACAAACACAAACAGTGAGATGATTCATGTGGACAAGTTGGTTTATTGTATGAAACAACAAAAGAGAAATCCAAAAAAAAAAAAAACCAAAAAGAAAGCCACACAGTATGGCATTGTCTTTTCTTTTCAAAGAAAATATCCATACAAGGGAGAAAAATCTTAGTTTAAATGCCAGTTTGTACCTTAGGCAACATTAGAAACGAATGCTAGCATGGGACTTGCTTTTAGTGACCACAGGGTAACAGGTAAACAGGTGGGGAAATGTTTTAAATGTCATGGTCAGTCTACCATTTTAACATCAATCATGGTGCTGGATATTACTGGGAAACCTGCCATTAAAAACACACATACAGACCATAAAATGTACATCAAGAAACCCCACAATATAGTTGGTTTTAAGTAACATAACAGAGCCGTGTGATATGCCAAAATATTCAAACGAGTACTAGTATTTTTTTTTAAAAGATATTCATGTAAAAAAAAAATTAGGATAAATGATAATTAAAAAGAGGGAAGTTTGCAAACTCGCTTTGGTATCAGAGTTTGTTTTCACATAAGACGACTTTTTCATGCTGAGCACATAAAAATTTAACAAATAAGAAAAAAAAACAAACAAAATAAAATTTAACTAAATTAAACAGCAAAAAGTGGCTCAGTAACAGAAAAAGCTCAAAGCTAACAAACAGTTCATTTTAAAAAATCAACGCTCGTTTAGGATTTTTACCTCAGGCAGTAGGCCCCGCCCCTTTATTCTGCAGTTGTTCAGCTTGGCTCAAGCCTGTATCTGATTGGTCAATGGCAAACGCGGGGGCAATCGCACGTGTTCGGGGGGAGGGGGGTCCCCCACTCTTTTTGAGGAATCATTATTTGACTCTTCTCGTTAATAAGAGTCGACTCCCAAACGACTCTTTGCCCCCAAAATCAAGATTTTATTGATACTGGTGGCTGCTCTTTTTTTTTTTTCTTTTTGGCTAAATCAAGCTGAACTTATTCCACATGCATTTTTATAATAAAAAAGTCTATTTAAAAAAAAAAAAAAAAAAAAAAAAAAAAAAAAAAAAAAAAAGATCACCGCTTAAATCAGAAAAGATACACAAAAGTGAATTGACTCATATGGTAAAGTATTGCTGCTTTTTAACATCATGCCACTGCCTGTGATTTATTTTAATAAAATTTAATATTCGCATTAGCTTGGTGCAAAAAAAAAAAAAAAAATTAAAAAAATAAATTAAATAAGAACCACACGTGAATCGACTCGCTGTTCACCTGAAAGAGCTGACGCAAAAGAGTTGACTCATTCCTTTTGCAAAACAACCCATCATTAAACGACATGAAGAAACAGTGAAATATCAAATTCTGAAGAGAAAACAAATCTGTGCATTTAAAAATTGTGATCATCCAGGATTAGTGCAAACATTGGTCACTAGGGTCACGCGAGAGTGTTTGTCCTTTTAGACACAGAAATGTCATTAAAAGTATATTACTGTCAATATTGGACTTTAAGGAGTCCCGTTGCTTCTTCGAGGCTACATTCACAGTTACGTTATCGTGTATCGGTTACCTAAATCGCTGTTAACTGTGCGTGCAACACTGCACCTCGTAGTGATGGGTGATAAAAAAAAAAATAATAAAAATAAAAAATAAACATTTAAATCATGAAAATATTAAGTGTCATTGTCTCCTGAAAACCTTAAACCCCTCATGGACAGACCGAAATACACAGCAGACGAGAGCCGTCATAATATCGTAAACCGCAGCAAGTCGCTGTGATATGAAGCACGCGCCAAGACGATGTAAAGTGAGTAAACTGAAACAGAAGGCAGCTGTAAAGTGTTTGCTTCGTTCACAGGCACCAGGAACACAAGATTAAAAATCAGAGTTGGACAGACGATGTGTGTTTCAGCGTCTTCGTTACACTGAGCTGCCGTGTTGTTTTTTTGCTTGTTTTTTTAGAAAAAGAAACTCCGTTTTAGAGGAGACAAAGTGAGAAATGTAATACAAGTTCCCTTTATAACAACCAACACAGAATCTGCGCTTGGCCCAGACCTCCGTGCTAATTTTCCCACCGCTAGCCACGGCGCAGATTAGAGAAAGGCGGCAGCAGTCGGACGGGAAGCCATTTTCCTCCCTAGCTCTTTGGTTTGTTGGCATTCCCAGTTGACGAGGCCGTGAGCTCAGGTCTGACTGTGGACAGAGCGATCTGACCTGCAAGGAGGAGGAAAATAAATTCAAAGCTTTTAAAACTTTTGTGGGTATCTTACAAACAGCAGCAGCAACATGTTTACAGTAAAGAGTTCACCCAATAACCTTTTGTTTCAGAAGCTGAGAACCCTTAACTATACAGGAAGTCCTCAAGTAACGATGGAGATGCGTTCTGCTACACCAATCGTAAGGGGAAAATGTCAAATGTCATAGGCCACTGCTTAACCTAGCTTACCATGGAGTCTTTTCCTGTAAGAGACATGCTGGGGCATTTACAAGACATGCTTCTGAATTAAAATTAGCTCTTGAAGCGCACACACACACACAAAAAAACAAAACAAAACAAACCAAACAAACCACACCACTCAGTAATGCACTGTACAGTACACCAATACACAAGGTAACTGAGTTGCAGGAGAGAGTGAGGAGAGTGAAGCGTACATCCGGGCATTGACCGAACGTATTGTACGTCAAGTTAATTAAACTGACAAAATAAAAAAATTGCTACACAGTGCTACAAGGACTGATATGGTTTGAAGGTTCCATAAACTTTTTGGGGACCAAAAAAACCAAAACAAAAAAAAAAACCCACTATCTTGGAAAAGAGAGGGAGAATTATTTATATGCTATTTAAAAAAAAAAAAAAAAAAAAAAAAAAAAAAAAAAAAAAAAGTGTTTCATACCTGCTCAGCATGTAGAGCATCTGACCAGGATCATCCACAAACACCCTGTTTAAGACAGCACGAAAAACACATTACTGAGGACCAGGCGTGGGGTGGACATGCCAAAATACATCAGATTTTCATATCACGTGATGTACATCGTGTATATATACATTTATATTTCAATTACTTATTTGAATACTGGGCAGAGCGAGACTCAAATGTAAAACATTGTGAGTTAGATAAACAAAGCAGCTTTAGCAAGAAACATTTTACATACATTTTCCCACAGGTGTGACTTTCCCTTTCGAGCAAAAGGAGTGCACTTGGAGATTTAAAAAACAAAAACACCAAACAAAAAAAACACCACATCACATCAGTGATTTCATGATGATCTGTACTGCATGTAGAACACACTCACCCATCACCCCAGTGATAAAAAGCTCTGTCTTGATAGAAGAGACAGAGAAACAGCCACACACTGATGGTCTCCACCCAGAAAACCACAAACAGCAGCCAGACTGAGGACAGCAGCAGCTCACACACCATCCTGACAATCTGCAAGGAGAGGAAGATCAAAAATACACTGACTTATACACACACACACGGTCCACTACACAACACAGACTTATTGATCCCTTTAAGGTGGTCCAAGGTGAATACACATTTTCATATCAAACCAGTGACAGGAACTAGCCAAAATCAGACTTCTGGGGTGTCTTCGAAACACCGTGACTCATTATAATACATCCACATGGAAGAGAATTCAAGTTTTTGAGGTCATATAAGCAAAAATGCGAGATGAGTTTTTTCGCACGCCCTAGTTAACTCACCTCTTCTTGTATATTAAAAACAAAACCCCCAAAAAATCAATGCCGCAAAAAGTCCCTAAAAACCGCGTTAAATGCGATAAAAGTACTAAAAACACATCGGGAGGAGATTTCTAAAACGATAATCGACGTGGAACAAAACCGCGCTGCTAACGCACAACGCTAATCCCGGCGTATATTCAGCTAACTTGTTTAGCTAACAGATTAGCTTTCCAAACGCGCTCCACAACCACGTAGACGGCGTATATTCAAAATAAACCCGTATGGAACACTTGTTCCAGATCATCCGAAACGTTTAAAGGGATTAATCGAACAATGAAGGGCGACTCGAGAGGTTATTTTTAAGGTTACGCGCTGTAGGTTAGCAGCTTTAGCTTCCACAGTCGAAAACAAAACAATACGGCATCTTCTTCGTTGGTACTTTCTCCGGAAGTCGAAGTTCAAAACTGTATTTATCCCCCCCCCCCGCAAAAAACCCCCCCCACACACAAAAAAACACAGCAACAAAAAATCTTTAGTGCACGGAGTCGTTTCTTTCCTTATGGAAATAAAAAATACGTTTGCTTAAAAGACAATTAGAAATATAAACCAAACGCTGATTTACTTTGAACGTTACGCACAACCTGTCGACCAATCAGCGTCCCTCTTCCTGAAATGCACCCAATCAGGTTACGATTACGCGCAACGTCAACTCAGACTTTTGAACGGCGCTTGACATGGAAACCCAACCGCCCAACCGCCAAGTGGCGCTGTGTAATCACTTCGCTACTTTGTTTTCTCCTCGCTCGGCTGTTCAATACACCCCAGAAAGTCTTTTCAGGCACTTTTAACCGTGCTCGTTTTTGTTCCTGTAATATCATATGACATTAGAAAATAACAACGCATAGTTAATATCTATCGGGCGTCAGTGTGGGTCAGAAAAAAAAATATATATATATAAATAACACTACGTGTTGCTAGTTCGATACACAGGGACGCGTTTAGCGTCATCGGCCGTGTTCGAAGCTCCACCCAACTCCCTACTCACTCCGTCGTACAACAATGGCTTCCGCATCTTACGTAGTGCACTAGGTATGTAAATCAGGGGTATATCGGACACAGCCGTTATTCTTCATGCTTGGTTGCTGCGTTTCTCTTAACGGACAGTGAGAGGAGTTTTTTCCGGCGAATTCGAACCAAAAATAAATGGTGCGTATGTTAAAAAATAACTTTAACAGCGCATTGTCTACACGGCTGAGATTTATAAAGTGTCCGAGTCATGGATAAAGTGGTTTAATAGGCTGTTAAGCAATAACCAGCAAGCTATCTAGTTTAGCTAGCTAGCTAGCAAGTGTGAATGATTTGTTTTAGCACTTCTTCATTCCATACAAAATAAAATACAATAAAATAAAAAATATAACAAAAACCTCCTGCCTTTTAAATTCACGAGTATGAGTGAGCAACGAAGCTTACACAGAAAGCCAAAGCTGTGATTAAGTGTTAAGGACTCTTTTTTACTTCCTGCTTTCTGTGTTTGTTTGTTTATTCATTTTTAAGGAAGAAAACCTCGACAGCAGAGGAAAAAGCCCCTCAGTCCAACCCCATCCAGTGAACTTGGTGTACACGTGACGTTTGAGACAACCTGTTTCAAAATGGCGTCAACCTTTGGGAGGTCTTTCATCTTTTTGTCCGAAGGTTAGGGTTGGTCACCATAGAAACAGCTCTCCCCTGACTACCCCTTGCTTATCGGTCGGACCTGTCGGACGACCCCGTAGACTCCCGTCTTGAACCCGATGAACGATGTCGACTGGAGACGCAGGGGACCGTGGGAAAGAAAGGGAACGGGGTGCCCGTCCCAAAGTGCGCCAGAGCCGCTCGGAGGAACGGCAGGACGGAGGGAGGCGGAAAGGAGGCAGGGGTAAGAGAAAAGGCCGTTTGGCAAACGAATCGCCGTTGGACCGGCCGGTCAGCGATGGATTCGAATACGGCGAGCTCTTAAATGGGCTGGAACCCGGAAACAGCGGTTCATCTTTTCGTGAGCGCCGGTGGCGCCAAGTCCTCAGTTCCCCCGCATCCTCCTTGAGCGAGAAAGTCTCCCCCAGGATATCACAAAACACCCCAAACGGCGACCAGTCGGCGCCTGAGACCAGCAGCAAGTCTTCCGGGGGCAGTCGCACCCTCAGGCAGAAGATTCAGGACGCCGTAGGCCAGTGCTTTCCCATCAAGACCCACAGTGGACCTTCCGCTTCAGGACAGGGCATCTCGGGATCTCCTGTCACAGCCTCTTCACGGAGGAAGATCCATCTGAGTGAACTCATGCTGGACAGTTGCCCATTCCCACCTGGCTCGGAACTTGCGCAGAAATGGTACCTGATCAAGCAGCATACGGCGCCTATTTCCCAACCCCCTGTGCTTGACACGTTCTCTGGTGCTGGAGCGTGGGCGTCAGCGTGCTCTGCTCCCGCAGCTCCTGTGGTCGAGGACGAGGACGATCGCTTGCGAGAGAGGCGGAGGATCAGCATAGAGCAGGGTGTTGACCCGCCACCCAACGCGCAGATACACACATTTGAGGTGACTGCACAGATCAATCCGCTGTACAAGCTCGGGCCCAAGCTGGCACATGGGATGAACGAGTTGGCCGGGGACGACCGAGCCACTCTGCAGCAACAGCAGCACATGCTGCAGAGGCAGCAGCAGCACCACCAACTGCTTCTCCAGAGCTGCTTGGACACTCTCGACGAGGTCGTGGCGTCTTCCTCAGGATCTGCCCCATCCTTTTCCACCGAATCCCACCCGGATTCGGATTCCTCCTCCTCTTCGCCGTGTTCCCTGACAAGAGGGTCTCTGGCGACGACAGAGCACTTCAAACCTCAAGACGGCCACCATCGTGCCCACACGCAGATCGACTACATCCACTGTTTGGTGCCTGACCTGCTCCAGATCACCAACCTTCCGTGTTACTGGGGGGTCATGGACCGCTACGAGGCCGAGACGCTCCTGGAAGGCAAGCCCGAGGGAACCTTTCTTCTTCGTGACTCGGCCCAAGAGGACTACCTATTCTCCGTCAGCTTCCGCCGCTACGGCCGCTCTCTGCACGCCCGCATCGAGCAGTGGAACCACAACTTCAGCTTTGACGTGCACGACCCTAGCGTGTTCCACGCACCCACGGTCACAGGCTTACTGGAGCACTACAAGGACCCCAACTCGTGCATGTTCTTCGAGCCGTTGCTCTCAAACCCCATCCATCGCACGCGGCCTTTCAGCCTCCAGCACATCTGTCGCGCCGTCATCAGCAGCTGCACCACGTACGACGGCATCAGCGCCCTGCCCATCCCCAACGCCCTTAAGGAGCACCTGAAGGAATACCATTACAAGCAAAGAGTCCGCATACGGAGACTCGACACCGGGTGGGAGTGAAAACCTCAGTGTGGGATTTTGATCACTTCTGCCATGGCCAGTAAAAACTCTCCGTCAACTAATCCAGCACTCCTAATGCATGCATGCTAAGCGCGACGCAAACAGGAAAACCCACCACGCTAATGCTGGCCTGTAAATTTATTCAGTACAAAATCGTGTTAAGGCTAGCGTTCATGAAGCACTGACCAACAGAACCCGAGCAATGCTAATATGGCAAACAGCACGCCGCTTTGTCTGCTCATTCCTACCACAGGCAGTAAAGGGTAGCACTTTGCGGCTAGAATCAAGACCCCGGTGTTCCAATGCGCATTAATCACGGGAAGATGACTATAAACTTCAGGAGTACCACTCCTGTTAATGAATTAGGAACTTTAAGCATGCTAACGCTAATACACTAATAAAACTGCACGTTTTGGTTGCCATCTGATACCTAGGCGAGTAGAAACTCTAGTGTTAGAGCTAGCATGAATGAACCACTGCATGTCAGTGTACCACGTTAAATGCTAATCCAATTTGCCGGTCACATTCCGGACCCGCTAACCGCTACAAGAGATTCATCTTTGGCTTTAAAGTGGGCTTGAAATTAAATTTTGGGGTTATGTTTGTTTGGTTGTTTTTGTTTGTTTTTTTCTTTTAATTCTAGGGCTATTCTTGTGTGTCTTGCGCATATCAGCGAAATGCTCCATTCATGGGGGGCAGGTCATCAACAGACCCCTGTTATCTGTGGCTAGCTCATTGCGGCTCGCGCTAAAATCGTCCTGCTAGCATCTTCACAAAGGCCGAATGGCTGTGAGGAATTGTTAATGTAAGTAGCCAGCTAGCTAAGTAATAAACCTGTAATTACATCTAGCTAGCTAGACGTTCTTGACTTCCGGATTCAAAATGCAAAATCGGGGGGGGGGGGGGGTAATTTAGGGGACACGTTAAGCCAAATAA